>JAHTLZ010000327.1:1230973-1264820 GCA_023846285.1 Phrynocephalus versicolor | reverse complement strand
TATTCTATTCTATTCTATTCTATTCTATTCTATTCTATTCTATTCTATTCTATTCTATTCATTCATTTGAGGGCAATGGTAGGAACATAAAGTGGAATTTTGCTGTGACATTCAAATGAGAGAATCTGCTTTGACTAGCTGGTGTCAACTCTGAACAAGAGTTTCCCTGTGCATGTGCAGGGTGCTGTTCATGCACTGCTGGTAGAGTTTCTCACCCTCCTCACATATCAGAGAGTATGACTTCTTGGTGGGTGTGAAACTCTGTCGCTCATTTTTTTTTATTTCAGGGAAACGGTGCATGGTGCGATTTTAGACGTCTCTCAGTGCAGTTGGTGGTCAGGTTTTGCTAATAACAACGAGGACTAGACCCTTGGCTGCCACGAAGGAAGGCAGAGTGCCCCACCATTGGTGTGTTAAGGATGTTCCTTTCATATGAGAAATCTTAGTGGGAAGGGGTGTGTTCCCCAAAAGGAAATCTTGTTGGCATTCTTAGGCATGTGAGGTTGTCAAGTGAGAAAAGTTGTCAAGTGGGGGGAAAAAAGGCAGCGCTGCATACCCCCTCCCCTTTGGGGCCAGGCCAGAGATGGGTGTCAGGACTACACTAGGTTTGGAAGTGTGGGGCTCTGCAGAGGGGAAGCATCCAGAATAAATGCAATCAAAAAATCAAAAGCAAAGTGTTCTGCTTATATACCACCCCATACCACTCCAAGTAGTCTCACTGGGCGGTTTACAGTTTTAATTACAGTAATGCAGGCTACACATTGCCCCCCACCCCAGCAAGCTGGGTACTCATTTGACTGACCTCGGAAGGATGGAAGGCTGAGTCAACCATGAGCCTGCTACCTGGGATTGAACCTGCAGTACAGGCATTTAAACACTGTGTCAGGAGGCTCAAGCAACACTGTGTGTTGGGCGGGGGGGGGGGGGTTGTCTTCCTTTCCAGCTGTTTGGGAGAAGCAATAAGCGTACCATTTGCTTGGCTGAATGTCCTCTCCATCTGCCCGTCCCAACAGGTAGGATGCTGGAGTGGAACTTAGAAAGTGAAACCTTCATGCCTGGGAAAAGAGACCCCTCAGCTCCCAGGGAGGCTCAGTTGTAACCACCACACTTTCTCTTTCTTTTTGATGGGGAATCAAAGGAACACTGCCAAGTCTCCACCATTCTGGAGATCAAATCCAGTGGCTCTCCCTCTGTTGTCTTGGCCTCCAGCTGTTGCCCTCAGAGACTGCATCTTGGCGCGGGAACAAGAACCTTTAGCTGAATGCAACAGCTGTTGGAAGGCAACAAGGCTGAGTTTGGTGTGGGGTGGAGAGAGGGGGGGTTGGTTCCAAGGGAGCTGTCTTGTAATGCCCACAGTCTCTTTTTCCCATTCAAGATAGGGAATGAGGTCTCAATGCTAAAAAAAAAAAAAAAAAATCCTCATGCATTCTCTTAAACCGTTGAAGAGCACTGATTTTTTGTGATGCACAGGAGAAGTGCAGAGATTCACAGGAGAGTCTACCTTCCATTTCCCAGAGTGCCCACCCGTTTTCTCATTAACTGGCACTTACAGCCTCCATAACAGCCTCAGAAACATTAGTAGTAGAAATAATAAAAATGTTTCATTATTTAATGTAGAGAACAGAAAGCAGAAAACTAATAAACAAAGGGCAAACTGATTTCCAACAGACAAGGGGGGGCACTAAGAGGGGCGAGTTTCTCTTTGATTTCAGAGGTGCAAACGAATGACTGGTTAGTGCTGTACAGATTGACAGTCACCTCCAACAGGATCAGCCTTTCTGTCTGAACTTTCCCTGCCACACCTGTGTTTTAATCATCTCCAAATCATCATCTTCATTAAGGTTTGTTTCTCTTAGCCTGCAACTCCTAACACAGCATTGCATCTCAACAGTTCCTAGCAGGCATCCTCTCTGGAAGCCAGGAAGGCTACAGCCCCAGACTAGAGTGGGACCAAGCTGGCTTGGGTGTCCAAGCTGGGATGCCCCTATGGCCCACCCACCCTTACTGATGTGGGGGGCTGGTTGGGCAGGAAATGAACTGACCATAGGGCAGAGTCCCTTGCTTGATAGCCAATGGCACCGTTTTGCTCTGAGAGGAAGCTCTCTCTGGCTTGATCTCTGGTGTTTCTGAAAGATCCAGGTGCAAGAAAGACCCTTCTTGGCCCCCAGTCAGCTACCAGCTGGAAACAGGGCACACACAGTAGGAAGACTTGCCTTGCTCACCAGCAGATTTGTACTTGATGGCAAATGACTCACGGAGGATTCGGCACAGAGGCTGAGGCAGGCCAGCAGGCGAGGGGATAAGGAACTTAAGCGCAGCTGATAAGAACAGACTTGGAGGGAAATAAGGCATCAAAGTAGGCAGGTGGTGCTTACTGAATTGTTTTCAAGTGGCGCTACTGAACATACAAGGCACAGTTTGTTAACTTCATTTACGCATTTATTTAAATAAATAAAATAAATACAGTAGTTGCAAACTAGTCGAGGTCAACTCAGAAGAAATGTGATGCCTCTAGGATGGCATCAGGATTTATCTATCCATTTCCAACTGTACTTCTGCCCCCCACCCACCAATGTACATTTTGTGTTCAACCCACACTCTATGAAAACCTAGTGCTGTGGCTCTCAGTCTCCTTGGGTCACTTGGCAAGTGTGACTGGGAATTGGGCTACAGAGGGCCAGCTGTGGCCATGGGTGGTAGGTTTGTGGCGCTGAGCGAAAACCCAGCAGATGAGGAGGAGAGGGTCATGGGTTGATAGCACTGAACATGGCCTTAGGTGGACCATCTGGTCCTACCAAGTGTTGAGACACCTTCCTTTAGGAAGGCCATTCCCAGAATCCCTCAATGCTGTATTTCTCCTGTGACAGCCAGTGCTGAAATTCTGGGCTTTGTGATTCTGAACTCGTCCTTCCCCCGCCCCCTTAATGTACAAAAAACAGTGCTGAAGGTTGAACAGCTGAAGGCCTCCAACACAATCATGAAAGAGGGTGAGAAAGATCAAAGACCCAAGGGCAATGTCTCCAAGTTCCCTTCAGAACCCCTCCAAGTTTCATGTTTGGGAGGTCCATGAGATCTGGACCAGAGCTTAGAAACATTATGTCCTGGGACCGTCGGTCTGGGCTTCTTAAGCTCTTAGGCCTGTCCCTCAAGGCAAGAAGGCAAACAGGAGCCATCAACTCCGTATAGTTCCATTTGTTGACCTGCTCATGAGTGTAGGGACCTCAGAAACCTTAGATTCGCCCACGGCTGAGCAATAAACAAAAGTCTTAGGGGCAGCCTGCAGATCTTTAAAGAGAAATGCTGATATTTGAGTTTTCCACCCTGGGAGAGAAAGTTGGGCTGCAACTGAAGTCTTTAATTAAAAAAGGAGAGAAGGCAACACATCTCTGTTGATGAAGGATGGGATCCAGGGCATATTGACTGCAGGGGATGGAGAAATTTTAAGTACTGTACTCCTAAGGCTTAGGATCACAGAGGTGGTCTCTTCTGCCCCCCAGTGGTAGTGTTGGGAACATTCCTTTCATTCATCCTCCCATCGATCAAATCAAATCAAATCCTCAGCCTCCATTCCCTCCCCAACACCAATGACCCCACAACATCTTCTTTTGCCCCCAACCTCAGCTAGCTAGGAGCTTCAAGTTCTTCCCAGTTGGATCCAATTTTTCCTGATCCCTACAACCAAAAATGCAAGGTTGCCAACTGTCTCAAGAGCCACAGCACCTCTGCCTTCCCCTGTGGCCCTAACAGTCCTGGCTCCATCCTGGCCACAGAAGGAAAGGTATCACCCCTGCCATTATAATCATCTCAGAACTGCAATGCTGGAAGGGACCCTGTTTAAGGAAGCCCAGTGGGGGTCAAACCTCTGGCTCCATGGGATTTACCCATTGCACATCCTTGTCCTGCTGAGTGGCAAGCAACTTTACCCAAACTTCCTCATGCAACACCCTTGCCCTCACCCAATCTTGAGTGTTAGTTTGATTTAAATACTCTACAGTCCCTCCCAAACACATGCTTTCTCCCACTTTCTGGAACCCCTTCTTGGTTTAAGGAATGCCCCATGGCCAACACAAGGTTCTTCTCAAGAGTCCTTGGGTGCTTGGTGCAGATCCCCTTTCTGAGCGCCAGGGCTGCACTTGGAAACATGTGATATATGAAAGGAAAGGGTACCTCTGAGCACGTTTTAGAGTCCATTTTCATGACACCCCAAAACCACCATCACTTATATCCGTGAGATTTAGAGAGCAGAATCCCTGAGTCAAAGTCTGTTGTTAGCAGGATCGATTATTTATTTATTTATTTATTTTTACAACTTATATGCCACCCACTACCCAAAGGTCTCTGGGCGGCTTCCAATCAAAGAATTAAAACAGTTAAAAACATCAAACAACAATAAATAATTAAAACAATAATAAAAACCTTATACTAAAATCATCACACTAAAATTGCCATCAGAAGACCCACAATCTAAATTGTATCAATTAAAAAACTTCTGGAACAGGAAGGTTTTTACCTGGTGCCGAAATGTCATCAGTGTTGGCGCCAGGCGGATCTCACTTGGGAGGGCATTCCATAGCTTGGGGGCAGCTGCCGAGAAGGCCCTGTGTCTGCAAGCCATCCCTCTTACCTCCTTGAGGGATGGCTCTTTCAAGAGGGCCCCCTGGCTTGATCTTAATTGCCGGGTAGGTTCATATGGAAGGAGGCGGTCCTTCAGGTATCCAGATTAGCAACATCCTGGTCAAAAACCCTGTGGGTTAGTTCTGTCGTGGTAATTGCAGTCGCATAAACAGGAGTAGCAAGTTGCCACTGGCTAATAAGTTGCTACTTGCATCACTTGCCAGGCACCAACTCCTGTAGCAGGTGCAAGACATGGAATACAAGAGGTACCTCATTAAGTACCAGAAATAAGCCACCGAGTTCTGCTACTAGTTCTGTTAGTTCTTCTCGTAGGGTTTGTATGGTTTCAGTTGTCCTCACCTTGAAGAGGATGGAAGGAAAAGAAACATAGATCCTAAGATGCCTTGAATGTTTGGTAACAGAGTCGTGTGAGGAAGAGAAGATTCAAGTGGTTGGTTTGGTTCCCCCCCCCCCAATGGAATCAGAAGCACATGAGCATCTTTGGGCCAGGACTCCCTTGTTGATTGGTTATGGGATGTGACCTGCATGTACCACTGAAGTGGAAATGTGTTTCCTTTACTTGATCTCTGCACCTCTGCATCTTCACCCTGTTCTCTCAATTCTTGCTGCTGGTTGGCTTGGGCCCTTTGGCTTGGGCACCCTCCTCCACCACCACCACCACCCTCTGTCCTGAATCTTGCTATGGGGAGGCCTCCTCCATCCCCATGTTGTGGAACTGAACCCAAGACGCCAAGCTCTACCAAGAAAGGGAGGGGATGGTGGGATTTGATGCTCAAGAAACAAAGAAGACTTGAGCAGGAAAGGACCACTGGGTTTTGGGAAATCATACTAAGGGGTCTGGGGAACAAGCGTGGAATAAACATTTTTCTCTGTCTTGGATGGCTAGACCTGGCTAAAATTCGGGGTCAACTCACACAACTGGAGGGGGCAGGGAATCAAGGAGGATAAAAAAAAAAAACCTTTTCATCACAGTATATCGCGGGTGTACAGAACTTACTGCCATCTGACCTGTCGATCACCCTGGGAGGAATTAGACAAATCCATGGGGCGAATAAGGAGGTCTCAGTCACTATTAGTCAGGATGGCAGCAGACAGCTGAAGCCTTAGTGTGCCAAAGCAGTACACCTTTGAGGCCTGGAATAACGTGGAACAGGGATGCACAAACAAATGCAGTCCATTTGGGTTGAGTTGACAGAGCCCGTGCCTCCTCTTTGTTCAGACGTTGGGCCAAAGCCATCAGCAGGAATGTCTGAGGAGAAGCTTTCGCACAACCATGCTACTACATACGAGATACTGCACTCTGGTGGGATATCTTTAATGCAAAGCTTCAGCAGTGGTTTCACAAAACAGATCACTACCACGAATGTCCAAGCTTCCTGGACATTTCTGGCATGATGATGGGGATGATCTAATGGGAGGTCAAGTCACCAATGTTCCTCTTCACCATGCACATCACATCACATCTTCCTCACAATCTCTCCATCTCTTTATGAAGGAGAGGGGTGGCATGACGTGGACATGGGTGTGAAAGGAGTTACGTCCAGCCAGGGTGACTTGCATGGCTGAGCAGAAAATACAGCCACAGTTTTTCCTTGCTGAATGTACTCCAGGAACACTGAAACCTGTGATTGTGGACTTTCGCCAGCAAGGCTAAAGAGGACACCGAGCGAAATGTGGTCCATTGACAAAATCCCCCAAAATGTACTTCCACTTTCCATTGTTCCAGCCAGCTGTCAATGGCAGGATCTGAATGGCAAACTGGAGTTTGTGAGCATTCTGCCTCAGTGCTTTAGGCCTATTGCAGCCGCCGAGTCTCATTTCAGACACACAAGTCAGTCTGAAAACCCTAAAATCTCAACTTCTGGAACCATGGCTCCTCCGGTTGACGGCTGGAGTGGTGCTCTCAGATCTTGCCAAACGGTGAAACTGAGAATTATCCACTGGCGACTGTTTAACAAACAAGGTTTTGAACAACTCTGGGGAGACCTGGAGGACGCCTGGTGCCTGTCATGGGGAGTCTCAGAGTTGGGGCAGATTGGTTTCAGCGGTGGACAGTATTGGGGCGGGTGGGCAGGGGGGGTTGTGATGTGTGGGAATGCATGTCCTTGAAACCATAGGCTTGTGGTACGGAGAGAGACGTGGTCGGGTTGTGTTCCCGGACACAGGGCTTATGCATGAGGCAAGCTGCTTGCACTGGTTAGGCAGTGGCAGCATGCCAGCCCCACGGACCGTGCGCAACACCAAGGCCCCCAGCGGACGCACACAGCCGAGCGCCCGCCGGGGCTGCGTCGCCCTGCCTTTCCCTTCCCTAACTTTTCCAGCCTTGTTCCCTTCTCCTCATCTCCCCGCCCCACCCTGCCACCCGGCTTTTTTAAATTTTATTTTGTTGTTTTGTTGTTTTTTTTTGTTTGTTTTTGGAGTCCGAAAAGCATGTTTCCTCACAGACTGATGCTTGTTCCCCCTCCCATCTGTCTTTTCCTGCCCAGAATTCCCCTACACCCCGTCTCCACCGGGCACCTCCGTGGCACAGTCGACCCTCCCCATGGCCGTGATTGGGGGTGTGGTGGGAGGCGCCTCCCTGGTCGTGGTGCTCGCCGTGGTGGTCCTGGTGGTGCTGCGGCACCGGCGGCACACCTTCAAGGGCGACTACAGCACCAAGAAGCACGTCTACGGCAACGGCTACAGCAAGGCCGGCATCCCGCAGCATCACCCGCCCATGGCCCAGAACCTCCAGTACCCGGACGACTCGGACGACGAGAAGAAAGCCGGCCCGCTGGGGGGCAACAGCTACGAGGACGAGGAGGAGGAGGGCGGAGGGGCCGGGGGAGACCGGAAGCTCGGCGGCGGCGGCGGCCCCGGCAAGTACGACGACGACTCCAAGCGGCCTTACTTCACCGTGGACGAGGGGGAGGCCCACCCGGAGGCCTACGACGACAGGACACTCGGCTTCCAGTACGACCCTGAGCAGCTGGATGTAGCCGATAACATGGTCTCTCAGAACGATGGATCTTTTATTTCCAAAAAAGAGTGGTACGTCTAACCTGCTCCGCCAGCGGGCCCTCCCTCTCTCACTCACTTGCCTCCCCCACTTCCCGGCCAAACACTGCCTCCGAGCCACCCATCCAGTCCGGGGGCTAGTGGCTCAGCCCCGTGGCGTCCCCAAACACTCACGCACGCCCATGCACGCACACTGACACATGCACCAGCCCGGAAGTGTGCAGAGACTAACTCTTTTTTTCTTCTTCTTCTGGAGAGTAGGGGCAAGAAATGTCACTGGTTTAGAGGCAACCAGGCTGTGGGAGGGCCAGGCATTTGAGTTAAACCTTTATTTTTGTTCCTGGGGGCATGGGAGAATAGAGGGGGGGGGGGTTTCTCCTCCTCTCTTCCTCTCCCCATTCCCTGCTTAACTTTTCCATCCCATACCTGCCCCCCACCATGCTTGTGTTGACCGGTGACTTTGGTGTTAATATATATATATATATTGGGTTTTTTTTTTTTTTTGCTTTGAATGACTACTGCCCATCCTTGTATGATATACCAGCTCCCCCTCCCCAACCCCTTCTTCAACTCCCGTTGCTGTCTTAAGGTGTCTCCTTGTCCGTCTTTGGGGTTCCCCTGCCCTGGCCCTCCCCCCGAAAAAAAACACTGGAATTTATATATCGTCTTAACGTTGTGCAGGGGAGGGAAGCCAAAGACAAGCCAAATAGACTTTGGAGGATGGGCCCGAGTTCTAAGAGACAGAAAGCACAAAAGCTCCCCCAGGGTAGGCAAACTAGTTGCCCGGTGTTCTTCTGCGCCTCCGTTGCCCCTTTTGCACAAGTGGAAAGGAGGAGGGAAAACCCACCGGCATCTCAATAATAATAATAATAATAATAATTGTCTGCGTAAGGAATGACGTCCTCCTCAAGAAAACAACCCTGTACATGAAGCAGGGACAAGCATGAGACCAAGGAAGCACAGCTGTAGCAACAACTAGACTGTGGGTTTTCTCTGGCTTTCTCCCCCACCTCCCCACACACACACCCCGTTTACTGTTTTACAAATGCGAGTGGGCAGGTCAAGTGCAACGTGCATGCGTCACAAGGCTCTTGGTCTATGTTCCTTCCTTTCCCCATGCTGTTCATGTTTGCCTCTCTCTCCCCACCCCAAAAAAACATGGATCGGGAAGAGGAATGTGCCCCGCCCCCTGAGGTCCCAATCCACCACTACCCCATGCTTCCCCGGACAGTCAGGCTCCCTCCTTGGTGACAGTCCTTTACTCTGACACATCCTTTCTACCCACAAACTAAGAAAAAAGTGGCAGGGGCTTTCTGAATGCTGGTTTGGGGCCCCCAATACTTGACGCTACTGCGTGCCACTGATTCAGGACTCATCCTTTCCCTTTGGGCCCCATTCATGGCTGGAATGCAGCCCCCCCCCCGACCCTCAACATTTCTCTGAAACTGGGTTCAACCCTCAGGTGGAAAGAGGCCCCCATTCTTGACTACTGACAGTATAAACCAACGGTTAGAACCAATGTCCGTGGGCCTTGTAAGGGTCCATTTCCATCCCTATTCCCCAACCTCGGTTGACAGCAGCCCATTCAAGGGCTCTCTCCTGCAGAACAGGGCTGGCCATGGGGTGGCTGCCTTTCGCATGGGTACCAGCTTCATTGTTGGAAGGTGGTCCTGGGCTTCTGCCTTATAGATCAGTGCTGTGTACCTTAACAAAGCCCCGCCGAGTTCGATGGAGGTGTCTCCCTCTCTATCAGTGATGGCAAACCTTTTAGAGGCCGAGTGCCCAAACTGCAATTCAAAACCCACTAATTTTTGCCAAGTGCCATTACAGCCATTTAACCTGAATACAGGTGGCTGTGAAGGGGCCATGTCAGGTGCCCACAGAAAGGGCTCCGAGTGCCACCCTTGGCACGCACGCCATAGGTTCGCCAGCACTGCTCAATATGGTGCCCAGTGTGGCGTTCCCAGGGGTCAACCGAGGCTTGGGAAGGATGGCCCAGTCTTGACTGCAGGGCTTGTGAAGGCATGCCTGGATCATAAGGTCAAAGTGAGGCATGGCTCCAGCATCTCCCTGCAGGCACCAAATGCCCAGAAGTGAACCTCCCTGAGGCTAATGGGTCGGTTCCTTCCTGCTCTCCTACACGGCAGCCCCTGGTTCGAATCCTGCCTCTGCTGAAGGAGCAGGAGAAGTTGGCTTTGAGAAGCCACATCTCTGTGGCTGCCCTCGAACTTTTGAGGGTCGTATGTTTTGATCCCCAGACCCTCTGCCATTATAAAAGGGAGAGGGGCAGCAAGCAATGGATGAGAAGATCCACCCTGGAAAGCTGTTGCTATTCAGGACTGACTGCACCACCTGGGGACAATGGGACTTGTGGTCAATGGGTGGAATCTGAAATCTGACTTTAAATGGACTTCCAGTCTCACTCAGTGCAAGATCTCCTATTTTATGCCCAGCCATTGCCTTCAGAAGGACCAAGAGATATCTAAGGGCTCAAAATGAACATGGTTCCTCCCTCCCAAGAGCTGACCAACCCTTGGCATTCATCTGCCTATGATTGTTAAGCAGAAATGCAAACCTTGAAGTACCAGGCGTTCTTTTATGTTTTGTCCTGTCAATCTGCCTCCCATTTAATGGTGATAAATGAATGACTTCCCAAATGGCCTCTGATCAATAGCCCTGCTCAGCTCTTGCGAACTCAAGTCCATGGCTTCCTTCATAGAGTCAAGGTGTTTCCTGCTTAGGCTTCCTCTTTTCCTCCTGCCTAAATACCATGGTCCAAACCCACAGGGTGGCCCCCATCTAGAGCAGACCCACTGAATCTATGGGTATAATAATATTACAGTAGAACCCCCATATCCACAGATTCACTATCTGCTTTCCCTCATATCCACATCTTGAAAATATTATTCATAGTATGGATAACCAGTTCTGGTAATGCATGATAAAATATTTTTCTGGGTCCCCCCCTTTACTATACTCTATGTTTAGCATTCGCTGTTATACAGATTTCAGTATCTGCGGGGGCCACCAAAACCTATTGATCTTTGAATCTAGCCAGTCTCAAGGAAGCACAGAGGGGAAATTGAACTTCCCAAACCTCTGAGTGTGCAGCCCGATCGCCAAACCAGTGAGCTAGATGTCGTCAGCTCAGGACTTGATTTGGACAGGTGCACACCAGTTGAGACCAGTTGGGACCACCAATTGCCACCGAGAAGAAAGCATTTGGCACCTGAAGCCCAAACCACTGCTGTCAGCCCTCTGCATACAGCTCAGCTCCCATTTCTCTGGTCCGTGGGCATGTTTAGATCTGGAGGCAACTTGAGACACTTTGAAGGTAAATCACCTTTCCAGAGCCGAGTTGCCAAAGTTACTTTTCCCAGATTACACCTCACCCCCAGGAACACCCCACTGTCAGCACTCCCCGTGCTGGCTGAAGGATTTTCAGAGCCGGAGTCCATAATAATGGAACGTAACTCTTCCCATGAGGACTAGAAACCTGAGCTTGCTGCTTGCATTCCACATCCAAGGGATCAGAGTGGCCCTGGAGCAGGACTTCCACCCGTGTCCCACATACATGCACATCCAGGAATCATGAGCAGCATGTTTCCTGTTTGTGAAATCTTTCCCCGTCCAAGATCTACAGCAGGCATGTCCAAACTTTGGCCCTCCAGATGTTTTCGACCACAACTCCCACAGTCCTTTGTCATTGGCAGTCTAAGCTTAGAATTCTGGTAATTGTGGTCCAAAACATCTGGAGGGCCAAAGTTTGGACATGCCAGATCTACAGTGTCCACCCACTGGCCTTGTGAAATGGTCCGCCTAAAAAGACCACCACCACCACCACCACCACCACCACCGCCGCCGCCACCATCACAAGCTGAGCTCTCAAACAATCAGCCCAAGTTTTGCAATGTGTGCATGTGCACAACCGTGAGCACACAGAGAGAGACGCCCTGATCTAAACACAGCCTCAGTGCCTTCAGTATCGGTTTAGCTGAGGAACCGTGTCTCTGCTAGATTCCTCTTGGGGACAGTCACTGGCACTCTCTGTCTTTCTCAGGAGTACCCTGGGAATTCCCGTTCCCTAGGCAAAGGGGAGGCTAGGTCATTTTTTAACAACACCCTAACAAGCTACATTTCCCAGGATCCTTTGAAAAGCAGGCATGCTTCTTCGATAGGCAAAAAGCCAACCTTGGGTCACCCTGGTATTCTTGGACTACAACTCCCAGAAACGTCAGCCAGCACAGCTGGTGGGGAAGACATCTGGGAGTTGTAGTCCAGGAACAGCTGCATTTCCTAAGGTCAGGTACCACTCCTTTAAGCACTTCTCCATGTTACGAATTTTCCACCTTCAAAATCGATAAAGAAAAGAACAGAAAGGTTACTTTTTGGGATTCCAGCACCCCAAAGATCCATCCAGCACAACCATATTGGTTGGGATATTCTGGGAACTGTAACTTTTTTTAAAAAAAATAGTCAATTATTTCTGTCTTTGCTACGCAGCCGGTAAGCCTTAATCCAATGATTTCTCTGCTCTGTTCCATCCACCATGCCATCAAAAGACAAACCGGCTGCATCTTCCTTTGCCTGTTGTTCTGCCTTCTCACCCACACCTTGAATTGTTTCATCACTCTACTCCACTTCCCTGCCCGCTGGTAAGGGAGGGGGAGGCAGAGATTGTCAAGGTTACAGTGAGATGCAAAATGCTCCAGATCCATCAAAGAGAGCCACACGTGGCATCGGTAGGCGTGACCATATGAACGCACATCCCCTTACACAGCATTGATAATTGGTGTGGAAAATTTGGCATGTATTAAGCAGCCCTGAATAGGATGCAAGACCCTCGTGGGACCTTAATTAGCAAGGCTAAATTATTCGCAGTTAATCTACAGTGTGAAATTAGATGCCTGCTGAAAAAGGGTGGTGGGGGTGGTGGAAATAAATTACAGATCAAGGCTTTTGTCTGTGCAGGGCCCTGACACAGTAGAAGCATCTGCGGCCACCGCTCGATTCAGCATCACGTGGAAAACCTTGGTGTTTATTCCCTTGCTAACCCTAACCCTAAAAGCCACCCTAGACATAGAGATAGGAAAGGGCAGCACGTGATCCAAGACTGTTGGCACCAATCTGACCAGAGTCTGTTCCCAATGCCATCAGAACTTGGGAAAGTTCCTTTTTCAAACACCAACCATCATCATCCCCAAACACGCATGAGCTAAGAGCTGGCAGGATTGTGGGAGCACAGGTCCCAAGCTGATGGCTTAAAATCCCCACTGATATTCCACCAGCATCCTCTGGCTTCTCTTCAGTTTTGCTTTAGGCCAGATTCTTTTGCAGTCCCCAAAAGCTCTGAACCTCTTGGAAAAACACTGGGAACTCCTGTAAAGACTGGGGCTCCTCCGGGCATCTTGGAAAAGCAGGCACCCCTCTCTTACTGCCAACAGCAACAGAAAAAAAATGCCAATCAATGTTTTGTATGTATAAAGCTTAGCTTGTGATTCAAAAATTTGCAAAAGCAGTGTGAGGTCAGGTCTGGAAACCAAACGGACAGAGAAATGAGACCGATCCTGTACAATCCGTGGCACTGCACCACTGCAACACTTTTGTCAGTTTCCTCCAAAGTGTGTGGCTCCTTCTCCCCTTGGCAGGGGTCACTATGACTAGAACCAGGAGTTCTCCTGATCCTGGAGTCCCACCGCCACATCCTGACCAGGTGCAAAGAGAATTCGCAACAAGAGCACAAAGCCAAAACAAACCGGCCGGTTTCAGCATCTCATAGATTCAGTGCCACTTTGGCGAAAGAAGGCCAAAGTGGTGAGATGTTCTCTGTGGTGGCCACCGTTCTCTTCCAAGGGGTCTCAGCCACCATTTTGCCTTTCCCGGAAGCCCGTTCAGAGTGAGGACAAGCTCCTTCCAGCAGTGCCTTGTACGGGTGTTGCATCATTTTCAAGCCAACGAAGAGTAAGGGTCCTGCTTCTTGGCTGCACTTTTTTTGCAGCCTTCTGGGAAGGCACCAGATGCATCCCGACCCCAGAACAAAGCACACAGAAACAAGTGTTGAGGGTTGAGTTGTCTTGGTAGAGTCTTTCCCACCCTACAATTCTGTACCATCTTCCCTGATTTTCCTCCTCATACACCTCTGAAGAAGCCTCAGGTTCTCCTGGAAGTGCTCCATCTAGCACTAGAGAGGGATAAAGGCCTTCTGTGGGCTGCATCCTGACCCACAAGTTCCCTGGAGGGTGATGTCCCCTCACCCATGAAACCACTGGATGAGAGACGTCCCAGCCTGTGTACGACCCCTCTTCTAACAGTGTCTATAGCAGTGGTGGTGAGCCTTCGGCACTCCAGCTGTTTTGGACCACAACTCCCACAGTCCTTTGCCATTGGCAATACAGGCTTGGAATTCTGGGAGCTGTGGTCCAAAACATCTGGGGTGCTGAAGGTTTGCCACCACTGGTCTATAGTAGAGTAGAGTAATTATGCTGGCAAAGAGATTCTGGGAGGAAAAGAGCCATCCTTCCCAAGCTCCGGTTGACCCCTGGGGACAAAAGGACCTGCAGTCCAAGACTGCACTGCAGGTAAAACTGTGCTCACGACCTGGAGTTCAGTCCCAGGTAGCAGGCTCAAGGTTCACTCAGCCTTCCATCCTTCCGAGGTCGGTAAAATGAGTACCCCGGCTTGCTGGGGGGCGGGGAATGTGTAACCTGCATACTGTAATGAAACTAAACTGCCCAGAGACTACTTGAAGTGGTATGGGGCGGTATATAAGCAGAACGCTTTGCTTTGCTTTTTCTGTGCAAGAAGAAGAAACGGAGCCAGGCCAGCTTGATGGACAGGCCGTCCATCCCACAGATGTGGGGCAGACAGAGGGGGGGAAACAGTTTTGCTTCTGGGCAGAAGCCCAGCTGCACCCACCTCCAGCCTGCAACCCACCCACCCTCTCCCATTTGCTGGGCAGGCAGCAAACAGAACGCGCTGTGTTTGGAGACCAAATCCAATTTTCCTGAAACAAAACGTGGCAGGTGTTTCCCTGATGGGATTTATAACGGGGATTTACCCTTTGCAATTTGCCGTGGCAATTTCACTTCCCTGATTTAATTACCAGGCCGTTTTTCCATCCTCCTGCTTTTGACTCCCTTTTTATTCAGCCCATTTCAAGAAAGAGGGAAGGAACCCAAAGAGAAGCAAACACAAGCACTGGGGGTGGATGGACTGGATCAGAAAGCAAGGTGGAGTTGGAGGAGGAGCTGATCCAATCATATTTGCCCATGGTTTGCCTATTTCTCTTGTCAAATCGCTTAGCAAAGAGGCCGTTCTGCTCATTACAAACAGACAATTGGTGCTTCTGTGGGCAGTCTACGAGGCTGGGCAGATGGGAAGACCACTCGCAAATCTGGACGGGGAAACCATTTGGATCCTCAGCCACCACAGCCGTGGGGTAAGCCCCGATAGGTTAAGGTTAGTGCCTTGACTGGGACATTGGAGGGCTCCTCCTGCAGAAGATGGAGCTGTTGACTTTCCAAAACTAGAAGGATGAGTAGCTTGTGTTTTTGTACCAGAATTGTCCCATCCCAGGTCATCATCCTACCTACCAATCACAGGGAATGTTGCCACTGAATTTGCACGCTCCAAATTATCGTTCCATCCCCCTGAGATCCATGCTGCTTTTGGGAATCAGGCAGGGAGTTACTTAGTTTGGGCAAACCCAACAGGACAAGGATGTAATTTTGCATACATGGTGCTAACGTAGGAGGAGAGCAGGAAACTCTCTTTTCTGGAATGTTCTGCAGGGTTCTTCTCTTGAAATGTATATGTGCCGGCTGTCTAGGGTGAGATGCTTGACTGGTGTAAATAGACGTCCATGAAAGTAATTTACACACCAAATCATGAATTTTCTTCTTATTTTCTTCGTTTCTTTCTCCCGAAAGTGTTTTTTTTCCCCCCGACCCAGTGGCTGTATTCACACCTTTTCTCTCCCCTGCCATCCAACCCACTTCTGCTGTAATGGTCATTGTGGCATAAGAAAAATAATAAAAAAACAAGATTCAACAAATCTACTTTTTTTGGTAATCTGTGTTGTAAGTGCTTTTTGTAAAAAAAATTGAAAAGAAGAGTTTGAAAGAGAGAATGAGAGAGAGAAAAGAATATTATGAATAATGTTATGGACTGAAAATTGCTTTAGTGTTTCTTTTGTTTTTTATATTATGTTTTTGTTTTTGGGTTCTTTCACACACACACACCCGATTGTTTGTAATAACCCTCTCTTGTTTACGTTCGGGGTGAACTGGGGAATTTTCATTTGGAGGAAGTGACACCTTTGCCTTCTTTTACTTGTATAAAATAAAATTTACGAAAGAGAAATAGTGGTTCGACTGTGGAAAGAAATGTACTTTTTTATAAATAAAGAATTTTAAAACAAGGAAGCCAAACCAGACGTCCCGTTCTCTCTTTGGGAAGCCAAATCATGATACCCTGCCCCACCACCACCAGCAGCAGTGGGAAAGCTGGGCTCCATCCAGCGCCTGGACCGCCTGAAAAACAATCATGTTCAAGTTGGGGGAAACGGAAGGATATGGGGCCCAGGATGGGGACATGAGGTTCTGGGTGAGAGAACCTGGGAGCAGATGGTGCCTTTCCCTTTCATTTCCTGTAGCCTCTGTGACTCTACTGTCAGACTGGTGGTCATAGCCAGGACAGAATGTAGCCATTACAGTTCACAGCCACGATTTTGGAAAGCAACAGATGAGCATAAATAATCCAGCATCCTTTGTGTATCATCTTTACCTTCAATCAATATAAAGCTTATTGTCATGGCTACAAGCCATCACAATCAAAGATTACAAAAAGGGATATATATATATATATATATAAAGGAAGCCATATAAATAGGGATCTCTGGCGTTAACCTCTCTTATCAGAGAGGAGGGGGCAGGAGAGAGCACTGATACCATCTCATATCAGAGAGTCCCCTACAAAGCTCACCACAATTGTACTCAGAAAGTTGGCACAAATTTTTCCTAGCGGCTTTGGCAAACCTAGCAACTCTGTAGGTGATGTAAGGGACACAGGTCTGAAAGCAGCCTGCCCACTTTACCCAAAGGAGTCTCCAGCATCCTTTGTGTACGTCTTTACCTTGATTCCAAGCTTTGGTGTGGGACAGTGGTAGACTTCTTCTCCATCTCTCCTTCCTGGGCCACTTCTCCAGCTGTCTCCAGTAACTTCCCGCCCACCCCCATTATCATACAACACCATGTCCCATCCTCCCCATCTGTGCATTTGTCATGTGCCACCCACTCCTGCACTATTCCACTGGGAGATGACCTTGGCCTCTCTCAGCCACAGCCTCACTGTTAACCGCTTGGATGTGTCATTAGGTTATTTGCCAGTAGCAGAAGCAGCTGTGTGTCCTTCCAAATGCCAGCTGGGGACTGGTTGTCACTGCCATTCTTTGGTGGGCAGGGGGATGGACGGATGGACAGACAAATAGATGGATAGATAGATAAAGGCAGTAGGTGGGGGGGTGTCCAGACAGATAAGAGCTGGTTCCATGTTTTCTTCAGGATCACCTGTAGAAGTGACAGGTTAGGCTCCTTCCTCTGGACAGGCAGCCATCTTGGTCTTCTCTTCCCTTATCTGTCGGCCCTTCCTTATTTTGGTCAGTAAGTGAAATGAACATCCTTTATCTATATCCTAGGAATCTCTGCTTCTGCTGCCATCTCTCAGATTCAGAATTTGAGCAGAGACAGCCATGTTAGCTATGAGATTGGTTTGCTCTGGGTGCCTGGCATGTGCTTTAGATACCTCTTCTCATTGGTCTTGAACCAACTGGACTGGCTTTCGTTGTGCTTCTGGTCTCCATTCAAGGCAGTGGTTCTGAACTCAAGGCCTTGCAGCCAGGGCAACTGAGGACCATGCCCTCCTCTGTCAACCAATCCAGCCCTTGAGCTCTTCACAAAAGGCCCTGCAGCAAGTCTCGCTGGCCCCGGAGTTCCATGAGACAAGACTTGCGTAGCAGAACCCCAACTATTGAGATATCCCTTACACGAAATGCCAAGTTAGCTCCATCCAAGTGGAGCTGCTGAGTTCGCTTGGCATCCCTCTGCAGGGGGTTCTACAGCCTGACAGAAGTTGGTAGAAAGGTCCTGGGAAGTTCCCACTGAGAGAGGGGAAAGCTTCTTTTGAGGGACCTTCTAAAACTCAAGCAGGGTTTCATTAATCAACTATTTCATTATTAAATACATATGTACCTCGCCTTTCTTTCTCCCAGTGAGTTCCAGTGGTGGATTCAAAGGCTCTCCTCCTTCCAGTGGAGGCTGGAGATGTTGCTTCTAGAGGTGGGAGGCCTCCACTCTGGGTTTTGTCTCACGCTGGTGTATTGGAGCTGTCCAAGGTACTGAACCCTGTTTCCAAATGAAGGCTAGTGCCATGACAATCTCCTGCATAAGGTGCAGGGGGGAAACTGGGATAGACTCATCATAATAATCATCCCCCTATCCCAGTTTTGGTAAACTTATGGCACAGGGGGCAAAGATGGCACTCGGAGCCCTTTCTGTGGGCACCCAACATCGCCCCTTCACAGCCATCTGTATTCAACTTAAATTGTTGTATTGGCACTTTGCTAATGATTCGTGGGCTTTGAATCGCAGTTTGGGCCCTCAGTCTCTGAAAGGTTCGCCATCACTGCCCTATGTCATCAAGTCAGTTCTGACTTGTTGACCTTTTGGGGGTTGTCTTCCAGGAAAAGAGTGTGCATTTTCCCATTCCCTTCTTCTGGGAATATCCTCAGGCTGTACAGCTTGGCCAAGGGCACAGGGTGTTGATCAGCACTCAGGAGGCCCAGTGGGGAACTGAACTTCCAACTTCTGGCTCCACAGCCAGATACAGGAGCCACTGAGCTATCAAGCCAGTGGGCTGGGCTCACAGAACCTCCAAAGCTGGAGTCACCAACCACCCCACTTCCTGCTCACTTGATCCTCACAATAAGAAAGTGATATCATTCTGGTGAAAGGGTGTGAGGATGGACCCTAGACTATCCTGTCAGCATCATGGTCAGAAGAGGATTGGAATCCACACTTCTTAAGCCATAGAATCATAGAATCATAGAATTGGAAGAGACCTCAAGGGCCATCCAGCCCAACCCCCTGCTATGCAGGAACCCCCATCACAGTATTTCTGACAGCCTCTGCTTAAAAACCTGCAAAGAAGGAGACTCCACCACCCTCCGTGTCAGCATATTCCACTGCTGAACAGCTCTAACTGTCAGGAAGTTCTTCCTAATGTTCTAATGGAATCTCTTTTCCTGATGTTTGAAATCATTGCCCCAAATCCTAGTCTCTGAAGCCATGGAAAACAAACCTGTTTCCTCTTCATGGTTTGGTGCTCTGACCAACTCCTCATATATGGAAGATTCCAGTGGATTAAAGTAGCCTATGCAATGTAGGTGTTAAAATGCTATAATTAGTACTTAAACTTCTCTGTGCATTCCAGGATGTCCCTGGATTGTGCCTCAAGGAATATTCAGAACAAGTTTGGAAGCCTGTCACAAAAATGTCACTGAAAGCAAACGGTGTGCCTGTGAGGCTAGTGAAATTTCTGACAAATGTCCTACCCCTTGTCTTTTCTGGGAACCAGAAACAGAAAATGAACATAAACATGATTTCCCAAGACCTTTTGTGACTCTCTCTGGCCAGAAGCCGTAGCAAGTGCTAGCAACTAAACTAAACAAAAGACAAGCTTCTCAGTTAGAGAACATTAAAACATTTACTTTCAGAGATGCAATCTTCCAAAATAGCTGCACCTGAACCATTGCACCTCTAAACAAAAACCATGCTCCCCTCCTGGTGGCCAATCCCAAACCCAAAGCAAGCTAATTTGCAACCAGTGGTGCAGAAAACACCTCATGCAAGGATAAATAAGCCACCTTGGGTTCTTTTCCAAGGAGAAAGGTGGGGTTAAGATACTCTAAATAAATAATAATATTTTGCCTCGTAAGGGAGTTGGGCTTCTAATGAGAGGCTTGTTCAACCTTTTACATGAACCTTGGACACTCTTAGAGAGGTTTAAAAGGAGGACAGGTATTTTTGTGGGGGCTGGAAAAGTTGATCTAGTTGTTATCCTGTACAGTGGGCCCTCATATAACAAAGGGTTTGTATAACAAAGAATCTATACAACATAAAACATTCTGGAGATAGGGAAATTTACTTAACAGAATCGCCTATGTGGAAAATCTATACAACATAAAAATGGTCGTGATTAGGGGCTACTCTGTTTTCAATGCATTCCTATTGGAAATTTGTATAAAGGAAAATTTGCTTAACATAATTTCATTTGGAACAAACAAATTCCTTTATACAAGGTACCACTGTACTTGTATCCTAAATGTAAATAAATAAATTTATGCATGAGCTCCTGATCTTGAGAAAGCAATGATGATTGCAGGGAGAAAATGACATTTTATGCTGGCTTCAGGCTGGGAAACGTCCCACAACAGTGGAGGAGGGAGAGGCCCTACAAGACAAACTCTCTGTGTGCATCAATCTCCATTCCTAACAGCTGGTTCCAGCCAGCCAGCCAGCCAAGGGTCGCAGTGGAAACAAAGAGGCACAGAATGATCTCTGAGCTGGAAAAACGAGGAGGTGCAAAGAGGCAGAGCAAAGCCTGCACGGTGATGCAGGGACAAATCTCAGGGGGATTTCCAGCCCTCAGTTCCCAGGCCTCTCTCTCTCTTTCTCTCTCTGTCTCCCAGCTGAGTGATGATGGATAAATCCATCACGTGAGGGTCTCTCAGCCACTCTGTCGGAGCCACAGCAAACTGGAGCTGGAGGCAGCCATGCTTGGGTTTCCCTGGGAGGAAGGAGGAACAGGTGTGAGTCTCTAATTCCCACAGAGGAGAGACGGAGGGGGACACATCCTGCCCATAGCTTATAGGTGGCAGTACCGGCCGACTTTCACTTCCACAGCTTGGACGTTTTATCGTTAGATGGACTACAATTCCTATAGCCCCCTGTTCAGGGGGATTCTGGGAGATGTAGTCCCCCAAGATGTCCCTTTAATATAATAGAGCCCTGGCGTACCTATACTCTGTGGAAAGAAAACCCATTCGGTTGTACCATCTTTTACTTTATTATCTACCTTCTTGGTCCTGATGATAACCTCTGGAAGCTGGCACAGCTTGGTTCAAAGTATCCAGAGACTCTTGTTCTACCATATTCTCCCTCTCTGTGTCATAACCTCCTTGGGGAAACCCCTTTTCTCTTTCCCAGTATCCTCACGGACGCTGGAACTCCCTGCCACCAGATGTGGTTCTGGCTCCTCTCTCTTGTATTTTGATTCAGGCAGACCTTGAACCACTGCCTGCCTGATGAGGAAGGGGATTTTAATGTTGAGATGGATGTTTAAATGGGGGGGGGATGTAGTTTCCCACCCATTCCATTTCGCCCTCCCCCCATATACTTTCAAATGGAATGGGATATCTTGCGACCTGAGTCCCAGGTGCAGGCACAGCATCACTCCTCCTGGGACTCACCCGTGGTGGAGATTATTGCAAACCAGTTCTGCTTCAAGCTAGCAATACTTTGATAACTGATTTAGCCCCAGCTCACAGGGGAAATCTTAAAGAAGATCCATGCTGTAGAATCATCCAGAGAACAGTGAAGCATGGCTTAACTCAAAATAATTAGAACATTTGATATTAACCTTGGAACATGATTTCCTACTTTTTAATTACTATGGCTTGCACTGTTAACCCCTAAATCAAGACATACACCAAGTCTTCCTAGTAATGCACGATAAAGGTTTTGATCATTCCAGTGTTCAAGGGAGAGCTGTTAGCCTTACAATAATGCGCTTATGAAGTTTTAGACTAGGTAAGGTCCTTAGTAATCATCTAGTGCAACCCCTTTATTCAGTGCAAGATCAACAAGGAAGGAGGAAAAAAACAGAGCATTGAGGACAAATAGTAATCCAGCCTGTGCTTTGCAGTAAAATGGCATGGTTGCATTCTTTCTTTCTCCTTTATTTTCAGAAAACATGCACCTATGTATTGCTAGCTTTGGGCACCCACTCAGATTTCTTGATTTTTCTTTAAATCCATGTCCCAAAATTCCCCAGGCAAAATTCTGGGCGTTCCAGCCCACAGACCCTCACCTACAAGCCTCTGCATGCCGCAGGGTCTCTCTCTCTCCCAGGCGGCATCAACCTCTTGGCCTTGCTTACTATTGTCAAAGTCCAACAGGACTTTATAGAGCCTAAAGGACAGCGGCACTGCAGCTCCCATGAAGAACCATGCCAAATTCATTTAAAAAAAAAAAAAACTAAGTTAACAGGAAACAAAATCTGAATCAGCTGTGTAACTTGGAAGATAAGCTAAGGAGACATTTTTGTATCATTTTTGTATTGTTTTATTTTTCTTTGATTTTTGCCTGGGAGAAATTCAAGTGTCTGTAGCTATGGGCCTAAGAGCTGGAACTTCTGTCTTAGGGAATTATTGGAGAATTGTATCATTTTTATATTGTTTTATTTTTCTTTGATTTTTGCCTGGGAGAAATTCAAGTGTCTGTAGGTATGGGCCTGAGAGCTGGAACTTCTGTCTTAGGGAATTATTGGTGAATTTTAAGAGAAGGAAGGAAGGAAGGAAGGAAGGACAAATAAACAAAAACAAACAAACAAACAGGGATTCCTAATTGAACCAAGGTAATCCAAAGATGATCTGATGTGGTAAAAATAGTACTGAGCCACTTTGAGCCATTGTTGTTATTTTTCAGAACATTACCACTTCAGAAGAAAAACACATCTGGCCTCTTGAAAACAGAAATTGCAGGATGAATGTTTAACTCACTGAACATCTGTGGCAGGGCAGCTTTTTGATAAAAAAACAAGACAGATGATAGTTACTGTTTCCAGCTGACCTCCTCTGTGCAAGGCTTAAAAGAGGGCCTCTCCTTCATCCGAAAGGATCTTGGATCGATAACCGTCCTCTTCTGGGGGGGGGGAGGGGCTTGCTTCTGGTGGGTGGGCCAGTCAGTTGAGGGCTAATCCTCTGGCCTGCCTCTGGTCTGTGACAAACCTGGCTGAGTGATGGGCTCCAGCTGCCCATCTTGACTGCTCCCCTCTCCCTGGCCCCCACCCGGGCTTATCTCGGTGTCCTTCTCCATCCCTTCGGACTGCCGCCAGCCTGTTGATCTGGCTGCTTGAGCAGAGAAAATTGCCAACTTCACACCTGTCAGTCTGAACTGATCACCCGTCACTGAGAGACTCCAGCCGGTGCAGACCTGGGGGAAATTGCTCCCATCTCCCCAAGACAAGGGAACATGTGATGTTTTCCATTACTGTGGGCTGGGCAGGCGTGACCGCATGGACATGGCAGGATGTGGCTGAAATTAGCCTTTGGGCTTGTGTGTTTTGAGGTGCCACAGCGATTTTGCCCCATGCTCCAACCCTCCCTGCCAGGAGCTAACTCACATTTCAAACTGTGGCTTTCGTTGTGTCTTTTCCCAGTTTGCATCATGCATTTCCCTCCGAGATAAAAGTCACCTGCACAGATTTCCTGAGCCAGGTCAAAAAAGGTGAGAGAGGCCCAAGGACACCCTTTTGTACTCCATGCCTAAGTGGGGATTTGAACCCAGAGCCCCCAATCTCTAACCCTGTCCTCTCATCACTGCACCACAGTGCCCCTCAACATGTGATGACCATCACAGGTTGGCTTTATTCAATCCAATTAGGAGGGAACTTAATGATTCTATGATTCTATGAATAAGGGTGAGGGAGACTCCTTAAATGAGCTGTCCCTCATTCCAGAAAGCTCATGAGAATTTCATTTCTGTGCATATGCCAACATTTAAGAAACTCTTCACATTTGCGGGACACAAAACGGGAGATTTCAAAACTAATTTGTCATTAAAACACAAAACAAAATGGAGAAACCCATCCATCAAGACTCTTGTCTTTTAAAAGTTTGGGATTCGAACCCTCTTTGTTCAACCACGTCAGCTTCTTGGCTGGGTGAATTTTGAAGCCATAATCCAGTAAAAGAATTTCCTAGGGTTCTGTATGGAAACCAGCAGGAGAAAGCAAGTGATAACAATTTTAAAAAGTCTCTTACATCTTATAATCACTTCTGCTGGGGTGGGGTGTTTGCTTGCTTGCTTGCTGTGCTCTGGCCCTAGCAACAAAAGGCACTTGACCTATCAATTCAGGAAATATTAATCTGTCCTGTCCTGACTTGAAGGACTTCCACCAGGATCCATCTTATCCTCTCAGCAGCCTATGCAAGTTAAGGTTGGCTCTGGACCAAAGCTAAACCTGCATCGAAAATATTTGTGATTGGATTGTCTGACGTTTTAAACAGCAACTTTGAAGTGGCTGAGTGGGGGTGTCCCATTTCTTGAGCCAAAATTTGAGTTTGGGGTGGGGGTGGGGGGAGTATCTTCTGTGATGCACTCAGTTGGGTGTGCACAACAGCCAATATATCGAAATGTCATAAGGTATTCATCTCTCTCTCTCTCTCTCTCTCTCTCTCTCTCTCTCTCTCTCTCTCTTTGTGTGTGTGTGTGTGTGTGTGTTTGAGCGTGTGTGCGTGTGCATGCGCGTCTGTGTCTTACACACACAATCAAGTTTGTTGGGAGAAAACGTTCACCCAGAGACCTATTGTACTATCTGCCTCATCCGTTTCTATACCACCTTTCTCCCAGTTAGTTACAAGACCCAAGGCGGCTTGCAAATAATTAAAAGATAAGCCAGTTAGAAAACATAGCTTACAGTGTGTCTCAAAAACACTTAAAACACGTGTTAGCATTGAAATAATTTATTAAAACTGTGAAAACGCCTTAAAAACCACCTCAGCCACCTTACTGGTCCAGGGCGTGGCATGCTGCATACCATCGCAACTGGCACTTTGTAGAAGCTGGAAGGCAACAAAAGCAGAAAACCTTGGAAAAGTTACATTTATGGACTACAGGACCCCCAGTTTGTGTCATCACAAATGGAACTTTAGTGCTATTAAATACCAGGAAAGCTGATGGTGGTGGGAAGATGCCTTCCTTCCAGCTGTTTGCAGCTGGACAGGGAAGACAAAAAGCGGGCATGCCAGGGGCCCTGCTGAGCTTTAAAGCTTTTCAGCAGCTGCTGGAGAGCTTGCATTGCAGCTAAAGAAGTGGGGAAGCCAAGATGGAATACCTTGAGCAAGTGTTATAATTGGGCAGCGAGCGCCAGGGAAACAAAGAAGAGGGGGCCGAAGGATGTGCATGTTTAAGGTTACTATTGGGGGCGCACTAATTAAGCAGATATTAGTTTTCTAAGTGGACACTTCCTGGGGTTGCCGTAGCATCTGATTAACTTCCATTTTTAAACATTTGCATCCGAAGCAACGCATGCTTAATTGTGTTATTAATACATGGCAGCCAGGAAGCATACGGAGCTTCTTAATTGGCATTTAACATGGATAGTTCCAGCAAGTTCAAGGGTGTTTTATAGGAATGCATGGCAGGTTCCCAATTATCTCTGACCTAAAAACCTTGGCCAAAAAAATAAAAAAAAATATATAATCATTTTTAAATATCCCAAACCCTCTCAGCTTTGCAATGGCTACCTGAAGAGCAGGCCTGGCAGATCCGCATCCTGCCCCCTGCCTTGTCATTGTCTTGTGATGCTCCTTTGGCTGAGATCGGGAGACTCTGGAAGGGACACGCCTGGCCTGCCCGCACTTCCCTCAGAGTTGGTTGTGAACACTGCTGCCCTCGTTGGCAACGCTCCCTCCCAGAAGCCAGCTCCGGTTCCCAGTCCGAGAAGCTGTTATGTGGATTGGGGCAGCAGTCTTGAAGCAGTGGCGCCCCACTGGACTCCGGTTGGCAGCCCGGGAAGCTCGCACACGAAACAGATCTGTGATTTGCAGACTCAGGAGCAGTCTGTGTAAAGCACAGGGCCAAGCCACGCTTTGCAGGGTGAGGCACAGCTGCATTAGGGTTCATGATGAAGAGGCTTGCATGCAACTGCAATGTGCATTTTGAGCTTATTGGTAGTAGAAGTTAGTTTTAAAATATCCACCCTGGAGACTCTTTCCAGGTTGGAATTCCTCTTGACGACAACAACAACAACAACAACTGCAAAGGCTTTCCACAGATTTGCTTTTAAGCTTCAGTGTCCCTCAACTGCCAGGCATTCTTCCGATGCTTGCTTTCTTCTCATCCCAAGAAAGAGGTGAGAAGGGGGACACTCCTGAGTCTCAGAGCCAGCCTGGGAGTGTCATGGGACCCTACTGGAGCCTAGACAGCGAGGATGTTTATACCTGATCTACCTAAACCCAGAAGCTGGTGGACGCTCTCGCCTGGATGGACCCTGAAGGCAAAGCTTCCTCCTCAGTGGACCAGGGAAAGTTATGTTGACAGGTGGAGGCAATCCTCCAGAGGGTATTGGACTTCAACTCCCATCAGCCTCCACCAGCACTGCCAGTGGTGAGGGATGATGGCCCTGGCAGCCCAGCACTATCAAGAGAACACTGAGCTTTGGCCTGGAGGGAGAAGGTGTTAACAGGAGGCCATGTTGGCCAGAAACCATTCCATGGCTGACCTTTTCTTTCAAGACCTGAAGGCAGGCCCACCATCATCATGTGTCATCTGTAGACCAGCAAAGGGCAAACTATTGGGAGTGGGGGGGAAGGAGGGGCTACTTCCCAGGGCACTTATACCTGGTACTTGAAAAATAGGTGAGGGAGAAATACTTAAGGCAGAGAAGGACCGCTGCTTTGTCCGTTACCCAAGGCCTGGTCCAAAAATCCATCCAATGCTGAGTTTAAGAGGAGATAAAGGCAGGAAAAGCCATAGCAAACTTTTGTCTTATTTTGTAACCCACCCATCCCAATCAGGCTAAATTTATGCAGAAATTGCTGGAGTCATTCCCCAGCACTCAGTCTCTCTCCACCTCCCCCCCCCCCATCTCTCAATAATACTCAGGCCCACTCTGCTTCCTTTTGCTGCTGCCGGTAAAGTCGCTCTCCAGACCCCATTCAAAGCGAAATTGACAAGAAAGGGCACAGGGGGTCAAGCTGCATTCCAAAGAGATAATACCCCCCCACACACACCATATCCAGTGACAGTTTAACTGCTGATAGCTTCTCCACTTCGCCTGGAAAACAAAGGAGAGGGAGGGAGTCAAACGTCACCTTTGCTGCATTCAGAAACTCCGCAGGACGCTCATGAGCAAGGGCCAGGACCGAGCGGTATGCCCATGTTTCGCCCATGTGTTTGAAATTATCTGAGATTTCATGCACATCCCATAACTCCCACAATCTCTGAGCCCTGGCATTGCGGCTGGGGCTCATGCGAGTTGTCCTCTGTACCTATGGAGGGTTGGCAAGTTGCCAATCTCTCTGTTACAGCGTAAGGAACCAGCAACAACCAACCCTCCAGATAAAGTTCTGCAGAATTCAACATTGTACCATGTCTACATTTTTAGTAACCCAAGGAAAGCATGGCACACCCCACAACTTTGTTGTTACTAGGGATGCACCCCCACACACACACACACACACTCTCAACTGCTTTCTCTAGTCTGCTCAATAAAACATCTGGAGCAGACAGTGAAACTAGCATGGACCACCCACCCATTCGTTTTTTTTTAAAGAAAATCTCAAATCTTGAGTTTTTATACACAACACCTTGAGCTTTCCTTCACATCCATCATCCTTCCTGGTCATCGATTGACCTTTGGCATACTTTTAGGCATATGCCTCTGTCCTTCCTGGAGCACTGTCCCCTGGAAAGGAATTGTTCCAGCTATCAAAGGAATGTGCATGAAATCCCCGATAATTTCAAACACATTGGCCAGCTTGAAAACCTCCGGGGCTCCCCTGCCAGAAGAGACAGCTGCCTGCCCTCAAGTACGGAGCGCACACAGACTGCACCAGTGTCTTGAAGTGTGTTTGGACAGGGAAGTTGTGACCATTTCAGATCACTTCTAACCATCCTGGTGCCCTTTTGAAACCTGGGATTTTGTAGCAAAAAGCAAAAGCAAAGCAAAGTGTTCTGCTTATATACCGCCCCATACCACTACAAGTGGTCTCTGGGCGGTTTACAATTTTTAATTACAGTGTGCAGGCTACACATTGCCCCCCCCCCCCAGCAAGCTGGGTACTCATTTTACCGACCTCGGAAGGATGGAAGGCTGAGTGAACCTTGAGCCTGCTACCGGGGATTGAACCCAGGTCGTGAGCACAGTTTTACCTGCAGTACAGGCATTTAACCACTGCGCCACGAGGTAACATTCTCCAGAGGCCTCAGTTAGTGCATCCCCTTGAAGAAGAGAGCATTCTAAGTAGTTTCCCAAACTATCCTGCCTCCAGCCTGGGTAGAAAGAAAGACAAAACCAGGCTGGCTCACACCCAGAGCTTCCCTGTTCCTCCATCTTCCCCAGTCTTATGTGGCCTCCACCACGTCAGCAGCACCAGCGGGAAACCTCAGACACCCACGTGGCGGCGGTCTCCTACCAGCGCAGGCACGGGAAGTTTGGGTAGAGCGAGGCCTATTGAGTTGTCCCCCCAGGCTCTACGTTCAGGCCCCTTAGCCAGGCAAGACCCATCCTCATGTCTGTACAGTGCCTGTCAGGTGGAACGCCTGGCATGGAGAATTATGGGATTTGCCATCCGAAGACATCTGAAAATCCAATTCCTAGTTAAAGCTCTGGAGAGGGAGGCAGGCGTAACGTGGCAGCTGGAATGCCGTCAGCAAAAGAGAGAGATGTTGGACACAGTGCTTCTTGGCAGCTGATCCCACCCCCTTGAGGTACAGCAATGTGCACGCTAAGCCGGACAACCCAATGACAACGCTGGGTGCCTTGGATGGATCTCTTTGACTATGCCTATTGCAATTTTATGACTTTAAAAGAGTTGATTTTTTTTTTAAAGTCCCATTCTTTCTTTGGAATTGGCTACCTTCCATTCTGCTTCTGTCATTCCTTTTAGACTGAGACCTCTTTTGTCTTTCCCTGCTTCTTCGCCCTGTGGCTATCGGGTGCTTGAATAACACACACATACACACAGTTATGGCACCAGAAGCGGTGCTACAGTTGCTGTTTTACTGGACAGGACAGTAAATCTAGGGCAGATCCTTGTCATTGGAAATGGAAACATCAGCCCTGGAGCAACCATTCTACTGGAGAATTTAATAGCTAGCAGTCCACAGCAGAGGAAGAAGGGAGAGGAGGGCCCACCTTGGCAGCATCTCATCCATCCTCGTGGCTTCTGCATCAGACCCGTGCAATCACAAGTCTCTGGAGACCCCTGGTTAAATCACCCCAAAACTGGAAAGCATCGCTCCTGATGCCACTGAAAACGAACCTACCGCCCTCCAAGTCTCATCAACCCCAGCCCTTGGTTGTGGATGCTGGGTGCTGGAGTCTATGCCATGGAGTTCCACAGCTCTGCTCCTACAGCTCATAATAATGCCCTCCCTTTTTTTTTCCTCTCCAAGCAGGGGGAGCAGCCACTTGCATTGTAATCTCAAGATTAAATTGCCTTTGAATGTCCAAGGACAGGAGAGTGGCCAGAGTGGAAGGAAAACACACACACACACACACACACACACACACACACACACACACACACAGAGAGAGAGAGAGAGAGAGAGAGAGAGAGAGAGAGAGAGAGGACAGGCACCCACTTTTCCAAAAAAAAAAACCCAAAAAAAACCATGTGTAGTAGGACAGCTGTGGGAATCCTCCATCATCAGAGCAAGTCTATCTGTGAATATTCCTGTTCCAGAGGAATAGATGTGTCTAAAGGGGTGCACAAAACTCAGGAAATTGGAGGGGGGGGAAGCTGCCCAGCCCGGGGCTTCTTGATTGAAAGGACAGTGGTGAAAAATGATATAGATTGAAGTCCAACTGGAAAAAGCATCTTGCAGGTGGGATGGAAATATTCATGGGTCCTCCGAAGAGTCCGATAGGGTAGGAGCATCTCAACACCCAACGTCTGAGATAATTCCGGACTACCACTCCCACAATCCGCAAGTGGCCATGCTGACTGGAGGGATCCTATCCCCTGGGAGAGGGGTATTTTGCAACTCTGGCGATCTCCTCTTGCCTCCTCTTGCCTTTCCAGATCCGCTTCCCCCTTTTGCCACAGGGCATCCTTCACCTCCACATGCAGCAAAAGTTCACATTTTCTTTATTTATGCTCCGCTCCTATCTGAGGTGTTTGAATTCAAAGCACCTGATTAGATATCTAAGCGTCCCTGAGGAGTGAGTGTCACCCCTCTCCTTCTCCCTCACTACTTGCTCTCGCGATGGCCTTTAGACACCCATCCATCATAGAAAAAAAAGACTCCCCTCCCCCCCATTCCAAACAAGGTAACACCCCCCCCCCAAATGTCTGGCACTTTGCTGTCTCCTCGCCAGTCACGATCTCTAACATTTTCACAGGGACCATATTGCATCATTCCAGCTGTCTGCTTAGGACCCGCAGTTAAGTGAACTGTCTTGCAGCAGAAATATTATTTATGGGGCAGTGGGGTTTGGGGGGAAAGAAATAGAGTGGCACAGCCCAAGGAAGGCAAGGAGATAAAATGAGGTAGAGCAAGGAGAAAGGAAATGATCAATCTTGCATTGTTGATGAAGGAACTGCTGGATAGCTCTGTGGCTTAGGCTTAGGCTGTGGAACCAGAGGTTGGGAGTTCGATTCCCCACTGGGCCTACTGACCAAGGATGGACTTCATTATCTACAGCAGGCATCTCCAAACTTTGGCCTTCCTGATGTTTCAGACCACAATTCCCAGAATTCCAAGCCTGTATTTCCAAAGGAAAAGTACTGTGGGAATTGTGGTCCAAAACATCTGGAGGGCTGAATTTTGGACATGCCTGATCTACAGGGTCCCTTCCAGCTCTGCAGTTCTAAGGGTGTTGCTGTTAAATACAAGAAAAGCTGCTGGTGATGGGAAGATGCCTTCCATCCATTTGTTTGCAGGTGGACAAGGAAGGCCAGCAGGGCCTGCTTCATTGAGAGAGGCTAGACTCAATGGTTCATAAGGATCCTTTCATAGAATCATAGAATCATAGAGTTGGAAGAGACCTCAAGGGCCATCTAGTCCAATCCCCTGCCATGCAGGAACTCCCATCACAATATTTCCAACAGATGGCCATCCAGCCTCTGCTTAAAAACCTCCAAACAAGGAGACTCCACCACGCTCCTTTGTGGCAGCCTATTCCACCGCTGAACAGCTCTAACCATCAGGAAGTTCATCCTAATGCAGGGGTGTCCAAACTTTGGCCCTCCAGATGTTTTGAACCACAACTCCCAGAATTCCAAGCCTGTGTTGACAATGAGAAAGGACTGTGGGAGTTGTGATCCAAAACATCTGAAGTACTGAAGTTTGGACACCACTGTCCTAATGTTTACATTGCATCTCTTTTCCTGTAGTTTGAAACCATTGCTCTGAGTCTTAGTCTCTGAAACCATGGAAAACAAACCTACCTCTCTTCCATATGACATCCTTTCAAATATTTAAACATGGCTATCATATCTCCTCTCAGCCTTCTCTTTGTAAGACTAAACATTCCCAGCTCATTTCTCATAAGACATTTCTTCCGCACCTTTAACCATCCTGGTTGCCCTCCTGTCCATCTCTGCAGTTCAAATGTGATGACGATGATAATGATGGTTGTTTAGCTCCCATTTGTCCATTTGATAATGGTGGTTGTAGGAGTTGATGGAGTGGTCTAGGAAGGCCAGGCTTTGGCCCACCAACAAATTGGGTCCATCAGGGTCCCATTGGGAGAGGGGGTGACATTCCACATTTTGACAGCCATCATTCCACAAGAAGGAATAATGGTTGCCAACATGGATGCAGTTAAAAGGGACAGGGGCTTAGACCAACTCATGGAATCATCATCTACTAGTTGGGATCATCTACACCAGGGGTGTCCAAACTTCAGCCCTCCTGATGGTTAGTACCACAATTCCCAGAATTCCAAGCCTGTATTGCCAATGACAAAGGACCGTGGGAGTTGTGGTCCAAAACATCTGGAGGGCTGAAGTTTGGACACCACTGATGTACACACAGCACTGCCAGAGACAGCAGGCTCCATTCATTCACTGTTGGGGAATGATGAGTAGAGAATCTCCTCATTAACAATTTAAGAATTTGTGCAAGATTTTGGCGTTACCGTCTATGTCAAAGAGCAGGTTCTCTGGCTTACGTCCTACTCTAGAAAGGATGGCACAGATGAAGTGTTTGATGCACCATCTTAGCAGACCGCATGAAATGTGCCAGCAGTTCAGGTGTGGTATGTCTTATTATATTGCAGAGTTTTGAATTTTGGCTTAGTTCCTCTAGATGTGCACCAGGAATTTAAGGAGCAAGATAGCTTGAGGTTCTCCAGAGTACTCCACGTCTTTTTTTTAATCAATTGAAACTTCATAAAATGTCTCACTCTGAGCTATTTGGTGGGAAAAGAATAAGAAGTTTCATTGCTTACCATTGAACAGACCAAAGAACAATCGGATAAACTTGACTGCTTCCAGCAAAAACTAAAGGGGGGGGGGGGTTGACCAACTTCAGAGACGGGTGAAAGGACTGGGCAGAGAGGTGAATTTGAAGGCAGAAGGGAACAATTGGTTAATGCTGAATACTTTGACAGTCACCCCAACCCGAAAGACCCCTCCCACCTTCTACAAGCAGTATGCGAGGTTGTTAAAAAACAAAAACAACCCCCAACATATTATGCTACAGATTTCTTGCTCATTCAGCATTATGTTTGCACGCCTGTGTTTATGTTAAGATACTTATTAAGTTCATACTCTTCTGTGTTTATTATGTTGTTCTCTGCTTCTCATCCCCAGAGGAACCTTTAAGGTTTCTAGCTTAGATGTGTTGAGCTGATACCCCCCTCCCCCTCTCTCCCCCTCTCTCTCCCACCCACCTTGTGCTGCCAGCAAGCCAGTGATTGGGGGGGGGGGAACCTGACCATGTTGCTCCCTGCTTTCCCTCCTTGCTTGTTTTTTAATCCCCCCTCCCCTCTCCCCCAATTATCTTTCCCTTTCATCACCACTGGAGCTGCAAGTACAAAGTACCAATTAGCTGGTTTTCAACTTTAATTAGCTTGGAAGGTAGAGCAAATTAAATCCTTTTATCATATGTTTCAAAGCTCTTTCCCCATCCATGCCCCTCCCCCCCCACTTCCCCTCTGCACCCACACTGGAACTGGCCGCTCGGAAGAAACGGTTGGCTTTACAACCCAGGGTCAAACTCCACCCCACACACACACACAGTCTCTATCTTGTCCAGAAAGTGGAGAAAGGGGACTGTCTGGTCTCTGTGGAAGGGAGAGGACCAAACCCTCCTTCCCTCCCACCCTCTTCTGGATCTGGCCCCCTCCAGCCATTCTTACTAAGGCGCCCAAGATTATTATTTTTTTAAAGAGGTTATCTTTCTCTTTTTTTTCTGCAACGGAAGAAAGCACACCATGTTGTATAAAATCACAGGTAGTAGCAAAAGAACGCAGAGGGCTTGCCTCTGCTGAAACGTTTGGCTCTGCTTATTTTTCAGCCCAAGTGTCAGCAGATGCAAGACCCCAGTTCCAGTTTGTAGGTTAGATGCAAGTTCAGGAAGAGCAGGTAAGGTAAAGGAAATGTCCCCCCCACCCCACCCCCACACATGTGCGTGTTAGTCATGTCCAACTCTAGGGAAGGTGCTCATCTCCATTTTCAAGCCAAAGAGCCAGTGTTGTGCACATCCATTGCCCTGTGGCTGGCATGGCTCCAAGGAAACACTGTTTTACCTTCCCACTTTTTTATGGTGGCACCTATTTATCTACTTGCATTGTACATGCTTTCGAACTGCTAGGTTGACAGGTGCTGGGGTTAACAGCAGGAGCTCACTCTGCTGCTTAACACTCGGGATTCGAACTGCTGAGCTGCCAACTTTGTAGCCAACAGTTTTCAGTGCTCTAGCCCGCTGAGCCACCACACTCCACTGGGAAGAGCAGGACCGGGGCCAAATTCTAGTTGCAATTTTAGGGGCTGGGTTCTAGGTACTATTGTTAAAGATCTTCTCTGCCTATCTGTCTACCTGCTTGCGCATCTACAAGCTTGGACAAATTTACCAAAAAAAAAAAAATCTTCCAAACCCCTCGCCCTGGGGAACACTGAGAACCTCCATGGCTGAGGGAGTTTGGCAGATGTAGACCATCATCATCATCATCATCATCATCATCATCATCATCATCATCATCA
>JAHTLZ010000327.1:1180745-1230513 GCA_023846285.1 Phrynocephalus versicolor | reverse complement strand
TATCTATCTATCTATCTATCTATCTATCTATCTATCTATCTATCTATTGCTTTAATATGCCATTCTTCTGCCTAAGAACAGCCACAAGAAGAAGAGCTGTGGAAATCAAATAATCATAGAGTTGGAAGAGACCTCAAGGGCCATCCAGTCCAACCCCCTGCCATGCAGGAACACCCTTCACAGTATTCCCGACAGATGGCCATCCAGCCTCTGCTTAAAAACCTACAAAGAAGGGGACTCCACCATCCTCTGTGGCAGCATATTCCACTGCCAAACAGCGCTAACCATCAGGAAATTCTTCCTAATGTTCCACCCAAGCTCCCAGATCCTTTTCACAGGTACTATTTTCCAGCCAGGTGTCCTCCATCCTATATCTGTGCAATTCATTCTTTTTACCTAGATGCAACACCCTACATTTCCCTCTGTTGAAACCCATTCTGTTAGCTTTGGCCCAGCACTCTAATCTGTCAAGCCCTTTTGGGTTCTCATTCTATCCTCTAGAGAATTAGCAACCCCTCCCAATTTAGTATCATCTGCAAATTTAATCAGCACACTCTTGACTCCTTCCTCCATGACATTAATAAAGATATTGAAGAGCACTGGACCCAGAACAGAATCCTGGGGCACCCCACTGGTCATGTCTCTCCAAGCTGAAGAGAGGCCATTTATGATCACCCTTTGGGTGTGATCATCCCAAGGAACTCTTCTTCCTTGGCATCCTTCAGTCTTGAAAGACTATGGTATCATGCCTGGAGTAGAGATCCTAAAAACAACACCTAGTGTGACTAAATAGACCAATTTGGGAATGGCAGTCTCTACCACACTGGGGGCAGATATATTCTGTTTCTTGCCCGGTCCTCGAGTTTTGTTGTTTCCATGCCTGCCTCTTTTCCTCTGCCTGTTGGACAAATGCCTCTTCAAATTTATGTAGACCATTCTGTATCTCTTGCCTCCAGACAGTGCAATCAGAGGTCAGGGTTTCCCATGTATTCAGGTCCATTCCCAAGGCCTTCAAGTCCCTCTTACAGATATCCTTATACCGCAGCTGTGGTCTCCCTCTGGGATGCTTTCCCTGCACTAATTCTCCATATAGAAGATCTTTTGGGATCCGGCCATTGTCCATTCTCACAACGTGTCCAAGCCAGCGTAGGCATCTGTGTTTCAATAAAGTATACATGCTAGGGATTCCAGCTCGATTCAGGACTATGCTATTTGGAACTTACTGCTGCAACCTGGGCCCTCCAGAGTTAAGTCTGAGAGGACCCTTGGCACCTTGATTTCATGCTGTAGCTGATTTGCAGCTTAGGCTTAGTCTGTAGTTAAAACAAATGAAAAGGATGACACTGCTTTTAATTCACAGGTGGGAAGAAGGGAGGAAAGGGAATGACACCTATTTGAACATTAGTGAAGAGTAACTTCGCTTTAAGCAGGAAACTAGCAAAGCTGAGGAAAGACAGGCCACAGTCTTCTTCCAACATATTTTTATTTGAAAATATTTATTACCTTTTCCTCTGTCCCCTTCTTTTTTTTTTCAGGACTCCCTTTTGAATTGGTATAAACTATTCTATTTGAAAATCACATTCCTATGAGAAGTTATGCAGATCACTTTGGGAAAACAGGTGGAATTTGGGGGAGGGATTTGAAAAGAGAGAAAGACTTGTCAACAAGTATCCTGAAAAGCATACAGATCCATCCAGACAGGGCCACAACCATAAAACAGCTGAGCCAATTGCAAATGCACAAGATCTTTGACTGATCACAGTGGAGTCTGGTGACTTGGACTTCATAGAGACAGAACTCCACTTTGGGTTTTAGTCCAAACTCTATCAAAGTTAACCCCCCCAATCTGAACCTTACCAGGCACCATCATGAAATTGAACTTGCCAGACTCTGTAGGGCACCAGAACATGCTGAAGCATGTAAATGTGGAAAACTAAATCCTTGGCCCATGTAGATTAGTGGTGCCTATATACTCATTTGCAACAGCTTTTCATGGTTTCGACCTCCACATAGATGCCATGAATCCCAAACATAAGCAGGTGTATTACTACCGAGTGATGATCTTCCCTGAGTTGCTCCTAGGAGAAAGTCCTATTATGCAGGGTTGGTACAATGCTCAACTGAATGCCGTCTTCTCATTTCAGGTCCAAAGTACTATCAAGAAGTTCTTCCTAGTGGTTGTTATTTTTTTAAGAATCTTTTTCTTCTTCTTGGCATTTTGACTGCCTCTCTCTGTCTGGGATCGCAGGCAACCAACTTGCTCCATCTTCATCATGGGAGCCCTTCAGAGGTCTTTGACTTTTTGAAAATGGTTTTAGACCAACTCTGACCAACTTACCTTCTCCAGGCTAATCCTACCCAGTTTCCTCAGGTGTTGCTCACCAGTTCCCTTGACCTTCTTTGATGTCTTCCAGCGGACTCATTCCAACATCTTCAATGCCAGTGCAGACCAAGAAGTAGGGGTCACACAGTTGTGCTTTCATGTTGCTTCCTCTTCTTTCTTGCAGATAAGCCGTTGCCCCAAAGAGGAGTAGGGGGTATTTTTGGGATCCTGGGAGTGGTGATCGCCGCTGTTCTCATCATCAGTGTTGCTGCCACTGTCTTTGTCATTTACAGACGGCAGCAAAAGAGCCACACGGAAGCCGACAATGACCTGTGAGTATCGTACACTCTGCCACGATTTACCACAGAGAAGGGGGAAGAATCACATTTAGGCCTCCATGGGGGTGACTGCTGCAAATTGCATGCATTATTGCCACTTGTGGATGACATTATTAGCTGGGCATCCTTGTGCAGAGAGACCATGCTCAGCAGCCCAATAAAAAAAGGAGGTGAGAGAGCTGTCCGTGGTGCTGCTCTCCCAAGATTCACACCAAGAGCTGCCTCCAGCTCCTATACAGGCAATGCACATCCAGCACAGAGGAAACACTTTGGCTGCCTCAATCCCTTCCTTTCTTCTTGTCTGCTTTCAAGTCATTTAAGTGGCAAATCATTTCCCCATCTCCCTGTCCCAGGCTCACAAGCTTTCATCTCATTTCCCCTCATTCAACTAGGTCATCAGGTCCATTAAAAACAACAACCCTTCTTTCCCCAGTGGAGTGCAGACATTTCTGCCTCCCCCTCCTCCTTGTGTGCCTCTCTCCTGCTTCTCACTCCTTCCTTGAGAGACCCGATGGCCTGGAAAGCCGCTGTTGTACTAAAATACGGCATGGTCCATTTTTGCAAATTCATTTCCCTTCCCCATGCAAGCCTGGCCCCTTCCAGCACTGAGCACAATCCTGGCTCAAATGTCATCATGCACAGCCATGGTATTGGCTGAGACTCTGGGGATGCTTAATAGCTTCTTGAGAGTGAGAGGGATTGAGAAATAAGACTGAATGGGTGATCTCATGGGTGAGATTTTAAGCAGGCTCTGATTCTCGGCCACCTCCCCAGCTGATCACATCTTTCCCTACAGGATGGACCTTCCTCCTTCCCACAAGCCAGCTCCTCCACCTCCCAAGAGGAAGCAAGAGATGAAAAGTCACCTGACGGCTGAAGATATCCAGGTATCTTTCCCATCCATGGGCTTGTGCACCCCAGAGGGAGGCAGGCTTCAACAGCTGTTTCTACAGGTCATGTTGGCCTCCTCCTTTCAGGTTGACAAGTAGATTGGAGATGCAGAAAGGTAGGCTTTTGTCTTCTGGAATGACAATCCATCAACATGGATTGGCGGGCAGCCAACCTCCTAAGGTCTGCGGGAGGGCCACATGGTCATCTGTGGAACATGGGCAGCCATGCCACTTCTGTGACTCCTCCCCTTTTCATTTTCTCAGTAATAAAAATGGGAGGGGTACATGAAAAAGCCCAGGTTTGCCCCCTAGTGTCCAAAACAGAAATAACTACAATTGTGGGTGTAGGGGGGGGCAGGGAGGTTGGTCCCAAGGAGATTGCAAAATTGCTGCCCACTGACCTTGGAAGCTACAAGGATGCTTTTGAGCCAGAAGAGAGAGAAAAACATTTTTAAAGGAGATATGTAGGTATTAGAAAAAACAAAGAATGCCTCGGTTGTGGAGGGATGTATCTGGGACTGATAGATAGATAGATAGATAGATAGATAGATAGATAGATAGATAGATAGATAGATAGATAGATAGATAGATAGATAGATAGATAGATAGATAGATAGATAGATAGATAGATAGATAGATATACTGACTGATTGATTGATTGATATTTCCACATTAAATTAATGCAGCTAGCATCAGTATAATGCAGCAGAACCAACATCATTTTTTTAAAAAAAAATCAAAGCAAAGAAACAGAAACAGAAAACAAAGTAAATGATAGAACCATTACAATGGTCATTCGTAACCAAAATCATTACGTCTCAAAGCCTGGTGCTCCATAACCAGAGTATCGTAGAGCACCAAGTTGTACCCTCAAAATGAACCGAGGCATTCTGCTCATCTGAAATGATGTTTTCCAATTGTCCTCTTCATCTTCTGGAAGGATCTTCTGGACATGTTTTCTGGAAGGTGATGGGCAGTCTGTAAGCAGTGTTGATTCTTTTTGGGGAACCTTCCAACTAATGGGATTGTATCTCCCAGTTCCTGCAGGACAGCTGCTCTGTATTGATCCTGTCTAGGATAAAGGCATCCAACAGGGCTCTGCTTGGCAGATAATCTTACAACACATGCCGAGGCTGATGAGTAGACCAGATGTTGAGCGGTAGCCAAAAGTCATGTGGTGGAAGAAAGAGTTAAAGCAGAGCTAGGGAGCAAAAAAGCCAGGGAAGGGGTTATGGTTATGAAAGACTATATTATCCCCAAAAGGAAGTCTTAATAGTCCTTCCTGGTATCCAGAGACCGTCTAGGACAGGGGTGCCCAAACTTTTTGTAAGGAGGGCCAGGTTTGGTGGCTGAGAATGTGTCAGGGGCCGGTTGATCCCCAACCCTGCCACCCCACTGCAAGCCCCACCCACTTTCTTTTAAAAAGACATGGGGTGAAGGAGGGGGAGGGAGGGGTGGGCCAGCCAGCCGCGGGCCACTCAGAATGGCCTAGCGGGCCGGATTTGCCCCCCCCCCCGGGCCGGACTTTGGGCAGGCCTGATCTAGGACCTCATAGCATTATCCCTGTTTAGGCTCCAATCCAAGAATCTCCCCAGCCAACATGGCCAGTTCTAGAAATGGTAACCCAAAAAAGGAACGTACCCGATCTCATATCCTGTTAGCGGGTATATCCCTTGTTCGCTCTCAGTCAGCTACCAAATTCCATTTCTTGGTTGAGTCATAGATGAGGATTGGAGAAGTACAGCAGGCAGAAGAAAAGCAGAGGATGGCAGAGAGCTTTCCAAAATTGCATGGCCTTGTCTGTCATGTTGATGTCTTCTGTAGGGGAACAGGTGGACAGGTCTAGTTTGGTCCTTCTCATCCCATGGTGACAGCTTTCTCTTTGTGTTTGGATGACCTCTTGAATTTTATGTATCCTGCCAACCACAGGTCGTGCACCTGGACAACATGAAAGAACCAGAGGAAGAGATTCAGAAGTTGCCCCCACAACCCCCCTACTATGACATGGCTGCCACCGAACCTGCTCCAAACATTGACAAAATGGTAAGGAACAAGGCTGTTAGAAGAATTGGCCTTCAATTACCTCCACATTGATCCTTCCTTTGACCTCGGAAAGCTGACCTTAATGGGCTACAGTTCCCATGCTGGGCTGCTGGATGCTGGGTATTGTAATCCCAAAAGTTAACTTTTCCATGTGGTGCCTTCATTCCATGCCGTTAGGTCGATGCTAAACAGAGGATCAGTTTGCCGGTAAACCCCTGGAGGGATTCACTTCCATAGGCTGGGATCTATCTCCCCGGATCGATACGGGGCCGGCCCTAACACGAGACAGAGTTAGGCAGCCACCCAGGTGAGAGATACTGCAAAGGAACAGGGATGCCTTGGGGAACAGAGCTACATATATATCAAATGGCTGGCACTGTATCCCCTCAGTTTAAGACTAACATGTTATAGTTTCCCAAATCAAGTAGCTTGATCTGCATGATTATATAGGTGAAGCACGGTATTAAAGTTTCAGTCAATCTGCAAATGAAGGACGTTTGCATATTACATTTCCCCCTCTACTACTGTATCCCAGCCTCTGTCGCATTTATATAGCAGCCAACGGTCTACTTAACAACATAAAGCCGTAAAGTGTAACGATTCTCACTCTGGATTTCAGACTGGAAGATCCAAAGTAAATCCCCAATCTGCCACTTCCATTTAGCTAAGCCTACGTTACAAAATTGTTGTTGGGACAAATAGGATGTCAAAACCCATGTCAGCCAGCTGTGTACTAAGCTGGCAAAAAAAGAGAATAAAACTGCAGCGATAGTGAGGCACTTTGTCACACATCTGGTTTCTGGTGATCATATAGGTGTCTCATTGGATCAGGTCTGTTTCTTCCATGTCGATGTGTCCCGTGAGCCTCTCCCAGAATATACAAGATGGGGGCCACGAACCAGTGTAATAGGATAGGAGTTCTTCCCGCTTTCCCTCTGGGAGAAATAACAGAGATGCAGATCCAAGGAGAAGCAATCCTCTTAGTATTTTGGGGGAGTACAGATGGGGTGGTAGTGGGAACCCCTCGAGGGCTGCCCTAGGCCTTCACTCTCTCTCTCTCTCTCTCTCTCTCTCTCTCTCTCTCTCTCTCACACACACACACACACACACACACACACACACACACTTCCCCCTGCTGTTCATTGTGCTGAGCCTTCTGCAAATGGGCGAGCAACACCTCAGACTGTTGGCAGGACTGATTTGAAAACAGCAAGGATGGGTGAGGAGGAAGGCTGTGTTCTTAGGCCCTGAGGGAGACATTTGGCTATAGGGCAACAACAGAGCAGAGAGATGCTCGGCAGTAAGCAGTGCCCTAGGCTGGGAAGACATTTGCACACATACACTCAGAGAGAACGAGAGAGAGAGAGAGAGAGAGAGAGAGAGAGGCAGAGAGGCAGAGAGAGAGAGAGAGAGAGAGGGAGAGGGAGGGAGGGAGGGGGGGAAATGTCCTGGCAGATGGGTTATCTGCCCACTGGATTGTACCAGTGCATGACTGCTAAATGAGGACAGCGCTCCTTCTTTTTCTTTTATGGGAAGACCTTGTTTTGTATGAATTGGTTTCAAATGATAATGCAAGGCAGGAGCAACAGCAGGGAGATTAAGGGAGAGGGGGCAGGTCCGTCAAAGCTAAAGCCAGTTTAGCAGAGGGTTGAGCTGGGGAAGGGAGATGAGCATAGAACAGGCGAGACGAGACCGATGCTTCCCAGAGCCAGAGATGAGCTTGGCTATGTGATCTGTAAGACGCTTGGCCAAACTGCGACATTCCTTATTCAAGACTGGCTGAGATGGGCACCTCAAGGAAGAGAATGGGTCCTGATCACACCTGACCACCACCACCACCACGAAGGAAGGAGGGGGAGCACTATGTGGGACGACCAGCGCACACACATGCTACAAGTATAGAAAGTCAGGCTGATTGATCAAAAAGACACAAACAACCTATCTGGGCCTTTTGATATTTGCAAGCGTCAGCTGTCATTGTTTTATACAACTAGGCACATGCGCATCAGTTATTGTCACAAGTGCACAGTCTCTCAGGGATTCTTGACTTGAGTGTCTATTGGGAGAAATCCTCTTTCCATGTTGCAGCTGAGGAAAGAGGCACAGCGGTTTCTGGTTCCTGGACAGGGAAATGAGACAAATGTGGAGTTGCACCACTGTTCTACTCACCCATGTAATCCACCAAAATTCATTGCAACAGATGACCATGGAAAGCTGCATTCCTGTCTGCATTGCAGCTGAAATTTTTTGGGGGGGTTTTTTTGGGGGGGTGCTAGAGAAAGATTATGGGAATGGAACTTGGGGAGTAGAGGTGAGAGTGAACAAGGGAGGTGGGGAGGGGAGGAGATCATCACAGCTCTCTTGACAGCATTATTGTATGGAAAGCTTATGGCACACTTAAGCATGTGTTGTAGGAGTGATAAAGAAGAGATGGCACCCATTTGTTTATTACTTCCCCAAATTGTCTTCTCCTTTGAAAGGGAAATGAGATTTAGACCAAGGACGTGTGAATGTTTTTCTGGTCCCTAGGGTGATGATCACATACAGCCAAGGAATGAGTCAGAGTTTGGTGGCATAGGAAAAATAAGCAGTGGAGAACCAAGAAAGGAGTACTATATGGGTGTGAGAGAAAGAATTTGGGGAGTGGTTGCAGGGGAGGTAAGGACTCCCAGAGTTTGGAAACTTTAAAAAAGTTAGTCCCACAACAACTGAAAAGGGGATTCTGAGATACACTCCGAGCAGATAAGTGCACAGGAATCTACCTTACCTTTCAGATCATCATTCTATCTAGTCTAGGATTGTTAACTCAGTCCATTCTGGGCTAAGTTCTGGATGTCAAAGGGCCAATTCAAGGTGCCTAACCTATTTTGAAGATAAGGTTTGTTGCTTGCAATAGGTTATGCAAAGTTCAGTCTAAAATCTGGAGCAGATTGGTCACCTCAGTGCCATTTGGAGTCGCTTGCAGTCTGACTGGAGAAGGGGCCCCAGGACATGAGGCAGGATTCCATCCTGTGCCTTCCTGAAGGCCTCTAGTGTTCCTTGGTGGCCTCCCATCTAAGTACAAAGCAGGCCCATCTCCTGAGTAACAACCCAAACCTTCATGGATTCAAATCTACACATCGTTCAGAGCTACTGAAATTTATTTTCCTCACTCAGCTAGTAAGTTTCCAAAGCTCTGGAAAAGTAACTTTTCCCTCGAGCTCTGGGTTCACCTCACCTAGAAGCCAGCCAAAGATCAAAGCCTCAACATCTGGTTTGAAGCAAAATATAAAAGGAAGAGAAAGATGATGAAAAGAGAAGCTGGGGGAAAAGAACCCACATCTTCTGCCAGAATCAGAATGACTGCAGAGTCCTTCTCCAACACTGCATGGTGTCCTCTTCTAATTGATCACCAAAACCCTCCACTTTCCCAACCACTTGGTTTCTTTCCTTGGTTTCTTTCCAGGAATCAGTTTCCTGGACAGCACCAGTCCTTCTAACTCCATCATCGGATCTTGTGTGGTGGAGTCAGAGGGTTGCTTCAGGAGAGAAGAACATTATGGGCTGGTATTGCCCTTCCTTACTTGAGCAATGCACCTTCCTACACTTGGCAGAGCACCTAGGAACAATACATAACATGAATGTTATCAGCTCCTTGGATGAAAGCAGAGACCGTTGTTCATTCTTTATGTTGGATCTATGCAGAGCTGGTAGTGGTGAGCGGTGTGCTGAGAGGGCATGATGAAAGAAGGAAGCTGGTCCTTTTTACTGCCTGTGCTGACCAGCTGACCCCTTGGCTGGCCGGCCACTTTTCTCCCTGGACTGCCAAAGTAAATATGGGAGAGGAAAACAGCTTGGCTCACTTGGATCTGCCAAGATTGCTCTCCTGGATCCCTACTGTCTCCCACAGACAATCTCAAATCCAGCCTGATACCATTTCAGGATTGCTGGAGAAATTCCCAAGGCAGGGATTCACATTCTTGGTTGGGCCTGGAATGGATCAGGCCCCTAGAGGCCACGGCCAGATAATCTGGAGCCTGGCCTACTGCAGCTCAGCTCCCGTAAACCTGGCAGTGCATGCCAAGGACTGAGATAAATGTAGTTCCTTTTCTGGACAGGGACCATTCCTGATGGAACGGGGGGGGTCCAAATTGGCCCAAAAGAACAGCTACAGCCCACTGCTACACATTCTTTTGCCTCTTCCCCCTTGGCCTTCTTGTGCCTTCCAGGATCTGATCAAGAGCTGGGCCTAATATTAGGCCCTGGGAGGCAGGCGATGCTTGCAGGCAGTGATCAGCAGCCATGTTTTGGAAATCTAGGTGCATGTGTGTCTTACCTTGACACATGTTAAGGAAATATTTCTCTCCCTGGGAAGGACATGCAAGGAGTAGATGCTTGGTTGTGCTGAGTTTTGGGGCTCTTTTCAAATTGTGCACAAATAAATGCAGACACCTCCAGAGGCAGAATCTGGGCAGAAACATGTCTTTGTCAGTAGGGTAATTGCACAAAGTGAAGACATTAAGCCATGGGGGTGAAAAAAGATGTATGCCTTCAGAAAGTGGATCTTGCAATATGCAGAAATCTCCAGGGGATGCAGAAGTGTGTGTGAGGGAGTGAGAAAGAGAGAGAGCCATCTTGCAACCCATTATCAAATAAGGATGAGGCGCAAATGTGGGAGGAACTGAGAGAAGGCAGAGAGTGACAAAGTTATACCTCCTTGCTTCTGCCCTGCCCTGTGTCACTATAGGCACCCTTCTGCCCTGAGATGTCCTCACCCAGTGCTTTCCCTATGCTGCCGGAATACTTCATCACCAACTCAGGTGGCTTCTGTATTTGGAACTGGGGAGACACATGGACAGGGGTGCCATTTCATCCTTGACCTCAGGCAGGAAAATTTCTGGGGTCCTCCTCAGCTGCCCTTCAGGGCAGGGCAAAGCTTTTCCTGTTGGGTGTCTGCCTGCCTTGGAAACATGACACCAAGACGGGACAGTCTCCCTATATGATGCTGAGCTTGGAGCCAAGATGCAGGACAAAGGGGTGTCTCATTCCCTTGGAAGAAAGAGCAAAAGAGGAAAAAGCCCAGAATGTGGTGCATTCTGTGAGAGGCCATTTCTTTGCAAATCAACCCTCCTAGCAACATGCTTTAGAGTGCTTGTTATGGAGCCATAAACTTCCAGGAATGGCTTCCCCACAGCTGGTAAATGGCTGTGCACCATTCTCGAAGGGAAGGGAGCCAGTCTAGAATGAAATACTTTTGGTGCATAATTGCTGCCACAGGGCAGAATTGCAACCCACTGGAGAGCTGTGACGGGTCCTGAGATTGCAAGGGGAAGGGGAAGGGGAAGGCTCAGCCATCAGGGGCAGGAGTGCCTTTTGCAATCAGCGCCAAAAATGCCACCCAAATTCCCTGGTCTTCAAGAGGAGAAGGAGGAGGAAGTCTCTCCGAGGCATTCCACATTGATGGGAGGGGAGAGATTCATCTAAGCTGTTTGTGTGCACTGTCCAAGGTGCTGAATGCTAGGCCCCAAATAGGTCAGCAGCAGCACCTTGGATCACTCCAAGGGCTCAAATTCCATAATGCCCCCATGAAACTGGCACCAGAAGCCTTCACTAGATCACCTCCCTGGCCTTTCTCCTTAGCTCACATTTTAAAAGAGGGACTTGGTTTTCAACAAGACATGGTGCTGCCTATTATAAAGGAATACCAAAAGACACATGGCAGAATGCTTCGGAAAAGAGGTGGGAATGAACTGCTGGTTCAGTGGTCCATGCCGGTAGATTCATAAGAACATAGGAAGAGCCCTGCTGGATCAGGCCAAGGGCCCATCTAGTCCAGCTCCCTGTATCTCACAGTGGCCCCACCAGATGCCTCTGGGAATGCACGAGACTAGATATCTATCTCCTAATACAAATCCCCTGCATCTGGCCCTTGAAGTATCCCATTTTTAAGCCTGGCGATTACACATCTCCATCATGGTCAATTTTTCCTCCAGGAATCTGTCCAATCCCCTTTTCAAGGCATCCAGGCCAGATGCCATCACCACCTCCTGTGGTAGGGAGTTCCACAGACTAACAACATGCTGGGTGAAAAAAAATTCTTTTGTCTGTTTTTACTCTCCCAGTCCTCAATTTGAGTAGATGTCCCCTAGTTCTGGCATTTTGTGGGAGGGAGAAGAGCCTCCCTCCATCCACTTTTATGCATGCCCTGCATTTTTTTTTTGTATGTCTCAATCATATCTCCCCTCAGGTGCCTTTTTCCAGACTAAAGAGGCCCAAATGTTTTTAGCCTTTCCTCATAAGGGAGGTCCCCCAGCCCAGTAATCATTTTAGTTGCTCTCTTCTGCACCTTTTCCAGTTCCACTATGTCTTTCTTGAGATGCGGTGACCAGAATTGTACACAATACTCCAGGTTCGGCCTTAGTATCGTTTTGCATAATGGCATTAAAATGTTCCCCGGCTAAGCAGGTATTTAATGGTTCCTAAACCCGCCTCCTCTGTGGGCACCCACTCAAAGGCTGTGACAAGAGGGGATGGGGCAAGGCAGCAGGGATACAGCCTGCTGGAGGAGGTGGGTCTGGGAAACACTGAATGCCTGTTTGGCTGGGAATGCACTGCTTTGGTAAGAACCACAGTCAGTATGTGTTACAAGGATCTGCCCTTTGACTCTTCCACTGATTTATCCACAGGGTTTTAATAAGGACACAAGACCTCCATTTGGAAACATATGGATAGCAAAATACAATCAGGAGCATCCCTTGCTGGCCAGAGATTCTAGATCCAAATGTTCTGAGAAATATACATGCATGTGCGTTCACACAAGCCTCCCCCCCACACGCGCATGCTTCTTTACCAAAATTGTCTTTACTAAGATTGTTTTTGTTGCCACTCTCTTCCTCTGTTTAGATGTATTTAAATAAAAATCTGAGAGAGGATTTGACTGCTAAACCCATTTCTATCACAGAAAGAAGTACCAAAGTTGTTTGGGTGCATTTCATCCAGGTTTGCAGACGGGGGAGGTCGTGGTGTGAACTGAGGCACTCAAGCTCATGAAGAAATTTGCAAATTAGACATGAGACCCATGATCAGTCACGGTTAGCGGGGAGACTTTCAGATCCTGAGTGAGATTGTGAAATGCCAGTTGTATTGTTCATTTTAAACCTGTTTTTATCTCTTTCCCACTATCGTTCTTTATTGTCTTCTTCACTCCCTGTCCCCCCACCTGCCCCCCACCTCCCTCTCTGTCTCTTCCTTTCTTTCTTTTGTTGACTTTACTTTTTTCTGTTTTGTGGCACAACTCCATCGGTTGTGTGTTCCGTCGGTGCTTGTTAATGTGTGTGTTTGTGTGTGTGTGTGTGTGTGCACGCATCCCACCTCTCCCCACCCACCGTTGTGTCTCCTCACATCACCCACCTCTGTTCCCATGTCTTGGTCACCTTCTTTCCTCCCTCCCACCTTTCCAACCTCTCCTCCTCCGATGTGTCCATGCCTTGCCGCTCTCTCGTCTCCAGAACCCAAGCAACAGCAAGGATTCCGACGTCCAATATGCAGAGTTGGACACCTCCGCTCTGGCGACGTCGCCAAGCCCAAGAACCTCCATCCATGCTGGCGGAGACCTTGTCGAGTATGCAACTATCCAGGCTAACTTATGCTAGCGCATGACACTGTAGGCCTTCCCCCCCTCTCAGATTCTGGCCTCAAGGTACACAACAATCAAAGCACTGTTTTTCCGCCATGACCTGATTCCTCTCTTTCCTTGTCTGTCTCTTCCTTTTCTGGCCTTCTGGTCTTCCCTGGCAAAACCGTGGGGGAAATCAACGTTCCCAGTGTTTCCAGCCTTTCCTCGCCTCTCCCTGCTTTCCCCCTGCCATGGGCGTGCATGCTCCCTGTAACGGATGGTTTCCCCTTGGGTGCACAAAGGCAGCGACCCCCCCCCCCAATTCAGGCTGGCTTTGCCTGGTGCTTCATGCATGTCGCTCCTAACAGCATGGATTGTTTGGACAGTGGAAGAGAGGAGGGAAGAAGGCTGGGGAGAGAATGCTTGTTTACCATTCCAGGTCGAGAAGGATTGAAAGAAAAAGAGAGAGGGAGGGGGTGAAGCTTCCTTCAAGGAAGGAAAGAAAAGGAAATGGCAAGAAAGAGAGACGTTGGAAGTGGGAAGACCACAGAAGAACATGGTTGAGAGTGTAGTCTTCAGTTTTCTGGACCAACCTTTGTTTCTGGAGGGGGTCTGAACTGCACAAAAGGGCATATGAGGAAGATGGGTCAGAATGGACCTCTGGATCAACCAAGGGGTGGACTAGAGGAAGTGAGAAAGACATCTGAGGTTGAAAGCTGTGTTTCTTCAACTCTGGTGCCAGCTGGAGATTCAAGATGAGAAGGGTGAAGGCTATTGAACGCGAGGGAGGATGGTTTGATAGCAATGTGAGTGCCATTCTAATGAAAACCACATAGTGAGAGTCTAGTCAGGCCCGGTCCTACCATTATGCCAAGTGAAGTGGTAGCCACTTCAAGTGCTGTGTATTGGAGGGTGACAGCAGGTCACTGGTGCTGCTTTTTGCAAATATTGCCCAGTAGCTGCTCAAAAAGGAATTTTCATACACCAACAGCTCCCAATTTGCTTCAATATCTCTGAAGTCCTGTCTGAATTGGGATTTTTTTTTCATAGCATGCTTGGTTACAGGCATTTTTGGATATTGAGAGTCTAGAATGACAGGTTTTAATGCACTGAACTATATTTGCATGACTTATAAGCACTTGAGATTATTAAATGTTCCTCTGTTTTTGAATGACATCTGAAATCCTCTCAACATTTAAAATGTTGGAAATTTGGGTGAATCTTGCATGCATGGTATCACATACATCCGCAAGGAAATTAAAACAGAGAGGTCATATATATTGCAGTGTTTAACAGCAAAAAGTAAATATTTGCAGAATGCTGGGAAAGGTGCTCCTGATAAATCAACCAGTAATCTGCTTATAAAAAAAAGGATTATGTTCAATGCAAGTATTATAAATTTGGGGTATAGACAATAAAGGAAACATTATAACCTAGAAGAGAAAAAGGAAGCCTAGGGTGTTAGTGATGATATGAGCAGATAGTCTCTAAAAACAACAAAACTATGACTAATCTGTCTCTTGTAGGAAATATTTTCAAAGGGAAAAAAATTTCAAAGGGAAAAAGAAATATTTTCAAAGGGAAAAATATATATATACAGGGTGGGTTTTCAAAACCTTGCTGGTCACAATTTATTTTAAAACCAAAGTGTGCTGCTAATATACTACCCCATCTGCATGGTTTACAATTTAATTATGCAGACTACACATCCTGCTTCCTCAGACACACTAGGTGTTCAGTTTACCAACCTCAGGAGGATGGAAGGCTGAGTGAACCTTGAGTCACCCACCTGGGATTGAGCCCAGGGTCGTGAGCCGAGTTTTGGCTGCAGTGTTGCACTTTCACCACTTTTAATTTTGAAAGAGGATGTGTAAGTAAGCACAGGGTCTCAATGTACTAGTTTGCAGTGTGCTACAGCATCCGATCCTTCACATCTGCTGGACTTCAGATTCCATCAGAGCTGGCCATGGCGTCTGTGTAATGCTGGAGACCATGGATGGTTGAAGCCGAACACATAAGGGCTTAAAGCCTTGGCATACCCTTGAAAACTTGAATGCTTTGCTTTCAAAGGAATGGGGTAGATGTGGGAGGGAGGGCAAAAAAGTGGCTCCCCAGTTCTGATGGAATTTGGCAAAAGAAAAGGAGTTTAAAACCAAAGCACCAGGTTAGATGTGGCATGGATTTCAGGACAGAAGTTTTACCTGTGAGAGTGCTGATCCAACAGAGGGGAGCAGAAAGTCCAGACCCCACTCCTGCAGACACTGCTCTGTGGGTGGCTAGTGAGTCTGATTCCACACAGGCTCTGAATCCAGTCCAGGTTTTAGTCCAGACTGTGAAAGATCTACCCCTCTTGCAGAGCTTTGCCTATAACATCCCTGCAGCACCCTGGAGAGTTCAAGATTGGATTTAAACTGCCACCAGATTGACTAGCTACCCAGAACAAAAGTGACACCAATCCCTGTCAGGCCTACCATTCCAGGAGAAGTCCTGCTTGGGGAGGACTTTTTGAGAAGGCAGAAGAGCTTTCGACAGGTCTTGGCAACCGACTCTGCCACCCCTACTTTCCTCCGCTGTGGCTCCTCTGCATCTCGCTTCCCCTTGATCTCACTGATTGAGAGAACGTTTATTTCCATGGGCTGCCCTGCTCTGGGCAAATATGGTATATATCTGTTATAATTCTTTTGTGGATGCCTCCACCATGTCCGTGTTAGTGAAAGAGCCCCTTTTTTGAGTCCTGAAGGTGTTTTGCTCCAGACCCCCCATCCCCATTTTTCCTGCTGTTAAAGGCAAGTTGCATATCCACTGATTCACTAATCCACATTTTGAAAATATTAAAAAATACTAAAATAAAAAACCTATATATATATGATTTAGACATAATGTCTAAAGGCAGTCACAAGAACTGGAGGGAGCCAAAAACTGTACTATGGGTAGCGTTCACAAGAGAAACAATGTCATTACCAAATCTTGCCACTCGGGGGAGCCAGAGACCATGCTATGGGTAGTGTGAACTATGAAGATGGCTCTTGCTATCATCCACATGTTTCAGCATCCGCGGGCAGGATGTGGAAGGGATCCCCGTGGATATGGCAGCTTTACTATAATGAGGTTAGCTAGCAATACTAGAGAAGGTAGTGACATTAAGAGGAATGAAGCCATTGTCTCCACTCCATGCTCACATCGGCTGGAAGGCAACCCAGGATTCCTTCTATGGATGACACTGGGTGGGTTTGGGGGGCATCTTCCCAAGTCCTAGCTGGTGTGGATATTTCAAGAAGGTCTAGATCGGGGTTGATGGAGGCAAGGGTCTATAGGACATCTTGTCGTCATTTCTGCTGGGTGGGCCTCTCTCCATGCCTGTAGCTCCTTCTGTTTCCCTGTGATGCCTCTAGTCCCGTAGAGCCTGCTGAGAGTGCGATAGACAGAAACCCAAGATTGTAGGCAAACGCATCTGCTGCCTGCTTGGCTCCGGTGCAGCCAAAGTAACTTTTCTGTTTTATGATATCTCACCTACGTCCTGCTTTCAGGATGAGGATCAAGGTCTTCGTAGACGTAACAAGCGAGAGTGGACAGTAAGTTCTCTTTTCTTTTGCCCTTTCTCGGGAGACTTCAGAGTTCAAGTGAGTTACTTAAAAAAACACCAATTTGAGATTTTAGAAGGATTGTCTGTCCCAACTTCTGGTTCTGCAAGAAGGATCTTGGATGGCCCTCCATCACACTTCTAGCAGTCATGCAGCTAGATGATTTCAGGAAGCTCAGAAGCAGTAAATGAGGTGATGCCTCTTCCTGTGTTCACCCCCTAAGTTTTTTCCACCAAAGCAGCCAATATGCAGTGGAATCGAATTCAGAGCATTGAACATGATTGCATTGGGTTGAGGCATGCTGGGAGACATAGTCCCCAAAATCGCATTTCCAAGCCTTGTGACAGCCTTGCAGAAACTTAAGTGTGCAGCACCTGGGCAAATGCCTGAGTTAGAAAGCATTGAGGCTTAGCTAGGCCTGGTTCTGCTCAAGTTTCCTGACCCTGCCCTGGTGCAATCTGAAATTATTCTTTCGGGGCAGGAACCTTAGGCAGACCTAGACTTAGCAAAGCCTCAGAGCCTTCGAATCCAAGCCTTTTCCCCAGTTGAGTCACATGTAGGTGTTTGCAAGGTGTTTGCAAGCTGGTAGACCAGTGGTTCTCAACCTGTGGGTCTCCAGATGTTCCTGGACTTCAACTCCAGGAAGTCTTCATCACTAGGTGAGCTGGCCAGGATTTCTGGGAGTTGCAGTCCAGGAACATCTGGGGACCTACAGGTTGAGAACCACTGTGGTAGACCTTCCAGAATGGAGAGCTGAGGTTTTTATTAAAAAAAAAACAATCCTCAAATCGTATCTCTATTGGTCATACTTGTCCTTCTTGATTATTTCCCTTTATACTTGCCTGCAGTAACTCAATAAAGAGGTGCAGGCAGGTGTCCTTCTCCGCGAGCCCACCTGATTCCCACTGAGTCGGTTCTTCCAGCAGCCAGAGGTTCTTCCACATCTAATAGCAGTGACATCCTGAAGGAGATGAGAGAATGCATGAAGAATTTCCACCTGCTCCTCTCAATTTCAACCACATAGGGGACAATCCTGCCCCCTTCTCTTCCATACACCACCACTGCTGTTGTGTAGCCAATTCTGTCGCTACTGCATGCTCCCGGGCACCACCTGTTCCAACTCAAGGCACAGGGGCAGAGTCTTTCCACAAGCTTCCGGGACTAGGGAAGGGCTTTCCACCCAGCTTCTGATCTAGGCAGTCCAGCCTACCAGGGAGGATGGAATCCATTGCCGTTTGTGGGCCTTTTCACCTCTTAATCCTCCATTTGGAATAAAGCAAAGGTGAGCACTTTGTGACTCATGCACAGAGATGGGAAGCATTAACTTCGTCTGTGTGCTGCTTCCTGCAAGGCATGCTGGCTGGGAGGGTTGTGGCAGCTATAATTTAAACACACACAAAAAATAATTTTTATCCAAAAGAAGGAAAACCTCCTTTTGGATAAAAATGATTATTTATTGATGGACGTATTTTCCTATCAGGAAGAATTGGAGGATCGGATAGGATCTGATGGCATCGTCAGGAGGAATTCCTGGCCCTCTTTTTGCAGAAGCTGAATGGAAGATGGCTTGTCCCAAGCAGGACATCATGCAGGGGAACAACAAGCCCCTCCTCTCTTCTTAGATGCCAACAGTTCTGTTCATGAATCAGGTGTAAATGCAAGATCAAAGGTTGAAAAGCAGATGGCTGTGACTTGCAAAGCTCAGCTCAGAGCGAAGAAACAAACTGATTTGGGCAAGCATCTGAGGCTCCATTTGAGCAAAGGCACCACTAAGATTTTGTGATCTTTGTGAAAACAACCGTCATTGCATTCCCTCTGTCAAATATTCTTGCCATTTGCCAGCACACACAAAAAAGCCACAAAGTGCCTAAAAACTCGCTCCTTCCCCATCCCCACCCCCAATTTTCTCCTTCCCCCATTCTTAGCATTTCTCTGTGTGCTCTGGGAATTTGCCCCTCGTGAAACAGATGAGATGAGCTTCTTCTTAATCCATTTTGGGAGGTCTCGCTTTTTATTATGATGATTCTAGAGGTGGATGATTTTTATTGTCAGTGAAAGGATGGTAATCCTGCAAAATCCACATTTGGGAACACTCCCAGTTCTTCTGAAGTAAGAAATAAAGCCAGTCATATGGCTCTTTGAAAAATGTAATCTCCTTGCAGTGAAATTTCCCAGCTGAAGCATGTTCCATAAAAACAGGGACGTTAATCTTCTCTCAGGGCTGCTTTTAGAGATTTTTGTTCCTCCCTTTTGAGAGTTTTTTCCTATCCTTGTGGGGCAGAGACATACCAGACACCAGAAAAGGAGCACATTGCTTACCCAGGATTTAGAAAAGATGGAAGAAAGGGAATTGATTTGGGAGAAAATTCATTTATTTCCCCGGTGACTGGGGAACAATGGAAAGAAACCCAAGATTTGTGTAAGGCTGAGTTTTCATCCTCCCCTACTGGCCCAAAGGGAGAAGGACAGGCAGTTCCATCTGGGATGCTGACACCACATCCCAGAATCCTCCTGGGCCAATCAGGTGATTCCCCTCAGACAGCCAATCATGTAATAGAGGCTGCTGTAGAACTGCCAGCAAGGTTGCATTGTCTCTTTGCTCAGAAGGTAGCTGGTGATGGAAAGATGCTTCTCGCCTTGTGGAATGAAGACGTCGAAAGGAAGAGAAGAGTTTTGTGTGCCCATCTAAGGCAGGAGTTTGTCAAGAACTTTAACTCCAAACAAGAAGAGTTATTCTGGATTTTTTTCACTTTCCAGCCCCATGCAGTTTGAGCAACCTCTCAGTGGTTACCTAAAATTCAATACTGGCATGTTTTCCCTCTTACGTGATCTTCAGGCTGGGTAAACCTTCTCCTGGTGCATTTTCACACCATTGTTAGAGGCACGGGAGCTGTCATGGATGGGAAGAAGGGGGTGGGTGGGTCTCTTCCGCCTGAGCTTCTGCAAACCTGTCAAATGAAGGCCTTTTAAACCCAAATTGGCCAAGCTGTTTAAGGGAAGGGTCTGCATCTTGTGACATTCCATTAAAAATAATAATAGCAATGAGGTAATTGAGCTTTGTGTGGGAATCACATTTATAGATAAAGGGCAGGAGGAGGAGGAGGGGAGGAAGTAAGGGGGAACAGGGAAGGAACGAGACACCGGTGCCAGTTAAATTTAATTAGCTCATTACCCTTAATTTAATTTCAAACTTTTGTTAAAACGTAAATGAGGCTGCAGGAGGTTTGTGGAGGGACTGGCAAGAAGGATGGCCCAAAGGCTGGCAGGCATTCTAATAAACACGGCTTCCCCTTTCCTCCTCTTCCCACTTTCTCTTGGAAACAACCCAAGGGTCTGCTAAAAGCAGCCGTGCAGCTCCATGAAAACTGAACTGTGGACAAAAGAAGATGCACTTTACCTTCAGCCCTGCTGGTCCAGTCAAGAGCTTGCCAGATCGCAACCTGGAAGCTGGGGCCTAGACCTTTCCAAAGCCAGCTCTGAGACTGGCATGTGATGGGCAGTGCCAGTGATACTTCCACTGCTGCTGCCAAGTGGCAGCCAGAGTCCAAAAGAAGGGAGCCGGCTGAGGGGACTGGAGTAACGCAATGGGAAACATTTGGGATCCTGGAGACCTCAGCTTCTGGGAGTTCCCAGGATCCAACAAGCCCTCGTATTTCACCAGGTTCTTGACAGTTGAAAAAGTCCTTGAAAGGGTAAGAGGAAGAGAGAGCCAGAAAGTTGAGCATGAATGTAGAATTCAAAGGAAGTTAGAACAGAGTCCAAAACTCAACCCAAATTGACCCTCTTCCCCCCCCCAATGCACACCCAAGGGCTTGTCTAGATGACGCACAGTTCCTTCACCCTCCCTTGGTCCTAAGTTCTCATCGTTGCTCCTGCAGTTTCCCGGAATTCATGTCCCAGAATTCATGTCCACCTGGCATTTTTAAACAGAGACGTCTCTAGGAGACACATACCTTTGGGCAATGTTTAAACTCCTGGCTAGAAATCAATTTCCCTGCTGGAGCTTCAATATTTATTCTGATAAAATGCTCAAATGGTGTGCTAATTAAAAATCTCCCACCCAGAGGCTCAAAATTCTCCATAGGAAACACTCTAGAAGTAAAATCTGCACCCCCCTGAAACAATTTCCATTAACGGGGTGGGTAAAAAAAACCCACAGTCTTAGGAACACACACTAGCACGCACAGCCAGGTAGAAAAGCAGAGAAGAGGCAGTGATCATGCCAGGTTAAACCACGCATCATCAGGGGGTTAGGGAAGATACGAAAACCATCAGTAATAAAAGAGGACAAATGCTCCCCTGGGATGAGCCCTAGAAGAACTGGTAGCACACTTGTTTCGGGTGAAGGTCCATAAAAAGAGGAGTTTGGGGCAGTCACAGAGGTACTTCTCAGATACTTGCTGGCAGCAGTGGATTGATGATATTGGTGAAGGTGCCTTGGTTTTACATAGTAATCATCATCAGATTCACTGCAGGACAGAATCCCATGCCATGGGTCCATCTACTGCTTTATCTACAAATGGTCATCCAACTCAACCTCCTCACTGCTCTCTGAAGGACATGCAGAAGTCCACGAGAAATCACACCCTCCTTTGCCTTATGTTTCCAAAACTATGCCAGAGAGGGGCTTGTTTTCCAGCAAAGGTCTTGACTGTAGGATCCTGCTTCTCGTTTAGGCAAAATTAAGTGGATGGAAATTGCTGAGGTGCCAAAAGCCTTCAGATCTAGGAACTGCTAGGGGAACCAGCTGCCTTTACCCCAAGCCCTTGAATGTGGAGTCACCACCCTTTGCTTCATTTTCTTGAGACTTTAGGCTAGATGCAGTCTAAACCCCATGGTTCTTCCACATCAGCTGTGGTGAGAGTCAAAACACCTCAAATGTTAGACTTGGTAGATATGATTTATAACAGGCCATACCCAAATAAAGGGCACAATTATGGGGGCCCTTTAGTGGACATTCTGCCCTTCTCAATATCTACCTATCGTATCTGTTTCATCAGGGCAGAAAGCACAAGGAGGAGCAGGCAGTGGTATTTACACTGCCTTAGGTAAAGAAAGAAGGGGAATATAGTAACCAGAGTGAGGGGGGGAAATCAGACCCTAATGTGGACATGGTTGTGACCAAGCCACTCAAAGGCCGTAGAGTAACGTTCATCTGGAGATGTTCATCCAGGTGATCCTAATAATGCTTTTAGTAAAGTTAAACTTTTTTAGCTGAGAACCAAGTGAGGGAGGGAATCTAAAATACAAAAGCAATCTATACAACAAGAGAACTCTCCCAATTTGTCTGCAATTGATGGCAGCCCATGAGGTCTCTTCCAACTCTATAATTCTATGATTCTATGATTCTATGATTCTACGATGGGTAGCAGTTGTCCTGATATTTTTTTTTTGGGGGGGGGAGCCATCCCTTTCCCCTGGTCCATGAGCCACCCGCTGCTTCCAAATATACAAAATGGCTGCCCAAGTGGCTTTTTTGGGAATATGTACTGTACTACCCATTGACCTCAATCTGGGCCCTCCAATGGTTCCATGGTTGGGCTGTCCTCCTAAGATCCTGGGCTTTGTTAGATGGTGGAGCCATCAGTTGCTTTGGTGCTGGCGGTTGAGTCTCCTGTTACTGCATTGCTTCCAAGGTCCCATTTCTGCAACTTCTTCTAAAGCTCTTTGAACCCCACCAATGCTGGGTGGAACCCCAAGGAACTGTAAGTGTTTTGGTCTGCTTTGGAGACGACCAGAGGCGCTTTACTCTGTGTTTTCAGTCCTAAAATGAAGCAACAACCACCACCTCTAAATGTGATGTGTTAGAAAGACAAAAACTGTTTTTCACTTTTCCAATGTGTGGTGCCAATATCTCCTGGACTTGTCTCCCCACAGCAAAGTGGAAGCCTCCTTTTCCCTTAGCGTTTAGAGCACATTGCTTCCTGTTTCTTTCCTGTCCCTCTTGTTCTTGTATCCCTGTTGTTGTGCTGGTTTCAGTTTGGGGAGCCAAATGGGAATGGGAGGGAGGGGGTGAGCATGAAGGTTGCATGTGGGGAAGTGCATGCTCTGCTACCATGTCCCATGGGCTGGACCATGGATCACCACTGGCTGTAGAAAATGGCACCTCTGCTGGGGAAGGGAAGTTGAATGGATGCTCTCTCTTGCAGCCAATGCAGAGTCCAAAAGCAACACATGAAATGGTCTTCTGAATTGCACATTGCTGTCATGGTCCTAGTCTTCACACCCACGTGGCCAATCTGGGCAGCAGTTTACAAAAGTGGATATAATGGGAGGACTGGTGCAAGTGAGAGCTTACAGGATAGTCCCAGGTTTAGTGTCTATATTTAGAGCATGCCCTCATTTGGAAAAGAGTGAGCTCAGGGCCAGTTGCCAGCTGTTGAGTGACCACCGAGGTAGATCCTTTTACTGGCACCTTCAGCATGTAGGCTAAGAAGAGCGTAAATCCAGCTGGTAGTCCTAATTAGACTAGGCACATTGGGTCGATTGGGCCTTAAATCTTGATCTGACATTCAGCCAGTGATTCAATGGTCTGGCTAGTTCAGCTAAGCAGTTTTTACCAGGATAGTGTCTCCTTAGAGTTAAGCAGGCTAAAGAAGTCATTTCATCGACGCACTCAACACCATTTTGCACTGGACATCAGTGTAAGCTGTTTCCTTGGCCACATACCTTCCTGGACCCGTTGTCGACTCCCTCCTAGAAAGATATCCTTGTAGATGATGTTGCCTCATCAACCTGATGGATGGTATGAAATGATTTGATACTTCACAGCCAGGAAGTCTTGAACCAAGGTCCATTTTTCACTGTGCTGTAACCCTTTGAAAGCCCCAGGTGATGCTGGACTCCTTGGATAGATCCTGTTTCTGGGGCCAAAGTAGGAGGATTTATTCTACTGATTTTCCTCTCGGGGAGCTAGGCAAATGTTCTCCCATGCAGGAGGCTTTCCATTTCTATTGTTTGTTAACCACGAGTTAAAAGTAAGGCTACCTCTTCTCAACATTGGCCTACCTCCCATGATATTATTTCAACATTTTCAACATTTTCAACCCCCCCCCAAAAAAAAAATTAAATCCATATATATATCCTCAGAGCAATGATAAGATTTTCTGGCTCTTTCATCTTTCCTCAAATATTCCAATCCCATGTTTTCTGATCAAGTCTTGCAAGGAATCAACAAAATCACAGCCATGAGATTAGTTGAGCCATTTTGACATTGGGTTTAGGGCTAGGTTTGGATCAGGTGGTTAGAAAGCTGTCAACAAACTTTGGTGGAGGAAGCAACAGGGATTTCTTGATAGATGGGTGAAGGCAAGATTTGATCATCAAGGAGGTGAGTTTGCCTCTTTAGATATTGCAACAGGAGGCTGATCTTGGCTCTGTTAACAATTTCAACCCCATCTTGTGGCAATGAATCCCGTCCATCCATTTATTTAATGGCACTATGGATAGCATTTTGGGGGGAGTGGGTGGCTCATTAAAAATATGTTCTCTGAGTGGCGTACAGGGAAAAAAACAAAAAAAACATGATCTGGAAGACGTACAAATTGGGCATAAAAACAAGTTAAAGGACACCAAGATCAGGGTTGGGAAATAACATGATCGTCTACCTCATTAAGCCTTAATTTGTTACTTTTGCAGTTGGCAGGGAGCATGCACCTAAACCTTTGCAAAATAATAGCTTGAAATTGTCATGGAAAGGTTAAAAAATAGGGCTTTTCAAGACTGGTTCTTGGGACACATCAGCTGGATTACCTTCCAGGTAATGCAAAATAACGTTAATGTGTTGAACCTAACCCATTATTTTCAAACCCCACTCAGGATCAAACCAGCAATTTCAGGGGCTGACATCTGGAAGGCACTAAAATAAGCTTTTAAAACTGAGTCATCTGTGGAAATAAACACATATCTGACACCATTTAAGAAGGTCTTTCTGTTGTTCTGAAAGTCTTCTGGACATACTACCCATCAGTTGGGTCAGGTGACTCAGAAATCTTCCCTCTTGTACTATAAGCAATAAAATACAATAAGCAATAAAATACAATTTAACAAAATACCCAATCAAATTGGAAAAGCATAAACTCAAAAATAAAGGTGTCCAGGCAAAACCAAACAAAGACGACAAGGCCAAAAAAAAAAAAAACCACCCAAGGTCTCTTGGTAAAGTCAGGTCTTTAAAGCTGGCTCTAGAGCACTGTGTCCTGTTATGGACACCACAGTTTAAGAAGGACACTTACAAAGTGGATCCCATTCAGAGGAGGGCAACCAGATGATCAGGAGACTGGAAGCCAAGCCCTTTGAGGAAAGACTGAAAGCCCTGGGCATGTTTACCCTCCAGGAAAGTAGGCTGAGGGGAGATAGGAGAGCTCTTTTCAAATCCTCAAAAGGTAGCCACACAAATGAGGGCCCTGATCTGCATTTGATCATCCCAGAGTTCAGAGCCTGTGATAAAGCTACAAGAATCCATATTTCAGCCAAATATCAGGAAACACCTCTGAACTGTTGGAGCAGTACAACGGTGGAACCGTGAGCACTCCGGCACAGGAGGCATTCATGAGAACATTGAGCAACCACCTGTCAGATCTGCCTTGATTTGGATTCTCCTGTTGAGCTGGGGGTTGGAGAGGCTCCTTCAGACCCAGTTATGATTCTATGAATCCTTATTTTTTGTAGAGGGTCTCTCTAAATGGAGGCTGTGCTAGGTGAGGTGCTGCAACTTCCAAGGAGCAAAAGTTACTTATAGGGATGATAAGATTGCTCTTTGTACTTTTGGTGACCTACATTGGACAGGACAGGTTGGAAATAGCTATGCAATGATATTAAAGCCAACTTTGTTTTTTGCTTTTGCCTTTGCTTTGCTTTCTACTGCCTTTACCCCTTTTCTATCTCTCCCCTGCAGAACTTTAGAAAGTGTCACTCAGAGATACCGGATGCGGGTGATTACTTGACCTGCCACGACTCACACGAAAACCAGTATCTGACAAAAATACCTTATGTGTATAGTCCCTACTCATATCTCCCCAAAGAGGTCTACTCATCTCAGTGTACCAGCACGTCCTTCTGTTGCCCGCCGCCAGGATCCAGGGCACCGTACATCTGTCCCAAGGAGCAATACGTTTAAAAGAACTGTGCCCACCGTCTAGCTGAGGGAACAAGAGAGAAGAACAAGAAGAAGCCTTCGGACATCTTCCATGGGCTCATGCACCCCCTAAGGCCTTTTGTCCAGTTCACCATTTCCCCATGGATGGGAACCTTGGGGTGTGTTTGTCTGTGTGCCTATTTGGGTGAATGTTGTCCTGTGATGGTGGCAACCCCATGGCTTATTTCACCTTAATGTTGTTGTTGATGACAGTCTTGGTGTGTTTGTACTTTCTGTGGTTAGACGAAGGCTCAGTCCCAAATACATGCAATAGGAAGGAAGGGGGCCACGTGTAACACAGTGGAGCTCATGCCTATTATAACATGCATAGGATTGTGCCATAAGCTTCTGCCTTTTTTGTGAAGGAACATCCCTCCTTTTGGCCCACGTGGCCAAACCACACCTACCTTCCCTTGATTCTCATTCCTTTTCCTTTCCACTGATTTTGGCCGCTTTGAGCCTCTTTCCATCCTGGAAAGACTTTGTACAGTTGTTCATATCTCTCTCTCTCTCTCTCTCTCTCTCTCTCTCTCTCTCTCTCGTGTGTGTGCGTGCGTGTGTGTACACCACTGCCCTTTGCTGGATGGAATGTGTCAGACCGACTCATAGATCCACCACCTCTTTCCCTATTTATGCATTTGCACTATGGTTCTATGTCTAGTTATCCTTACACACTGCTCGCTTGCTGACCCCTGACCTGAGGTTAAGCAATCTTTGAAGAAAGGTCACATTAGGGGGACCAAAATCTCTAGCCAGTTTCCTTCATTCCTACAAATGTGGTCCTTATTGAGAGAAAATGCAGCACACTACAACACAAGGGAGCACCACTGGATGCAAAGAGTGTCACAAAAACAAAATGCTCTGGTGGACATTTATGTGAAGCAAAAGGGTCCATAGTCCCCGCTGTTCCCCATTGCACCCACCTCTTTCTGTTGAATTCCTAGGGACATTATGGACCTTGGAGGATGATGACACACATGGATTCAAAGAAAACAATTCCTTTAATCCGGGACCAAATGGGAAAGACCCAAATTAGAAAGGGTAAGGCATCCCTCTCAGAACTCTTTGTTGTTTCCATTGTGTAGGCTAAAACCAACTCACAAGTTCTCCAGTTTCGCTATGCACACTTTGGATTGGGAATTCTCTGGCAAACTCAGGCAGGTAGGAATGAATTATAATTTCAGGTTACAACCTCCTTGCTCTTAACTAAGGATGAAAGCCAACCCAGGATTAGGCTGTTGCCACTTTTGTTTTGTCTTCTTCTTTTTTTGTTTGTACTGGTTGTGGACTGCTTGTGGATTTATTGGAAGAACGGGTGGTTGTAAGGCTGGATGTGTATTTCTGGATTCCCGAATGTTACCAAAAAGGAACCTGGTCTCTCTCCTTTGTCCATAAGCAATATGATTGTATGCCATAGGGGCTGGGGGCTGCGGGGGGGGGAGGGGGGGTGGTGAGCAGCAAGAGAAGGTGGAGGAGAGAGAGTGACAAGGGTGAAGATAAACCATGATGGATTTCAGTCCCACCTGGAGGATGCGAACCACTGGCGCATCTTTATAAACAAGAGTGTCTGTCGTTAAGATTATCTTCCCTTCTTGTTCGGACCAAGATTTGAGTGTCTTTCTGCCAATGAGCCAACTGGACATTGGGGCAAAGGGCACTCTCTCCAAATAAGCTCCATCCCTTCACGATATAGTTTTATGTGTTCCACATGATGGAGGAGACGTGCAAGCGATACAGGAGAAGCTGTTGCAACCCAGAGAAATTATTTTTCTATATTCGCCTGGAGAAGGCTGATGAGCTACCGATGCTCTTGGCATCCCCGTGAATTTCCATGCACTTTGGATTCTCACTTTCGATTTTGCCTCACCGGAAGTCTCCCGCCCCACTGCCACCCTAAGGTTTAGCTTCCTCATCCCCACACTGACACACAAACTCAGCTGTATTTCACACTACCTCAGCCATGTCCTGCAAGCTTAAAATATATATATATATGTCAAGCCGATGAGGACCACAACCAGAAGCAAGATGGCGGCACCTCCTGTGGCCACAAACTCCTCAGATTCCTTTAGGTTCAGAACAGGGATGCCCGAATCTGGGAGGCCACCTCCACCAGTCTGAGGCAGGACATGGTTTGGCCGTCGGAGGAAGCTTTGATATCAGAACAAATGGTGCTCTTGGTCTTCTTCCCGCCCAACCCCCCCACACACACGATCCGGCTGCCTCCACCGAATGACTTCCAGGAAGCAAAGGTTTTCCTCACCCAAAGATGGCCGTAGCATTTATCGCTGTCGTGAATCTAATGTCAGCCACAGCATGGAATGTTCCTGCGGGGGAGGGGAAAGAGGGTTGTGAAAATATGTTAGCACTTTAAATATATGACCCCTCCTCCTCAATTAAATCCTAATTGATTTAAGTCATTCCAATTATCTTGTCTGTCTGATTGTATCTTGTTGTGTCATCTTCCTTTTTCCCCCAAATGTTAGACAATTCTCTTTTCTTACTAATATGACACCATATGCAAGTTGGGATGGCCATGGTCTTCTATCATCTGTGCATACCGCAAGTAATTCTGAATATTCAAAATATTCAAACCAATATGTTCTTTGAGAGTTTTACACACACCCTTGGGGAGGGGGGGTCCCTAAACCCTATATAACAGCCAATACAGTTTGGTGAATAGAATTTTGGCCTAGGGCAGTGATGGTGAACCTTTTAGAAACCAAGTTCCCAAATTGCAGTTCAAAATCCACTTTTGTTTTTCAAATTTACGATACGGCAGTTAAACCTGAATACAGTGGCACCCTGGGTTACAAATGCTTCAGGTGCTACCCTTTGGGAAAACAAGGATCAAAGAACAGGCTTTTGAATTTCCTGCGGCCACAGCGAGGGTGCTTGTGGGTCTTGAAACAGCACTGTGAAGACAGCCAGGCGAAGGGGAAGCAGCGGTTTGTGGGCTCCTTCATAGCTCCAGTTTAATCTCAAGCCACACCACTTTTGTGATGCCCAGAGCAATGTGGCTGGAGGGTAAACAGGGGCTAGGAATGAGCCTACAAGCCGCTGCCTCCCCTTCACTCGGATCTCTGCATGGAGCACAGTGGTGTGCTCCGAGCGGAGGGGGAAGAGTTGTGGCTGTGAAGGGGTGATGTCATGTGCCCACAGAAAGGGTTCCACATGCCCCCTTTGGCACCATGCCATAGATTCGGCAACACTGGCCTAGGATACAGGAGACCAGGTGTCAAAACCCAGTTGGGCTATGAAAATTTACAGGAAAGGCAGGATCCAGTTGAAAGATAGGCCTACTACTGAGGTGGCTTTTCAGGTGCATGACCAACTTCAAGATGATCTCCCCCTATATCCTACTAGATGTTTCACCCACAGCAAGACAGGGCTCTAGCCTCTTGACCAGACTTCATGTTGAAGATTGTCCTCCTTAAAAGAAGACATGTTGCGACCTTAAACATGACTCTCAGAATTCCTTCACTTGAGGTTGCCACCAGCCATGTGAGCTGGGGGAGCTTGAGATTTCAGATAACTTTCTGAAGTCTGTCATATGTAACGAAATGAGGTCATTCTCCATCCAGGTGTACCTAAGAAGAGGAAAACATGTATAACTGTTCACCCAAATGTTGGAAATGTAAACATGATAGTGGCACCTTTTACCATATGTGGTGGACATGTAAAGAGGCAAAGGCATACTGGATAATGGTAAAATTATTTTTAGAAAGATTCCTGAAGATTAAGTTAGAGCTTAGACCAGAATTTTTTCTATTAAATATAGTAGATATTAATATCTCATATGACCAGAAATATGTACTTCATCATGTAATCGTTGCTGCAAGGATACTGTATGCGAAATCTTGGAAACAACCAGAAGTGCCAACAGAGAGAAGTTTCCACGAAAAGATAAGAGAATGCGTTGAAATCGACAGACTCTCCGGCTTTCTAAAGGGAGACTACGATGAGATTTCCCGGAAAAGATGGCAAGAAGTAACAAACCTATTAGTATTGTGATATTATTTGGTGATTTGTAAATATGTCAAATCGTTATTTTTGGCTTGATATACTCAATGAAATTTTATACTGTATTCCCCCCACCTCCTCCACATCTTCCCCTTTCCGTTCCCCCCTCAAAAACCCAATAAAATTATTCAATTTAAAAAAGAAGAAGAGGAAAACAGGGAGACCAGGCTGTGAAATTTCAAGGCTGGGAGTGAACGTGAAGCCAACTGCTTTACTGGCTGCCCAGTGCAACATTTTGGTTTTCCCAAGCTAACCAAAGCTCACACATAGGTTGTTCTGATCTCTGATTGATGCCACAGGAACATGACACCCCTGAGGACCATCCACTCCTAACAGTTAATGTTTGTTAGTAATCTTGGAAATATATCACCTCCAAACACCAGGGATGGCCAACAAGAGTTGAAGTAACAGCCCTGATCCAGTTGTTGGTGCCAGCCAGAGTAGACCCATCAGATCAATGGGATTGAATAACTCAATGCTCTTATATAGGAGCCGCTGACTTGATGAACCTACTCTTTGAAAAATGAGGGTCCCAAGAGGTGGTGGTTTAATGTGGTTGGTAAGTCCCCTGTTCTCTTCTTAGGTCTTGCTTCACGCAAGGTGAAGCAATAACTACAAGGTGTATTACCTGGCTCACTGAAAACATCATTGCCATTGGCTTTGATTGTGAGACTGGGCCATTATGCTTAAGTAAAAGGTGACATGAGATTTACAAATGCTTCCCTGCTCTGTTTGCAGCAAAACATAGTAGGTTAAGGCTTGTTTGGGGATGAAGCTTTCAACATAGCACAGAGTGCTCTGGTAAATAAATCACTCCTGATCAAATGCCGCAGACAGAATTCAATTACCACTTTGCATGTTCTGAACCAACATTCTTCTTGATGGAGTTGGTGTAGACACACACACACACACACAGGGTGGTGGTGGTAGGGATACATCTGCCACTCCTCCATGATGGATTCCTTCAAGCACGATTTATTTCTCAGTACTCGGTTCCTTGAGTGAGTAGCTGAAGAAAACATGGTCATGCACCAGAGAGCCCATCGTATTCATGTAAGGAGAGAGACGATTGTTCTTCCTTGTCTATCACTTCTCTGATGGGCCATGCAGGTACACTCAAGGGGGTCAAACAATGAACAGGCATGTGTGCGTCAGGCCTAACGGTCCACCAGTCAATTTCTTTTTAATGCCAATTGATACAAATAAATACTTGTGTGAATCAGGTGCATGATTGGCAAAATCTAGTGGTAAGTATTTCCTTCTTCTAGCAGGTTAGGTATCTCGCTGTGGAACAGAGGTTGGTGGTTCAAACCCCTACTGTGCCTCCTAGGAGAGGAGCCAGCCTGGGTGGCCTTGAGCAAGCTGCACAGTCTCAGGGTGCACCTCAGAAGAAGGTAAGGGGAAACTATTTCTGAGCATAATCTACCTGTAAAACCCAGAATTGACCTGATGGATGTCTTGATGGTTTATATATCCAATGGTGGAGCAAGAGATTAGGAGTTTGATTCCCCACTATGAAAAAGAGCCAGACACTCCAGGCATAAGAACATAAGAACATAAGAACATAAGAAGAGCCATGCTGGATCGGGCCAAAGGCCTATCTGGTCCAGCTTCCTGTATCTCACAGTGGCCCCACCAGATGCGTTTGGGAGCGCATGAGACTAGATATCTGTCTCCTGGTACCACTCCCCTGCATCTGGCCCTTGACGTACCCTGGTTTTAAGCCTGGAGATTACAGATCTCCATTGTGGTTTGTAACCTGTGATGGACTTTTCCTCCAGGAATCTGTCCAATCCCCTTTTGAAGGCATCCAGGCCAGATGCCATCACCACATCCTGTGGCAGGGAGTTCCACAAACTAACAACACGCTGGGTGAAAAAGTATTTTCTTTTGTCTGTTCTCACTCTCCCAGCCCTCAATTTGAGTGTATGTCCCCCTAGTTCTGGTATTTTGGGAGAGGGACAAGAGTGTCCCTCTATCCACTTTACTCCTGCCCTGCATTATTTTGTATGACAAGCTGCACAGTCCAGGACTCGCCCCAGAAGAATGTAATGACAAATAACTTCTGAGTCCTCTCTACCCTAAAAAGCCTGAAAAGGGCCTCCATACATTATATATTTGATAACAGCATATTGTTGGTGCTAGAGAGGGGCACGAAACGAACATTTTTTCGTTTCCGTTATTCGTTATTTGTTCCGTTATGTAACAAAACGAATAACGAAAATTGTGATGAAAATGGAACAAGACGAACAGAACCATGAAAATGGGGTTTGTTACGTTTCGTTTTCGTTAATGGTGATGTGCAATGAAATGAGCTATTTTAAATTTTAAAAAATGCCCTGGACATCCATAAAAACCCAGCAATAATTATTTATACTGTCTGATAATACCTACCAGTGGGGTCGGGGTCCTTAAAACGTGCATTTATGTCTTTTCTCAGATCGCTGTATTTTTTCCTGTAAAGGGAGTTAGGGGACATCGACCCAAAATGGCTCCCAGATGCCTAATATTGATTTCTTGGGTATTAAAATGCCCTGGACATCCATAAAAATGCAGCGATAATGCGATAATTATTTGAAATTATTACCTACCAGGGGGTTGGGGTCCTTAACATGTTTGTTTTTGTTTTCTCCCATCGCAATGTATTTTTCTTTTCCCTTTAAGGATGACAAAATGGATGTCACCACCACAAAATGAAGGCAAACCATGTGATGGGATTATGTTTAACCAATAGCATGTCCAGGTTGCAGACTGGGCAGGTCTGGCAGCCACAGAGGGCATAAAAAGCTCTGGCAGCCCCCATCCTCCTTGCAGTCTCCGGTGGGAGTTAGGATGGGATTGCTGTCTCTGCGACTCTAGCTTTAGTCCTGCAGCCTCCCTGTGTGTGTGCACCCTGGGCAACACCCACCGCTGCCTTTGCAGCCTCCCTGCGTACCTAGTCTATACTGTGTCTGCCAGCATCAACTTTTTTTAGTGTTTTCCCTCTGGTCTGGGGTGTTGGGGGACGCCCACACATGAAAACGCTTTAAAAATCGCGCAAAAAGCGTGTAGAAATGAAAAATGAAAAACGAAAAACGAAAATGAATTTTTTCCAAAAATTCACAAAAAACGGAAAAAAAACGAAATGGACCAAAAAACGAAAAACTGAAACGCCATTTTTTTTATTCGTGCCCATGTCTAGTTGGTGCTGCTGCTTCTGCAATATTATAACTTCTCTTCTTCCCTTATGTTTAGGCCAGCATGGTTGACACTGACTAACACCACCTTTCTCTCCATCCTGGTTAGTGTTTCTTTTTGCCAGTGGTCAATGGACTGGAGTTGGCACATGCCCTCAAGGTGGATGGGCTTCCCCCCTGCAGCAGCAAAGACCAAGGAATGAGTTCACACCCTCGTAGCAGCACATTTCGGCACCTTCTGAATCTCAGCGTTGTGGGTCAAAGACCCCGATGCCCTGCTTTCACAATGGCTCTGCTGTGGAGTTGTGGCCCCTTCCCATGCTCAACTCCTGCATTTCCCCTTTGCCTCCATTTGCCTCTACATCTTGTAAGGAGTTGGAAAAACAGCAGGAGAAAATTCTTCCCCAACAGTGCAATGCTTGGATTGATGAGTGCACTGCGCACATCTTTGCTTCAAGGTGATGTTTGACAGGCCTTGTCTTGAGCCGACAAGCCGCATGGAAAACATCAAGGAGGCATCGCAGTTGAGCAAAGAATGCTGTCGGTTCCTCCATCGGTAGAGCAGGGAAAGGAGACAGCTCTCGTTTAATTACATACTCCACCATGGCCCATGAATCACTGTGGCTGCACACTGGCTCCTTTCGTGGGTGGCACCACAGTGATCAAACATCTCCTGGTGCTCCTTCCCCAACACACATTTATGCACAGCTTCCCTGGATTAATCACGGGTGAAAGAGAGACGGAGAGCACCAGTGGTGGTGGCAACGGTGGCGGCGATGGCTTCAGGGGCTGCAGGATTTAGGTGTGGAATTGGCTTTTTCAAATAGGAGATTGAAGTCAGAGAAGGAAGGGGCAGAGAGCAGGAGGAGAAACTGGCAGGAGATGATGCAATGGGACACAGGTCCAGGCTGAACTCAAGAAAGTCAACTGTTTGGCTACCACTCATATCGATCTGAACATTGTGGGATCTGAAGCCCACAAATGTGTTTCAAAGACTTCACTGGTTTTGTCTGTTTTACTACCACCCCCCCAAAAAGCATTGTGACACATCTAAGACAAACAAGCTTAATCAGTTAGCCTTTGTTTGTTTGTTTGGTTGGTTGGTTGGTTATTGTTGCTGTTGTTGTTGTGTCAAGTCACCTCCAACTCACAGCAGCCATCTCCGAAATGCCCTGTCTGCCACTACCCTACTCAGGTCTTGCAAACACAAGCCTGTGGTTTCCTTAAGAGAGTCAATGCATCTCATATTTAATAATAATTTATTGTCATTGTGTGTATATACACAATATACACATACAATGAAATTCAGTCTTCCTCCTTTCCTGCTGCCTTCCACCTTTCCCCCGTTATGGTCTTTTCCAGAGAATCCTGCCTTCTCGTGAACTCTCATGCAGTTCAGGCTGCATTTGATCTAGGACCCACTAAAATTAATCTTAAAAGGCCACAAAACTCTTCCTATTTTAGTTGAGTTAAGCAACTTTTCCAGTCCTTGGGTATAAGGAAGGATCAATATGTTCAGGAAAGGGAGGTCTCAGTAGATGAATTTAACGCAAACTTATCTTAGTGTCAAACAGTGCCTAAAACCTAACACCTGTTGTCTGGCCTAAGCTTTCGGGTCCTGGAGCCCATATTTTTAGATATTTCTGAAGAGAGGATTTGGAGATCACAGAAAATATATTCTAAGTAGGGTTTGCTTGGCTTTAAGGTGCCACAAGATTAACAGCTCTGTTACTGCATTAGGTTAGGCTAGGCTAGGCTAGGCTAAAGGTATGCCGTGATGCAATGGATGGTCTCCCCAACTAGTCCCCAAAGATCAAGTGCAGGAGACCTCATCAAAAGTGATCAGACCACCTCTTCTCTCTTGATATGAGTAAGCATTGTGGGTGAAAGAGGAGACACAGAATATAGAAGACCGGTTTTGATGTCAGCCATCGTCGGCACCCTCTCTAGGAAAACGACCATGGACCGTGTAAGACCAAGATAAATCTATCCTATATACTCGGGGCCATCATTTTCATAGCTGTGCTAATTATATTAATTATTTCTCTGCAGCAGAAAACCCATTAAGCCAGAATGGTTGGTTCATTAACTCAAGTCTAAACTGTAGTTCGCTCCCTCACTGGTGAAGTGGAAGAGGGTGGGGAGGGTTTTATTGTTAGGAGATGGCTGTGTGTCTCCTTTGGGTTTTGGGTAAATTTGTATTCCACCAAGTTAAAGGCAACAACTGGTTACAAGGTAAAGGTTACCCCAACATGTGTGTGTGTGTGTGTGTGTGTGTGTGTGTGTGTGTGTGTTGTGACCAACTCTTTGTGACCCCATGTCCATGGAGTTTTCTTGACAGGAATACTGGAGTGGCTTGCGAGTTCCTACTCCAGGCGCCTACAGCACCTGGTATGCCCTGGTTTTCATCCATGCAAGTACTAACCAGGCCCAACCCTACTTAGCTACCAAAACGAGGCAAGATTGGATGTACTTAGGGCATTTGGCAGCTGCCCCTGACACTTAAGTCCAGTCATTTCCAACTCTAGGGGCCGGTGCTCATCCCTATTATAAGATGAAGAACCTGTGTGTGTCCATAGACATATTTCCGTGGTCACACGGCCGACATAACTTAAGAAGCAAGCCTGCCTGCACAGAATACCATTACCTCCCCACCAAAATAGTTCCTATGTATCTAGTCAGATTCTTAGTATATGCTTTCAAACTGCTTCCTTGTCTGGAGCTGGGACAAGCGACGGGGGCTCACCCCATCATGCGAGTTCAAACTGCTGACCTTTCCTATCGACAAGCCCAGCAGCTTATCAGTTTCATCCACAGCCCCACCACCCATGTCGCTTAAAGCCAAGTCGAAGTCATACCACCAAACCCTTGTTTCAGTGACCATGGGAAGTCTTGCAGCGCTTGAACCCCACTGGAATTCATCAGAGAGACATCCTCCAATCCCCTAATCACTTTGTCTTTAGACACTTCATGGGCTGGACCACCAACCAGAAATCTAACCATTCCAATGGCCCTCCCCAATGCATCTGGCTGGTGGTGACCATAGATTGGCCATCTCCCGTCATCTTAGCACCTCCCAGATTCCGACAGCCTTCCTAATGACTGTAATCAGGGAGTCAAATGTCACGGTGGAAAGAGGAAGGCAGGGAGCTATTAGAGTCATGTGCAAGATGAAGACCCTGAACGAGCTGTCTCCAGCTACGCCTCAGGGAGGCCTGCGATGATGCAGAGGTCTGTTTTGCCTGGCATGGTGTCAGCCCATCAGCTTTGGGTGACCAGACCTTGTCAGGCAGAAATGCCCGAGTGCCAGCTCGCCTGCAAAATGAGAAACGCATTTCGTGCATTTCTAATGCCCTCTTGACCCATTTTTCCTTATGTTGGAGAGCCTGAGTCCTAGGGGTTACACCTCTTCAACGGGTGAGGATGAGAACCATTCAGCATGAGGCTTAATGACTCATTTGCACAGTTCTTCCCATTGTTTTAGAACATTAACCACCACAGTGAAGTGTCACATGTTGATTTCTATTTAACACAAGCACAGCCTTGCCGGAACAGGCCACAACCCATCCGTTCCAGCATTCTGTCTAACACAGTGGCATCAGGGTATTCCCAAGCAGATATCTTCACCTGATTATGATTCCTTGCAAATGGCATTGAGAGATAGCCTGCCTATCTCTCCAACCTGGAGGTTGTCCTTAGGCATCCATCATGATAGCCATGGATACCCTTGTTCTCCATGAACTTGTCCAATCCTTTCTTAAAGCTGTCAAGGCGGACAGCTGTCACCACTTCTTCTCACAGGGAGTTCCACAGACCAGTGATCCTCTGGGCGAAAAATGTACTTATTTGTTTGAGTTCTAGCACCCAAAAGTTTCACAGTGTGCCCCCTAGTTCTAGTGTTGGGTGATAGGAAAAACAGTTTTTCCTTATCTGCTTTGTCCACACCATGTGTGATTTTATAAACTTGAATCTTAGGCACTGGCATTCAAGAGTAAAGTGGCCCAGCCGTTGCAGCCTCAGATGGTAAGGAAGGTGTTCCAGTCCCTGGGGTTTTCTAGCTATCAAGCACTCTGGAGTGGCTCACCCTCTGTTAACGCTCTTAGACTGTGATGCTTGCCCAAGGGTACCCAGGCAGCAAGGTGTTCAACTCTACATGCCTTGGGTCAACTTAGATGCCTGTTCTCTCAGCAAACTCCTAGACCTTCCATGGTTCTAGGCTTCCACAACATTGGCTCTTCTCCAGGTCTTCATGAACACCCAAGAGGCTTGCTCACCAGGCTGGAGAAAGAATTGCACCACTCTACTAAGGCCCAGACTTTGAGCTCCAACATGGAAGTACAGTTGAAAAGGTGGAAAAGTCCCAACTTGGCCAGATTTCATCCCCAGGTTCCTTGAGGGTGCAGCTACCATGGATTGACCCATGCTGTCCATCTGTCTGCCCAATGGTCTGCCTCTGCCTGTCCCTCTCTGTCATACCCTCTCTTCCTCCATCTGCACAATCAAATGTTTCCTTTTAAGCGACGCTGCTCGGCTGCCTCCCATGGAAGGGCTTCCCATATTTCTTCCCAATTTACCCATATTCTCAAACGGAATAAGTACAAATGGACTGCTTATCTCCCCAGGCTCATGGAGGGCCCCTGCTGTTCCACTGGCAAAGTTCCAGCTCCGAGGATGGAAAAAAGCAAAGCAAAGCAATCAATGCAATCCTTCTTATGCTTTTGTTAATTTCCCAGGTCTTCTGGGTGTTTTTATTGGTGGTTTTTTGTTTTGTTTTTTGCTGGTTTGCTTGTTGGTCTTCCCCCCCACACCCCCCAATCACTGCCTCCAGCCCTCCTGGCATATGACCAAAGACTTGACAATATTTGTCTTGTGGGTTGCTTATCCCAATGCCATGTCATCCAGCTAATTCCAAATTTGGGTATCCTTTCTAGGGTTTTCTACTAGGCAGGGGAACTAGGCAGTTTTGCAATTTCCGTCTCCTTCGGGGTGCTCGGGGACTGTGCTGCTTCCCCAAGGCTACACAGGTAGGCTGATTTGAATCCCAACAAGCACAGCCGGAAGAAAAGGCCAAATCCTAATCTCTATGTGGAGCCTCCGGAATGTTCCCCACAAGAAAACACAGCCCTCCGGTTAAGAGGGGTGCCTTGCCCATGATCAAAGGAAACAGCAGAACTTAATTTTGAAACCGGGGTTATTTATCTACTTCCTTCCTAATATTTTTATCCCACCTTTCCAAACAAAAATAGATCCTTATTACTGACTACAGTCAACTCCTCTGGATACCTGGCAAGCACTGGAGTCTTCTAGAAACAGAAGTGATCCTTCAAGATAGAACAATATGTGTGTGTTGCATTATTACAGTTGTGACCGACTCTTTGTGACCCCATGTCCATGGAGTTTTCTTGGCAGGAATACTGGAGTGACTTGCCAGTTCCTACTCCAGGCACCTACAGCATCTGGTATTCCCTGGTGGTCTCCCATCCAAGTACTAACCAGGGCCGACCCTGCTTAGCTTCCAAAATCAAGCGAGATTGGATGTGCTTAGGGCATCTAGGCAGCTAGAACAGAAATATAGCAGATGTTAAATTAGCGTAGAAATGTAAACTCATGCAGTCCAAAATTAGAATACTTAGGGCAGATGGGAGGTCTTCATTTGTACAGTACTTTTATTATGTCTTTAAGGTGTTGTTTTATCTCCCTTTAGAATCATGAGCATGGTGGCTCAGCGGACTAAGGCTGCAAAGTCAGCAGCTTGGCAGTTTGAATTCCAGGTGCCACTCAGCAGAGCTAACTCCCACTGGTACCCCAGCTCCTGCTAAGCTAGCAGTTCAAAAGCATGTAAGTGCAAGTAGATAACTAGGTATCACCATAAAAAGCAGGAAGGTAAAACAGTGTCTCCTTGCACCCATGCCGGCCATGTGGCCATGGACTTGCACAGCACTGTCTCTTTGACTTGAATACAGAGATAAGCACTGTCCCTAGAGTCGGACACGACTAGCACGCATGTGTGGGGGGAATCTTTATATTTACCTAGAATCATAGAATCATAGGGTTGGAAGAGAATTCAAGGGCCATCCAGTCCAAGCCCCTGCCATGCAGGAAACCTCCCATCACAGGACTCCCGACTGATGGCCATCCAGCCTCTGCTTAAAAACCTCCAAAAAAGGAGACTCCACCACCCCCCTTTGTGTTAGCATATTCCACCTCTGGATGGCTCTAACTGTCATTAAGTTCTTCCTAATGTTCAAATGGAATCTCTTTTCCTATAATTTAAAACCATGCCTAGTCTCTGAAGCCATGGAAAACAAGCCAGCCCCCTCTTCGATATGACATATTTTTTACATATTTAAACATGGCTATTATATCCCCTCTCAGACTTCTTTTTGTAAAGCTAAACATTCTGGCTCCCTAAGCCACTCCTCATAAGACATTTCTTCCAGTCCTTCAACCATCATAGTTGCCCTCCTCTGGACCCACTTGAGGTTGTCAACATCCTTTTAAAATTGAAGAGCGCAGAACTGGACACAGCACTCCAGGTGGGGTCCGGCCAGAGCAGATCAATGACATCCCAGAACGGCTCCCACAACAACACTGGCAAACAAGACAATCTTTCTTTGCAGATTTACCATCAAAAAGGCACACTACAAAAGAAGAAAGGAATGGGAACTGGGGAGTGGAGAGGAAAACCAGCAAGCTCAGGGAGTCATGTTTGAAACAACAGCTTAGGCAGAAATAGCAAGAGGAGAGGAAGAAGCCACTCTATAACATGGATGAGGACTTAAGTCATGAGACTCATTGTCAAATCAGAATTAAGTTGCACTGGCAAACTCAACTCAGGGTTTGTTTGTTTTAAAATTGGCTCAAACTTGTCTTGTGACTCAGAACTTGGCCACCTTATCCCTTTTTTCTGGGGAGGGGAGCTTGTTTTTAATAGCAAATCAGACTTGGGACTTGAGGTTTATGATTTGGCACCAAAGACTTGGGCTTGGGCTTGGGCTTGGGCTCTGGGACCAAAGTCTCAGACTCTGACTTGGGACTTGGCATCAAGGACTTGGGACTTGGCACCAAATACTGTACCTGGACTGGGGACTTGGCCCCAAAGACTTGGATTTGGGACTTGTTGTAACCAAAGCCTTGAACTTGGGACTTAGGACCAAAGACTTGGACTTGGGACTTGAGACCAAAGACTGAGACTCAGACCCAAACACTTTCCAACATCCCTGCTCCCCATGCAAGACTTTATCAAGGTGGCACATTTAAGATCCAGTCTGATCTCTTTTGTGACTATATGGCACCGCAGCCTTAAGAAGTGTGGACAGGAAAACCATGAAACCCAACACCCCCATGTCCACGCTCTTTGCCTTGTTCTCAACTACCGTTTGGTGCAAAGGACTATGCAAACGACATTTTGATTGAGCTGTGAAATATTTTGCTGCTTCAAACTGCCAGTCCTCCCGCTTGCTCCCATAATTATCCTTTTAACTTGCTTTTGCTGAGTTTTATAGATCTGCCCCCAGTTTATTTATCTCTCTCCTTCCATAATGGTTTCAGTCCCATTACTCACGGTGGCTCCAGGAAATGTTCCATTTCCCAATTTGCCATTGCAATTATGATATCTGACGGAAACGAACACAGCTGCCTTCCATTTGAAGCAATATTTTGATCACAATAATTAAAAAAAACTATGTATGTGAAAGAGAGGGGGGAGCAAGTTAAGGCATTGCATGTGTCAGACAAAGTAATGCAACGTTATGGCAGTTATTAGGAGGCGGAGGAAGAGCGTACACAAAAGGCCTTCCAAACCACCGAAAGAACAGAGAAACACATAGCATTCACCCCTCGGGACCTTTCCTCCAATTTGCTGTGTTTTCAGGGAAACCCACAGGGCCCTAATAGGACAGTTGAATTTCCCTGTTGTGTCTAATATCCATTCCGACCCCTTTCTGTTTATTTATTTCCATTCTCTCTTCCCAGTCTCTTTGTGCAACAAATTGCTAGTTGCAGTTGAGCATCTGTGCAAAGAAGAATGAGGAGTGTTACCAGTTGTTATTTCGGGCGGTTTGTCTGAACGAGCAGGAACAGCCAAGTCCAATGGATGATATTATAATTATCCTTGTATGCCTGTCTTCCTAAGCCCATACAAATTGTATCATTCTTCCCTCCCTCCCTCCCTCTCCCTCTCTCTCTCTCTCTCTCTCTCTCTCTCTCTCTCTCTCTCTCTCTCTCTCTCTTTCTCTCTCTGTTTTGCTCCCTCCCTCCCTCTTTATCTTTACAAGAAAAGGCAAGTGCAATGTGATTTTTATCTTAATGGCACAAAAGAGTCTTTGTGGAAACCAGCACTTGGAGGAACCATTGTGGCTCTTTCATGAATGCCCGGGATCATTCAGTTAGTTTTAATTTGTCGACGGAGTGACAGAAGGCCAATGTTCTTGACTTGTTTGTCTTTTTCTGCCCAGCATCCCTTGGCAGCCAGAGCTTCATGCTTTTATCAAGCTCACTAGCATGGAAAGACTCCCTCACTAGTTTACAGACACAGTGTTCTCCTGACCCTGTGAAGTGATGGCTTGAGAAAACCTCTGTCTTTTCGCCAGGGGAACTGGGCTAATTCAGTCCCTCCATCCCCTGTGAGCTTAATGCTAAACCGTCCATCCTGGTAACTGGGAGTCTTGGACTGATCAAAAGTGCCAGCGCAAAGGAAAGAGTCACTCAAGCCTTTCAACTGGTTTTGGGCTTCACTGGACTTAAGGCCATTGTGGAATTTAGATTTTTATCCATGCATTCTTGTGCTTCCAAATTGCATGCAGAAGCCAGCTGAAATCCATTTTACTCCCCTAAGAGTTTGATCCAGGAAATACCCTTGAGTTGGTGTTGTGGTTTGAAAATTATTAGCAGCCTAACAACCTGTGACTCATTTCCCATTATCTTGCATTTTTTAACTTGAAAATGTTACCGTATTTTCCGTGTATAAGACTATATTTTTGTCTAAAATTGTTAAACTAAAAATTGAGAGTCATCTTATACACAGAAGTAAGCTGAGGAGAGAACCACACAGTTGTGAAATTGTAATTCTGGGTTGGCAAAGTGGGTGGTCATCTTATACATGGGGGCATTTTATAGATGGGAAAATGTGGCAATTCTTTGGATGCTGTGTCCCCAAATCCCCCCCAAAACATGGACAGCTGACTAAGATGGCTGGAGAGTTTGGAAATATGTGGTACAAAAAAATAACTTCACTAAGCAATAGGGTATTTATATCTGCCCAAAGGAGCACAAGCGAGCACACGGCCATCCTCCTTAATATTATTTTAATAAAATGTTATTATATTTTCACAACACCCCTGTAATGTAGGTTAAGAAAACAGAGAGTAAGGGGCTTGAGGTCACGTAGTGAGCTTCACTGCCAGCAAGGATATAAACCCAGAGGTCCATAGCCTTGGCCCAACTACAAAGGCCATCATCCACTGTGATTACAAACAGCACGTCCATGATTATGAATGGAAAGGGTATATAGTTGAGCTGGTCAGCTGCTAACATGGGAGGTTTGAAAATTATTAGTAGTCTAACAACCTGTGACTCATTGGGAGCAATTCAAGAAGGAACAACCCCAAATCTGAATGATCAGGAGAATTTCTCACCTAGAAAATCCACTGCTTGTGCAAAAAATATTGAATTCAGTGCCCAGAGATTTCAGAAGGGGATGCAACAGAGCTCTTAATGAAATCACCAAGTTCTACCCCTGATTACTTTGAAGCAATCTGACCATTCCCATCTTTAAAAGGGCAATGGGCACAGACTACTTTTTTCATTCATCCTTAAAAGGGCAATGCAAGGAGTCTGTCCTCTACTTTTTCTCTCCTTTTACTCTACCTTGACTTTCTGTTCCCCAGATAGCAAATTAGAGATGGTTCTGATTCCCATAGTAGCATGGCTTTGCCCCCTGAGCAACCAGTGGCTCTTCAGTTCACTCCGTGGTGCCCCCACAAAGGAAAAATCACTCATGATTCCAGGCAGAAATCATCTAGAAAACTTGGAGGAAGCTTAAAACAAGATGAGCACTGATTATGTTTGCAACAAAACACAAAGACAGTGTTGATTTAAATTGGAACACCATGCTCTTCTTGGCCAGGGACTCAGATGAGAGTGAAAGTTGTGGAGGGATGAGGTATAGAAACCATGGGATGCTCAAACTGAGATGTTTCTAATGGTGTGTGGTTTTGCTGTCTTTTTGTGCCATAAAGCAGCTTAATTGTCCATCTCTTCTAGCAATAGAATCTTGATATGCTTTAAGAAGATGCTGTGTCCTCTAGTGCTTCTATTCTAGGGGTCCGTGGTCACCTTCCTTTCTTTTCCATGTTCTCAACATCCAAGGTCTCCTGCCTTGAAAGATGGACAATGGAAATGATGCCTGGGGAGTTTCAGCCATTCCTGGATTCATATATTATTCTTCCCCATCTATCCAAACATCCAACACATGTTTGGAACACCACCCTGATCCTTGTTGATCCCCTCCATCTATCTGGGGGATGTGCAGATAGATGTAACTTCAAGTTATGGGGCCAACAGCAGGCATCTTTGGCTATGCTTGACTATTCTTAGCTGAATAGATTCACAGATCCAAATGCTGGCTCTGGCTGGGAGCAGCATCTGCCCAACCAGAGATACTAGGGGACAATGAAGCCCCTTTAGAGCCAATGATAGTGGGAGTAACATCTGGACTCCATGGGGGGGGGGAGTGAACATTCATTTCTGTAAGTGATGTTCTCTGTCCCTCCCCAATCACCTGTGAAATGGACCACAGTGAAAGGTGGTGGACACTTTCTCATGTGAGGCCTTCAGACAAGCTTGGATGGCCACCTGTCAAGTAGACTTAAACTGTGGACTTTTACACTGGCCAAGGGATGGAGTAGATGGCCCTGGAGGTTCCCCCCCCCCCAAGCTCGACAGTTCTGTGATTCTCATGCCAAAGAAACAGACGTGCAAATATTTGCTTTAGCTGATTTAAAAAAATCTGCTTTGGGCTGTTTTTGAAGAAGGGAAAATAACCCACAAAAGCTCCCACATAGAAATAAATCTGTTTTCATTGTTGTTTCGCAGGCGATTGTTTTGATATGTGTGCTTCCCTGCATCTTCTTTTCACACAAGCAAATGGGACCACAAACATATGGAGAGTTCACTGATTTGTAGCCATCCATGCACCTTGAGTTGGCATCTGTTCCTCCCATGATGAAGGCAGAGGAGAAGGAGCTGTCCATCAGCACCACACAGGCTTTACAAAAACAAACACCAAAGAGGGATGGAGCTGTCCATCAGCACCACATTTCTTGTTGAGATTTCCTATCTCACTTGGGCTTTAACAGACCAAAACAAATAAACATGCACCTCACCTTAGCTTATATTCTGTGTCAAACACCTTGTGCTTGTTGTCTGGTTTATTTATCACATAGAATTTGATCCCACCTTTCTGCATAGCACTGAAGCAGCTAACAACATAAAAGCAATCACATTTAGAACCTACCAAAGACAAGGTCTTGCCTGATCAATGAAGATAGCAACAGTCAATTAAAAATCATTCAAATGGACTAAAAGAGGTCAGCTTAATCAAGGCCAAAGGCCTACCTAAGTTTGAACAAATATTTGTCCATCTGCAGAAGATCACAAAAGCAAGTGGTCCTTGTGGCTAGGGTGATGCTACTCACTCAATGGGGACAAGTCCTCTCTTGAAGCTGTCAAGAGGGTTCACATAGGATTACATGCATAGTCTTTAATATGGGCCCACCAACCTCTGAATGAATAATTATAAGATTTAGGAAACAAAACATCAACACAGTTCACCCTCCCAAAAAATCTATTTCCATTTTTAAGGGTATAAGATTTCTATCTTTCATAACTGCATAGAAATATTGTTTAAAGCTGCCTCAGTCGGGAATATCTTATAAATGGGGCACATTTCTACTTTTGTGTCCCAGTTGATCAGTGAGGCTACAAAATAAAACAGGCTGAACTGTGCTTTCATCATTGTAAGGCTAATTACACTGGTGACAATGAGGCCTGTAATAAGACTTTCTGGGATAGGAACTGGCAAGCCACTCCAGTATTCCTGCCAAGAACATCCCATGGACAGAAACAAAAGGCTAAAAGATATGACGCTGGAAGATGAGCCCCTCAGGTCGGAAGGTGTCCAACTTGCTACTGAGGAAGAGCAGAGGACAAGTACAAGTAGCTCCAGAGCTAATGAAGTGGCTGGGCCAAAGCCGAAAGGACGCTCAGCTGCAGACATGCCTGGAAGAGAAAGGAAAGTCCAATGTTGCAAAGAAATATACTGCATAGGAACCTGGAATGTGAGATCTATGAACCAGGGTAAGCTGGATGTGGTCAAACGTGAGATGGAAAGAATAAGCATTAACATCTTGGCCATCAGTGAACTTAAATGGACAGGAATGGGTGGATTCAGTTCAGATGACTATCACATCTACTACTGTGGGCAAGAATCCCATAGAAGAAATGGAGTAGCCCTCATAGTCAACAATAGAGTGAGAAAAGCAGTGCTGGGATACAACCTAAAAAATGATAGAATGATTTCGGCACGATTCCAAGGCAGTCCTTTCAACATCACAGTAATCCAAGTTTATGCACCAACTACTGGTGCTGAAGAGTCTGAGATTGACCAATTTTATGAAGACTTACAAGAACTTCTAGAACTGACACCAAAGAAAGATGTTCTTCTCATCATAGGGCATTGGAATGCTAAAGTAGGGAGTCAAGTAATAAAAGGAATAACTGGAAAGTTTGGCCTTGGAGTTCCAAATAAAGCAGGGCAAAGGCTAACTGAGTTTTGTCAAGAGAACAAGCTGGTCATTGCAAACACCCTTTTCCAACACCACAAAATGCAACTCTACACATGGACATCACCAGATGGACAATACCGGAATCAGATTGATTATATTCTCTGCAGCCAAAGATGGAGGAGCTCTATACAGTCAGCAAAAACAAGACCTAGTGCTGACTGTGGCTCAGATCATCAGCTTCTTATTTCAAAATTCAAACTTAAACTGAAGAAAGTAGGGAAGACCACTGGGCCATTCAGGTATAATCTAAGTCAAATCCCGTATGAATACACAGTGGAAGTGAAGAATAGATTCAAGGAACTAGATGTGGTGGACAGAACATCTGAAGAACTATGGATGGAGGCTTGTAACATTGTACAGGATGCTGCGATGAAAACTATTCCAAAGAAAAGAAAATGCATCAAAGCAAAGTGGTTGTCCAACGAGGCCCTACAAATAGTGGAGGAGAGGAGAGACGCAAAATGCAAGGGAGAAAGGGAAAGATACAGAAAATTGAATGCAGACTTCCAAAGAATAGCAAGGAGAGACATGGCAGCCTTCTTGAATGAACAGTGCAAAGAAGTTGAGGAAAACAAGGAGATCAAACCTATCCATTCTGAAAGAAATCAACCCCGAATGTTCACTGGAAGGACAGATTTTGAAGCTGAGGCTCCAGTACTTTGGTCACCTCATGAGAAGAGAGGACTCCTTGGAAAAGTCCCTGATGCTGGGAAAGATTGAAGGCAAAAGGAAAAGAGGACGACAGAGAATGAGATGGTTGGACAGTATCATCGATGCAACCAATATGAATGACAAAACTCCAGGAGGCAGTGGAGGATAGGAAGGCCTGGTGAGCTCTGGTCCATGGGGTCACAAAGAGTCGGACACGACTGAACAACTGAACAACAACAATTGTTTAAAGCTTGAGAACATAATGGCAATTTTACTGAATGGGCTTCCTTGGTTTCATTTTTTCAGAGTTACCCCTGTTACACAACTTCTGTTTTGCTTGGCTTTGACTTTAATGTTAAGGGACTTTAAAAAAAAACTTCAGGCTCATCTCTAGGATTTAATTCTAAAAGGGAAATCATCTTTTCTTTTGTTTTCCCTGCTTTGCAAACAGATTGCCTTAACAGCCACCCAATAGACATTGGAAACTAAACACAGTCTCTAACCAGCTTCAAGAAGTCCTCAGCTCTTAATAAAGTCTCTGTTGTGTTTCTTCCAATCCCAAATTAGTAGAGAGAGGAGGAGGAGGAGGAGGAGGAGAGAGAGAGAGAGAGAGAGAGAGAGAGAGAGAGAGAGAGAGAGAGTTTCATAAAACTGGCACTTACCACTTTTCCTTTTGCCTTCTCAAATATAAAACACCATCTGTGATTTGTGCAGAAAAGAGAAAGCATAGATGTCTTTCTCTGTGTGTGTGCGTGTATTGTCTCCCATATCATGGAAGCTATCACAGCGTTTGGATATCACATCAGATTAGGTGGAGAAGAGCAACCTGACATTAAAATAAATGAGCCAATCATCTCCCCCTCTTTCATTCCCATTTTGACGAGCATCTGCGTTTTGATAACTCATCTGACCACAAATTCCCCAGCTAGGAAGGGGTAATTTTCAATATAATTCATCTTCTGACAGAGAGGCAGAGATGTTTTACTACCAACACAAACACACACACAAAGAGAGAGAGAGAGAGAGAGAGAGAGAGATCCTTCCAGCAGAAAAGACGCAAGAGAAAGAGAGAATCTCATTGGAAAGAAAGTGAGAGATAAAGATGACTGACTCATTTGATGGCTTCTCCATCACAATGACACCTCATTCGAGCTGGTCAATGCAAACCTATCATTAATCTCAGCCGTGTGAGGTCAATCTGGTTTAAGAGAACATAGTTTGGCTGCTTCTCTCCGCCATCATCTCTCCAAATCAGCAACCATAATCGCTCCCAGATCAGAACTTGTTTCCCATTATCTGCTTGGTGTTGGCCGATGATATATGAAGCAATTTCAGCCTGACAGTTTTGTGTTGGGTGCGTGTTCTCTGGCTACGCTGTGAAATCTATATACTGCCTCCCCTCCTCCTCCTCTCCTCTCTATTTTTTTTTTTGCAAGAAGCAATATTTTTTAAAACCAAAAGGAGTTTTCAAAGAGGAGATGCCATAACTCATCTCTACAGTCCCTCACCATACATTCATTAGATACTGAATTTTCTCTCCATTATACCACAATCTGAATGCATTTATCTGCTCCATCAGGAAAGGTTGCTTGGTGGCATGTGGGGAGTGGGGATCTTTGGCAGGATCACCAGATGAGGATTATTTGTTCCCCCTTTTCCACTGGGCAAGTCCACAAATGTTCTGCACAGCATCCTTAAATGTGAAGGTCCTGAAGAAGGTGGCTACCTTGGAAAGGTAAGCCCAAATACCTGAAAGAGGAGGGTCTGTTCTCTGTCATCCCAGAGTGCAGGACATGTAGTATTGCATCCAAACTACAGGAAGTCAAATTTAGGCTAAATATTGGTAAAACTTTTGCACTCCCAGTCCTTGGCTATAACCATTGCACAGTGCTGACATTTTCTTCTCTCTTCTACTGGCTTCTAGAGACATTTGTCTACCAAAACTGCAAGGGATTGAATCTGCAACCATGTTGTTTCAAACACAACTGTACACAGACCCCCTGATTCAGTGCGCCTTTGACTGTACCTGGATCATGCAGACCTGGCTACGGTGATCCATGCTACGGTGACATCAAGGTTAGACTATTGCAACACGCTCTGACCTTGAAGACAGTATGGAAACTACAACTGTTAAAGAACGCCTCAGCTCATGTAGTTGCGGAAGCTAAGCAGTGCAGCTCTGTTGGGCCACTTCTCCCATGACTGCATTGGCTGTCCATTCATTTCCAGGCCCAATTCAAGGTGCTGGTTATGACCTTTAAAGCCCTATGTAGCTTGGGACCAGCATAGCTGAGAAACTGCCTACTTCCACATAATCCGGTCCGTCCCCTTAGATCAGGCATGTCCAAAGTCATGCCCGGGGGCCAAATGTGGCCCATTTTCAAATTCTGAGTGGGCCACAGCCTCTTCTCCCCCCCCCCACTGTTCAGCCTGTCATGCATCCCTGCCAGCTGGCTCATCCCCATATTGGATGGAGACATTAGCTTGCAGTTCTATGGTTTGCCTGCCCTCCCTGCCTCCACCCGTTCCCCCAGACATCTGCCCAGCCTACCCACCCCTGGCTCTGTTGCTGCAGCATCCTCTCCACCTCTTTGCATGTCCTAGAGGCTTGCCCAAAGACCAGCCTGGGAGCCAAATGCAGCTGAATGGTCAGCCCACACACATTTTCACCTCACCAATCTGGCCCTTCTTGCAAAAAGTTTGGACACCCCGCCTTAGATCATCAGAGAAGGCCCTTCTATGAGTGCCACCATCCAGGGAGGTGCATGGGGCAGGGGAAACAAATAGGGCCTTCTCAGTAGTGGAACTGCTACTATGGAACTCTATCCCCTTTGAGCTGAGAACTGCCTCCTCCCGGGAAACATTTAAACATTTAAGCAAGGCCTTAAGACATTTTTAGTTAGGCAAGCCTTCTGAGCCTCCAGCCTTTTACATTTTTTTAATCTATAACATATTAATATTCAGTTTTATTGGCTGGGGAGGGGCTTTAAATTCTGCTGAGGCAGCTGTTTTAGTATTGTTTTTATAGTGTTTTTTATTGTTGTTTTTAAATGTTGTACTGAATTGTATTGTTGTAAGCTGCCTTAGGTCCCTCCAGGGAGAAAGGTGGCATAGAAATAAAGGTTTATTATTATTATTATTATTATTATTATTATTATTATTATTATTATT
>JAHTLZ010000327.1:1164443-1180735 GCA_023846285.1 Phrynocephalus versicolor | reverse complement strand
TATTATTATTATTATTATTATTATTATTATTATTATTATTATTATTACAGAGGCAAAACTGGGGCTTGGGGATCTACACTTGTTTGGTCCAGAGCAATCTGGGCCCCATCAAATCCAATGGACCCCAACTATGTTGTGACTTCCAGCTTTCTGGAGGATGACAAGGACAACAACTTCCAAGTCTCAGAATTTTTTTCAGAGATCTGCATGCAGTTTGGAGCCATAAAAAGGTAAAAGTAAAGATTCCCCCTGCACATGCATGCTATTCGTGTCCTACTCTAGGGGCAGTGCTCATCTCCGTATTCAAGCCGAACAGCCAGTGTTGTGCAAGTCCATGGCCATGTGGCTGGCATGGCTGCAAGGAAACACTGTTTTACTTTCCTGCATTTTAAGGCGGTACCTATTTATCTACTTGCATTTACATGCTTTTGAACTGCTAGCTTGGGGTTAACAGAAGGAGCTCACTCCGCTGTGTGGCACCTGGGATTCGAAGCGCCGAACTGTCGACTTTGCAGCCAACAATTTCAGCACTCTAGTCCACTAAGCCACCACGCTCCATAGCTGAGCCTAAAGAGGAGAGTAGACCTATAAAATCCCAGACAGCTAGCTAGCATCTGGGGCTTTGGAGACCAGGAACCTTTTAAATTTGCTACTCTCTCTCTTTTTTCACCAACAACAGAACAGGCTAGAACCATTTGGAACCTGTCCTATTCAAGGATCAGTGCCTGACACAAATTGATTTTTACATTTGCTTCACTTCTCTCTTGAGCAGAACCCGGCCATTCCATGTCTATGAAGACCTCCAACAAATTGGTCCAAATTAGGCCAATTCCAATGGTCACGATTCTCACGAAGGATTTGTCAAAGCCTGAACCACAGCCCTCTTGTCAGGGATCGTGTTTTCCTCCTCTCACTGTTTGGGTTGGTTCAATGCATCCTGCGATCATCCAAACTGTTTGGACAAGACATTTCTCCCCTCCACTGCTATCCTTTGTTGAAATCAGTGAAAGCCAAACAAATATATTTTCAGCCTCCTTGGAGATGGTCCCAGTTGTTTGTGGGAGGGGGAGGAATATTTTGTATGTCGTTTTTAAACACACACACAGAGAGAGAGAGGGAGGGAGAGAGAGAAGGAGGGAGGGAGAGGGGGATAGAGAGAGGGAGAGAGTTTTCCATCTAAAGAAAAAAATTAAACCAAGCCTGGTTGGGCTTCCTGATCCTACAGCAGTGATTCCCCCCCACCCCATTGGTGTTGATTTTCCACTGTAGCGCCTTCTCTCTGTAAATACTCAGGTGCTGCTTTAGTGCTGTGCAAATGTCACGTTGAATAGCAAATTTATACAAAAAATTGGAGACGGATCACAGGTTGTAAAGCAAGATTAGACACCCAAAATACAATGGGAAGAGATTAAACATTCAGAGCTGAGATCAAAGTAAATTTAGGGAGCAAATGAAACATTTCTAGGGGGAAGTTTGCTTTTAAAATGGGGAAGTGTGTGTCGAGACCAGGCAGTGCTACTTGAAGGACAAAACATCAAACTATGCCAAGAGAGCAGATGAATGAATGGCCGGCCGAACTGCTTGGTCCTTATACAGACCTAACAAAATGGCCGAGAACAGACCAAGGAATGATTTTCTGGTGGCCAAAACAGCATGCCCACTTGCCAGATCAGGAATATTCAGGGTGCTGCTGAGCAAGGATGGAATTTATCTGCATGAGTGGTTCTCCTGGAGATGACTGAGACCCCAAAGTGGCACTGATGGCTAGGGGATTCTGGGCATTGTGCTCCACAAGAAAACTTTTTCAAGCGCTCCAGAGAGCAGGCAGTGAATCCTACAGATCTGGAAAGCAGAACAGAAAGCCTGCTCAAGGTCTTAAAATCTTTGGAGGGACAAGAGAAGCCTTGGATTGTGAGCACAACAAACCTGATAGTAGGAGGAAATTAGGAAGGTTTATTCCATGGATCCCCTCCCCTCCACTGCCTTAAGTGGTGATGGATATTTATTGTGACTGTGCTCTCACTCCATTTCCTGACTGGCATTTCATCGAGCCCGGATTCATGGTTGCCCAATGGAAGTTCTGGTCACCATACCTCCAGAAGGATATTCTGGATCATGAAATTGTCTGCAAGGGCAGTAAGGAATTTGTTAGACCTTGCATTCCTAGCTGAGTAGGACTGCCAGCATATATCAGGATAGTTAAAATCCCCCATTACTACTACATCTCTCCCTTTTGACTGTGTGGCTATCTGTTCACACAAGGCATCATCCCACTCCTCCGGCTGGCTTGGGGGTCTATAATATACCCCCACAGTGACATCCCTCCTAGTTTTTTCACTCCTGATTTTAACCCAAATACTCTCAATATGGCTCCCCTGCTGTTTATCTTGTATTTCTTCAGCAGTATAAATGTCCTTAATATATAAAGCTACACCTCCTCCTTTCTTACTCGGCCTGTTCCTTTGAAACAGGTTATACCCTCCAATGACTACATTCCAATCATACGTCTCACCCCACCATGTTTCAGTGATGCCAATTATGTCATATTTATTTTGCTGTATTAGGAGTTCCAGCTCTTCTTGTTTGTTCCCCGTGCTCTGTGCATTGGTGTAGAGACATTTTAGGCTGTGTGTGCTTCTTACATGTCCTTTGCTTAACCTGTTTTTCCTTGCACTGATGGTCTGCACTACTTCTTGTCCTGCTCCTATTTCAACATTTGGACTAGTCCTCACAACCCCTTCTGGATCTCTACCATTAAGAGAATTTTCTCCCTCCCCCTGCAAACTCAGTTTAAAGCTCTCGTTATTAAATCTGCAATCCTCTTGGCAAAAAGATTCCTACCAGCAGTGGTGAGGTGCACCCCATCGTGGCCCAATATCCCATCTGAATGAGAAAGCAAACCATGGTTCAAGAATCTGAATCGTTCCTGCCAGCACCATCTCCGAAGCCAATTGTTCACCTCCACTATTGTTCTTTCCCTTCGTGGGCCACGTCCTTCCACAGGGAGGAGAGAGGAGATTACCACCTGTTCACCCAGGTCCTTCAGCTTTCTACCCATCTCTTCATATGCCTTTGTGATATCTGGAAAGCTGCATTTTGAAGTATCATTAGTTCCTACATGGACCAAAAAAAAGGGTTAGAATCAGTGGGCTTGATGAGTCTTGTCAGACTCTCTGCTACATCCCAAATCTTGGCTCCAGGGAGAGAGCAGACCTCTCGATTCATTTTGTCAGGCCTGCAGATGACCGTTTCTGTTCCTCTAAGCAAGGAGGAACAGAAAGGATTAGACAAGTTCACTGAGAACAAGGGTATCAATAGCTATCATTCTGGATGACTAAGGACAACCTCTGGGTTGGAGAGATAGGCAGGCGATCTCTCAATGCCATTTGCAGGGAATCGTAAGCAGGTGAAGACATCTGCTTGAGAATACCCTGAAGGAACTGATGAGCCACTGTGTGGTCTCAGACGGCCACTGATGGTCAAAGTCAACAGCCTTGGGTCGACTGGTCAATAATTTACACAGGGAAGCAGCTCTGTCTTGCCCACTGTGTGCCATACCCCCTTCTGTCCCTGGTGCCTCCCAGGACCATCTTGGGGATGACAGGGTTTATCGTTCAGCACTTTGAAAGACTACCAGATGGTATAAGGCTGTCGTAGATGGAGGTGGCAAAAGTGGTAGCCCCAGGGGGCCAAAGGGTGGAAGGCACTGAAAACAAAGCAACATGATGTTGCCTGCCACTTTCCGAGTGCCCATCTTCGTGAAAAATCACAGCACATGTAGAACACTCAACCATGTCTTCCTTGGCATGTGAAGATAAAATGCATTTAGAATAGATAAATAGGCAGTGTCTAAAGGGGTTGTAGTCCAACTTCTCCCAGAACCAGGCCACGGACCCAACTCCCAATGAGAAGTCTAAGGAAACACGGGTTACCTTTTCATAACTTTGTCAACAGTCCTGAGAGAACTTGCTTTTCAAGTGCAAGCTTGAGACTGGGATTGCGATTATTCTAATTGCACTGAGAAAAGCATGGGGGCTTGATTCCAAGGGATGCTCACTTCCTCTATAGGGCCCTTTTAGGCTTCCTGTATCTTTCCTGACCGAGGGTGATAGATAGGCCTCCTCTGCAGCAACAAGCAGAGACCCTGAAACAAGCAAAATAAAATAAAATAAAATAAAAAAGGAGGGGGGAAACCCTGTGTCAACATTTTAATTGGATTCTGTGTCCTTACAGCCACCCAATTCCACCAAATGTGTTCAGCCAGCAGAGAGAAAGAGAACCCACCACTGATCAAACAAAACACACTGAGATCAATTTTAATCTGTCTAGAAGGTGGTGTGTTTCATCTCACCTGACATGGGTTCTTTGGGGAGCAATCCTTTAATGTCACCTGAGAACCCATGGGCAATTTGAATGGTCAATATTTGGGAGGGCCACCCACATGTCAGGTTAAGCCATCATGGAGGCATGTGGCATCAGGGGCTACCAGGTTGTCAATGGTTTGCATTCACTGTCCATGTCTCCAGTTCCAACCATCATCAACACCACCACCAGGGTTAAGAAGGGATAATATTTTGGAACAGCCTAATATGCAGAGATGGTGCACAAACTGGACATTTCAGTTCATGGACTTTCTTAACATGGACAAATGCAGAATCAAGCCAAGAATCTTTCCCCTGGATCTCAAACGAGCCAATGGAATATCCATACCAACTATGACATAGCCATATAAAATATCATGAGCTGAATCCAGGTGGTAGAAGCCAAAAGAGGAGAGCAGTTGAATGAATGGGGTTTATGCATGTGCTGATACAGGCCACCCGGCAACTGATTCAACATGGGTCTTCTGTCTGTAAGAAGAGCAACAAATCCAGAGTTTGCTAGGCATTCAGTATCAGAGGGGGGTGTATTTGAGCAGGAATTAATGGGGCTGAATTAATTTGTGTTCTAACCTCATCTCACTAGGATTTCTTCAGAAGAGGCATAGTTCCATCTTGTGCTGTATGGGACCCCATACAGTGAGGTTTCAAATCCATTTAATGGCCTCTTCTCCTTGCCCTTTTGCTGAAGGGGCTGGGAGGCCCATGGAAACATCTTGGAGGCTTTCTTAGAATCCTGCTTTATATGACTTTAAAGTGGTGAAATGAGGCCACCCAAGAGGAAGGCAAGGCGGCCGTAAGGGGGCTGGGGAAGGTTCCTTTTTTCATGCCCAGCATGTTCAGCTTCGGATATTGTATTGAAATCAGAGAATTTGTTAAGCAGATGAAGAGAATCAGCGCCGAGGAGGTACAATGGTAGGGGAGGATTACGGCGGAAGTAAGTGCCTCTGCTTGGAAGGATTAATCAGGAGACTGTGATGGATTTTACATGGTGAAAGGGATTCAATGAATGAGGGCCTTAAGTGAAATGAAATGAGCCCTACTCCCGCTGTCAGCGAGGGAGGGGTGTGGCGCCTCCATCCGTAAAGCAAGGCCGTCCCCGAACCCTGCTCTGAGCCGACCGGAAATCTCTTCTCTCACTTGGGCTTCTCTGCAATAGCCTAGATGTGGCACTTGAAGAAGGATGGCAAGTTCAGAGGAAGGCAGTCGGGATGGTCCGGGGACAGGAAAGCCCTGGGAGGAAAGAATGAAAGAACTGGGCAGGCTTAGCCTTGGGAAAAGGAGACGGAGGGGAAACAGGTGTGCACTTTCCAAAGACATTAAAAGAAGTCCTACAGCGGAGGGCCAGGATCTGTTCTCGATCATCCCTGAATGCAGGGCACACCACAATGGACTCAAGATACAGAGGAGGGAGCTGAGGACCAACGGCTAGCTGGGCCATTTGCCTTGGTGAACATGCTGTAGCGTATTTGTATAGGCAGAGTGGCGTGGTTGTTAGAGAGCTAAGCAGAGACTCGAGAAATCTAGATTCTGCTCCCCACGGAGCCACGACACTGTCTGGATGCCCCTAAGCCAATCCTTCTGTCTCTCTCCTTCTGCTTGACCTACTTCACAGGGCTGTCGGGAGAGTGCCATGGCAAAACAGAAAGCCGCACAGCACGTGTTTGCTGTAAAACTTGCCGTAAGCCATCTCTATTTTCATATTTGAAGCAAGGCACCAGTTGATCTGTAAGAAGGTTAAACCACCAGTGCAAGTTTGAAACCACAAAAACCATGATGCAGTGCAACCGGAAGCTAAACACAAGTGCTTGAACCCATTTTGGTTCTTTTAACTCCTCCACCTTGTCTTTAAAACCTTTTTTAAACGGTGCTAGCTTTTAAATACAGTAGGGCCTCCATATCCATGCCATCGATCTGCTAATCCAATTATCCACAGTCAAAAACTATTAAAAATATTAAAATAAAAATCCTAGAAATATATGTGTCTAAAGATGAAATAACCACAACTGGTCACTAGAGGAAGAGAAAGACCATACTATGTATAGAGTGCCCTAAAATCTTCAATTTTCAGCATCCCCAAGGAGTGGGAATGAATAAGAACATCCTTTATATATTTATTTTTATTTTAATTAAAAGGACAAACAGACAATATTTGTCTTTTGTAGGAATGGAAGGGACCCTATGGATCATCATCAAGCCCAACTGCTGTCAAGGAGGCACACTGGGGGAACTGAACTCCCAACCTCTGGTTCCGCAGCCAGATGCCTAAACCACTGAGCCACCCATCAGTTCTACATCCTTAAAGGTTTCCTAGAAGCATCTGATTGGTGGCTGGAGGCCACCAGATGCTGGCCCAAGTAGGCTTTTGGTCTGCTCATCCACAGATGTTCTTCTGTTCCTACAATTGAATTTGTTGGCTCTCACAGATGTTTATGGAACCCTCCTCTTCCATATCCATCCCCCTGAAGTCTTTTCGGGTTGTGGCTTACCTGGTGCTGTTTGCTACATGGCATTGATGGATTAACCATTCAGTTGCCTTTTGTAGATCAGTTACTCCACTACATCTAAGGGGATGCACATGCACCGGTGCTGGAAGGAATGTCAGAAATTCTCCATGGTCGACCGGAGTAAGTCAGATAGAGTGAAAGGCACTGCAGAAGAAGGGCACGTAGAACAGGATAGAAGAGGGCAATTCATTCATCCCTTGCTGGCAGTCCCGGCTGTAATCTCCTTGGGCAGGAATCAATTTCTGCAGTGGAGGCTTTGGTTTCCATTTCTCCTGCCACTTCTGGGATATCATTGTCAACAGGTACCTGCAAAGGTACTACATGGAACAAGCTTGCTTTTTGGTGCTTCTGAGTCTGAAATCTAAAGATTCAAACAGCCAGGGGGTTCTAGCTGAACATTAGGAACTGCAAAAGTGGGAGGTGCTGGACTCTTTCAATGGTTTTAAACCATAGGTTAGCTGTCCACCTGTCAGAGATGCTTCAGATATGGTTTTCATCCATCCGCAGGGGGTCGGCTAGATGATCACCCAGAACCCTTTTTACTCTAAGTTTTTGTCCTCTGTGCACCTGACTTCATCCCACCCTCTGCATATCTCTGGCTTGCACGGGCTGTCTCGGGCCTTTGGCCGGCATCACAAGAAGGCCACCCTAATCTTCCCAATTATAACAAATAAGAGGCAGAGAGAAATTAATTACTTTGAGCCGACGTTTTCCAAGCCCCACTTGGACTTTGCCTCTCCAAAAGTCTCTTAGCTCCTGGAAAGCTGGCTTGGCACAATGCTCTTCACATACTAACCGCGTCTAATTCCCTGCCCGATAAAAGCATGAGGAAAGATAAAAAGGCCTGCAGGCAAATAGGATTAAGCAAGTGTCAGAGGTGTCTAATTAGAAAGAATGATGAACCGTGTGTGTATGTGTGTTTGTGATGTTTGCATTTGTTTGTTTCCGTAGCTGGGCTGTCCACAAGACCAATAAAAGAGCGTCAGCAGTGCACCATTGTCCCCTAAAGCTGTGGACTCCCAAAACTCCATCTTGGAGATGCCGTCAATCAGCCAGAAACATGCTATCAGCCTGATCTACCTTACTGGGTTGTAGTGTAGGTGAAGTGCAATTGAGTTTTTACAACCTTGCCTGCTGCCTTTAGTAGGTTTGGCTGAGTGGGACCTTTCTGAGCTGAGGGGACTGTCAATCTATCCATCAGTAACCAGTTCTTCCATCCTCTCTGCTCAGTGTCTTTCCCCCTTTTTAGAGTCTGTAGATAGCCGTCAGTCTGCTGTAGTTTGTGGTTGAAAGCAGTAGGGTCATGTTTGTCAGTCTGCTGCTTGATCTGTTCAATTGTAAGTCATGAAACCTCTCCTTCTTTCCACTCCTAATGTCTCAGAGTGAGTTATTGTGACAACATCTGCCAGTTGATGAGAAAAAGGAGTGGGCTACTCTGGAGAACTTGAAGTTAATTCTGCTCGGCGAATCCTTGAACTTCTACTATGCAGCTAGAGGAAGTCAACCAGGAATTCGAAACCCAGCCACAGGGTGGAAGAGAGAAGGACCTGCTCACATTCCTTTCAACTCCTTGGAGGGAAGCATACCTATACAGATAAAATATGCAAGGCAGAACCTAGTTGTTTCTCAAGTTATTCTTGCAGAAAAGGATGCAGTCCTAATAAGAAGAAACGAAGTGAGGAACTGAGTCATGAATGTCCTCTTTTGAACTCTTTGCATTTTCTGCCTCTCCGTCTCGCCAGTTCATCTGGAATGTGGCTGAGCCAGCCCTTCTCTGTACACCTCTGTTTGCTTGATTGCTGCAAAATAACGATCCAGGAGCTGCTTGGAGCTTCACAGGTCTCAAAGAAAAAGTGTGCTAATTCTTCAAAACCTTCTCAGGCTCCCATTTAGATATATCACGCTGAAATGTAATTATCTTTGCAGCACTGCGCGTAAATCAGGAAGATGCTCCTCAAGATGATCTCCCGGATTTTTATTTTAACTGTGTCATAATTTAGACCTACAGCTTAAAGATGTCCTTACCAGTTTAATCGGTAGAAACTCTCTTATGCACCAACAACTGCTTATCAAAAAGATGACAGGAGAAGGAGCTCGAGAAACATCCCCCCACCCCTATTGCAAATTAAAGTTTCTGCCTCCTTTGAGAAATCAGTGGCACAGCTGCTGGAAGGGGAAAAGATCTTGCTCAACAGATCCGACCTATAGATATCAACTCTGTTTCTGACCCACAGAGAAAGGTCACAAATGCCACGAAACACACACACATTGGAAGGGTTGGGGTTTTTTTTTCTTCAAGCTCTTCTGGGATTCTCAGTGTTCGGAGATCATCAGGTGCTGGGCATTGTGTTGAAGTGAAGAACCTCAGGAAGAAAAGGGTGTGATCCGATGGCTCCAGAGTTGCACAGCTGGTTGCTCTGGTGCTTTAATGGGACTGATCTCTCTTAAAGCAATCCTTCAGTCTGTTGGGGAATCCCTCCATGCCCAGCACCCCCCCCCAAAAAAAAAGCAAATGTTGAATCTACAGGATATTTTCATTGGCAATCCAGAAGATCCTTTGAGTCCTGCTTTTGCCATGAAGCTACAAGGTCATGGGTTCTATGACCCTCCAAATCATTGTCTATGCTGGCCAGAGCTCCTGGGAGCAGAGGTCCCAAATGATTGAAGAGCTGAACTTTTTCTTTCTTTCTTTCTTTCTTTCTTTCTTTCTTTCTTTCTTTCTTTCTTTCTTTCTTTCTTTTGTAGGGGTAGATCTAAACACGTCACTCTTTCATAGCTGACTTGCTGCAACTTGGGTATTATTTACCAAACCTGTCAGGGCTGTTGCAAGGGTGAAGAATGTGAATGAAGGTCCACCAGCCCAGGATCCTGATCCCCACACTGGCCTGACAGATGCCTATGGAGAATCCACAAACCAAGCATGAAAATAATTCCTCAGTGGTGGCATGGTTTTGTCTGACAAATGGTGTCTAGTGGCTTGTTGCTTTCTGTGTGAAGATAGACCTGCAGGAGAAGGCAATGGGGAATGTTTACAAAAGTGTACAAGTGGTAAGTAACTTCATCTAGACCAGTGGCTATCAACCTTGGGTGCCCAGATGTTCTTGGATGGCAATTCCCAGACAGCACAGCTGGATGAGATGGCTTCTTGGGATTTCAGTCCAAGAACATCTGGGGACCCAAGGTTGGGAACCTCTGATCTAGACCAAAGGGAAGGAGATCCTTTAGTTGCATTGGACTTCAGCTCTCAGAAGCCACAGCCAAGACAAACACACCCTAAAATTGTTGTGAACTGTCCTGGTTGCAGAAGGGCCATGCCGGCTCCAAGTGTGCTGAGTGGGAGGAAACATGGGTGAAATGTAGACCAAACATCTGGATTTGTTTAATTGATGGAAGCTAGCTTATGCATTTCAAACTGCAGTATGGTTAAGCATGGATGCTTCCATCTACAGAGAAGCTTCAGCAGAGCTGTTTCAAAAGGAAGAACATAAGAACAGCCTTGCTGGAACAGACCACAGTGTTGGGCAATAGGGAAAACAGTTTTTCCTTATCTGCTTTGTCCAGACCGTATATGATTTTATAAACTTCAATCAAGTCACTTTTAGGTGCCGTAGTTAAAGAGTGAAGAGGCCCAGCCGTTGCAGCCACAGATGGTAAGGAAGGTGTTCCAGTCCCCTAATCAGAAACACGATGTGTCCATACCTGCAGGGCTAAAAGTAAAGACAGATGACAGCATAGCACCTGAGATCGGGATGCACATTTGTGGCTCAATAATTCATTCATACAAAAGATGTCCAACTTAAGCTCAGGTAAACCACTCAGGTGAGCTGCTGTTGCTGCCTCTAGACAGAGGAAGCAGCCACCTGGTCCTAATTGTGGATTGCACCTTTGTCAGAAACTATTTGACTTGCACACTGAAGGGGCAGGCATTCCAGATGCATGGGAATGCAGGCCAGCAGCAAGCTGGGAGGCAGCCAGTGTTGGAGCAGACAGGAGGCGGGGGGGGGGTTCTCCAGATGTTCAAGGCAAGCTGAGGTTCAAACTGCCCACATGTAGAGTAGTCCATTTTACAGTAAACACACTTGTAACGTATTATTTATCATTATTTTTATTACAATATTCCCATAAATCCCCCCATTGCATTCATTCTGTTGCTCTTATCCCCTCAGGAATATTTCAAATCTGTTTCCAGGAATGGTTTATTTAAAAATGCAATCTCCTTTCCCATTCTTGCTTGAGGAAAGATCAGGGAAGATGCTGTAGAGTTAATTAATAAGAAATCATCTTGCTCCCATTTTTATTGTTCTGGCCATCTTCTGAGATGACGAACGTGCATTTGGTCTTCTGTCTAATTGCAAAATTTCAATGCAGCTTTATCCCTGGTCCAGTAAGAATTTTAACAGAAGCAAGTGAGAGTACTTTGATTTTGGTCCCTGAGCTGCAGTTTTTTAAAACATACCCCATCAAAGTGTTCTGCTAAGGACACACATATAGTCTCAATATCAAGCAAGACACTTAGGTCAGCAGTTCACCAAAGATCGGGCCCCCAGATATTCTTGGACCAAAATTTCCCAAAGCCTACACCTCTAGCTGTGCCAGCCAGGATTTCTGGGAACTGTAGTCCAAGAACTTCTGGGGACTCAAGTCCTAGATGATGAAACGAAACCCAAATACTGCTGCTGTGAGTGGTGTCAAAAGAGATGGCCTCCAGTCCCAACCTTTCTGAAGGGGACTTGGATGGCTTTCTAGCTCAAGTGTTGTTCAACCAGAAGCATATGTACCACTAGTGGGACCTAACAAAAATGTCATAAATCAGTAAGATGCAGGGTTTTCTTGAGAATTGTTAAGAATTCACATTTCCTCACTTCTCATGGTCTCTTACAAATGCAGAAGCTAGTGTCCTTTCCCTTAGGTCAATAAATACTTTTGTATACTTCCAGCAAATAGCGATACAGTTCTTAATCATAAAATCATCGAATTGTAGAATCATAGAGTTGGAAGAGACCCCAAGAGCCATCCAATCCAACCTCCTGCCATGCAGGAACCCCCATCATAGTACTCCTGAGACAGATGGCCATCCAGCCTCTGCTTAAAAATCTCCAAAGAAGGAGATTCCACCACCCTCCATGGCAGCATATTCCACTTCCCAAGAGCAATAACCCTCAGTTCTTCCTAATGTTCAAATGGAATCTCTCAAATCCCTTTCACAGGTACTGTTTTCCAGCCAGGTTTCTCCCATCCTATGTCTGTGCAATTCATTCTTTTTACCTATATGCAGCACCCTACATTTCCCTCTGTTGAAATCCATTCCATTAGCTTTGGCCCAGCATTCTAATCTGTCTAGGGAATTAGCAACCCCTCCCAATTTGGTATCATCTGCAAAGTTAATTAGCATATTCTCTCTTTTCCTTCCTCCAAGTAATTAATAAAGATATTGAACAGCACTGGACCCAGAACAGAACCCTGGGGCACCCCACTGGTCACATCTCTCCAAGCTGAAGAGAGGCCATTTATGATTACCCTTTGGGTGCGATCAGTCAACCAATTACAAATCCACCTAACAGTAGCACTGTCTATTGTACTTTCTACTAACTTCTTAGCAAGAATACCATGAGGAACCTTATCAAAGGGTGTACTGAAGTCCAGATAAGCAATATCCACAGCATTCCCCTGATCCACCAGGCCTGTACTATCAAAGAAAGAGATCAAATTAGTCTGGCATGACTTTTTTTTTTAAGAAACTCGTGTTGACTTCTTGTAATGACAGCATTGTTTGATAAATAATTACAGACTGCCTGCTTAATAATCTGCTCTAGGATCTTTCCAGGAATTGAAGTCAAGCTGGAAAGATCCTAGAGCAGATTATTAAACAGGCAGTCTGTAATTATTTAATGTCCTTGAAAGAGCAATGGGTAGGGTATAAGAAAGATTGAGAACTACCAGTTTGGGGTTGAAGAATAGAGCCTTTTGCGGGGAGTCAAGCCATGGATCGGTCAAGCTAATTCTTCTTGATTTATCTTGACAAAAACAACACAGCTTGCCCACTGTGTTTCTTGACAGCAAGCAGCCTGTGGGGTCTCCACGAAGGCCCTTATGAGAAGGGGTGAGCACTGCAACCGTTTTGAGAGAGGAATCCATGACAATCCTTCAGAGAGAGAGAACCAATGGCATTTCCAGAAGTTTCAGAGAGGGTAGCTGTGTTGGTCTTTCCAAGAATTGCAGGGGGGGAAATCAAAGAAAAACTAAACAAAACAAAAGACACAAAACATGTGGCACCTTAAAGACTAACTTTCATATCTTAATTGTAGGAGTCCACATAGACACATTGTCGGGTTCAGGCAAGCCAGGCCTCAGCAGCTGCTCTCTTTGCAAGCATGAGGCAAGGCTTTTTTATTACCATAGTTACAATGGCAGAGCATCAGAGGTGGAGCGAGGGTCTACGTGTCAGGATGGTGTAGGCTGGTGAATCCTCAGAAGGCTTATCTCAGTAGCCAACTTGTTGTTTCCTACAAAACCCATTCCTGGCTGATCTGAGAGAAGAGATAAAACCAAGCATGGCTTCCTGACTATGAGGCCCCATAGAATTCATTTCCTCTTCCATGTGGGGCCTCCCTGCACAGATGGGGAGGGGTAATGATTCCCCAAAGGCCTTGCCCATGCAGTCAGCTGGGGTACAGTCTCTGTCCCCCAAGGGGATATCTCTATACTTAATGTAACATTTTGTAGACACACCCATTTGTTCAGGCATATAGCAGCAGACCCAACTGGGAGGGGAGCGACCCAGATTTGTAAAATGATTTTCTTCAGTCCATAATCCTTGGGAGTTTTGTGTCTTGAGCATCATTCCAGCATTACTCTATAGATACAAAAATTATTTAGTGTCAAGACCTAATTCTAATTTGAATTCCCATATGAAAATGCAGTGACCAGAAAGCCTGCCAGATGAGGTTGAAACCATTATTCTCCATGGGGGGAGGGGGGACCTCTCACAAAGCTCCATGGAAAATTCATGGACCACTGTGATACTTCATGGTGAAAATCCCCAACCAGATCATGGAAGAGGTAGATTTTTGAACTGCAACTCCCAGAATCCAACAGATAGCATGGAATAAAATCCATTTTCCTAGTCCTGCTCCTCACAAACAGGCTTTATAGGTCAAATTCCTTCCCTGTTTAAGTTAACTCTGCCTCTGTGTTTCTAAATTCTAGATCTAAAACAAGAGCTGTGCTGTTAGGTTTTGATATTGTTCATTTCCTGCTAGGTGGCCTGGACCATACAGAAGAGGCATGGCCATCAATACTTTCAGCTAAGTGCACAAAATTCCTTGTTGTTCCTGTAAGCCTTGTTTTTGAAGGGGAGGGGAGAAGAATTCCTGAAACCAATGGCAATAGTGCACATGTCTGAGCCATCAAAGTGCATGTCCCATTGGAACTCAGAAGAGAAAGCTAAAGAATACAGATGGGAGTGCTCTAATAGAAGCAGTTTCTGGATGATTTTGAGCTGAGATAACAGGACTTCTGTTCATTTCCTCTGCCACACTGCCTCTCCTTCAGATGTCTTATAGAGCAGGAGAAATGTGCATTTTGACAGCTCTTAACTGCATTGTGGTACACAGTTCTGGAACCCATGACACTAGATCTTTAAATTCCTTGCAGTCTTTCCCAGGTGCATCCCTTCCAACTGTGTTAGAGTACAACTCCCATCCTACCAGGCAACATGATGAGTTGAGGAACAATGGAACTATAATCAAAATATATCTGGAGAGTGCCATGTCAAAAAACAATAGGTGTGGTTTAAAACATGCAAAGGATATAAGGTGTGCCATTTTTGGGAGACCCCTCTGCATTACCCATTCTTCTTCTTCTTCTTCTTCTTCTTCTTCTTCTTCTTCTTCTTCTTCTTCTTCTTCTTCTTCTTCTTCTTCTTCTTCTTCTATCATCATCATCATCATCAGGAAGCCCATCATAATCTGAGGCCCAAAACTGCAAGTTACTTATTTTCCTCATGAATGTGGCTCTGCTGGTATAAGGCATTGGATATACTGTAATTTGATACACTTTAGTTCAGATTCTGGAGCAACACATCTTGTTCTCATGAGCTGTCCATGGTCTTGACATTCTTGACCTTGAACCTTGTGGCACAGGGGTTAAACTGCTGTACTGCGGGCAAAACTGTGCTCACAGGTCAGGGATCAATCCCAGTTACCCAGCTCATAGTTGACTGAGACTTCTAGTATTCTAAGGTCAGTAAAATGAGTGCCCAGCCCACTGGGGCAGGGGCAATGTGTCACCTGACTTAGTATCCCTTCAGCCTGCCTACAACAGGACAATGCCCAGTATGCCACCACTCAACTCTGTGGGGGTGGGGGGAGAGATGTTTTTTCTGCAGGAAGAAGACCCTGGTCCACCCCACCAGCACCACATCAGTGGCAAAGTTCCTTTTGAAATGACTGAAGCCCACTTTCTGCACTTTGCTTCGAATCGACTTCTGTCAAGTATGAACAAAACCAGCTGTGACCCTAATCACATCTTGGAGCATGTGTGCTCATGTTCCTTTGGAAAAAAAGACATTCAGTTGCATAAATACTTGGCTCCCTCCCTCTTTTCAGAAGCATATGCAGGCAGGAACAAAGGCACTGATGGGGCAAAAAAAAAAAACTATGTGCTCAGCAGGCCCAAGGTGGCTTTCATGTGTGAACAAAAGCAGATGCTGATTTTCAGAATTGCTGAGCACGCAGAAGGGCCCTTCCATGTTACGTGGGCTACAGGTGCTTAGCAGGCACAAAATTTAGTATTTTTACTTGTTGTGCCATACTGTATTGTTCACTTTTGTAGAGTGTTCATTTTTATGGCTTATATGTTGGCAAACCTCTCTATAAATCGCTCAGCGTGGGGCTCTGGTGCCAGAATGGCCCTGCTGTATAGAAGTATATATTAATCGGGTTAAATTCTATCAGGGAATATGTCTCTGGTCTGTCTTCATAGAATCATAGATGTTACAGATGTTATTTGCTTGCCTGGTTGAGTTCCTGTACCAAATGGTGACACTTTGTCAATTAAACTGTGTATTGAATGTATATCTTTTTTTCATCTTTAGCCAAAGCAGTTACAGCCGATTGTTCGGTGATAAAGTTTTCCAGGGTGGCTTACAGATTAATCTCAACAAGGCAGGCCTTGAGCTTTGGGTGCCTTGTTCATTCCCTTGACTGCTTCTCAGCCCTTTGCTCCACCCTGTGGTTACCACAGAAACATGGAGATCCCTAGGATGAGCTCTGTATTTTCACATCTGTCCAGAGATACTGTACAGTCTTGTGTACAGTATACATACACATGCGGAGAGCATAGTGGCTAAGAGTTGGATTTAGATAGATAGATAGATAGATAGATAGATAGATAGATAGATAGATAG
>JAHTLZ010000327.1:1151035-1164433 GCA_023846285.1 Phrynocephalus versicolor | reverse complement strand
TCTATCTATCTATCTATCTATCTATCTATCTATCTATCTATCTATCTGCCTGCCTGCCTGCCTGCCTGCCTGCCTGCTTGCCTGCCTAATATATGGGATCTTTTATCTGCTTGAGATGTGAGCCAAGGCACATCTGCCCCTAAGTTCCCAATTTCTTTTCCCGGGGGAGGCAGATGGAGGAGACTTATAGGGGAGAAGAATTGGATGAGTCCAAACAAATGCCTCCTTGCTTAGGGTCACCTGTGTTCTTAATGGCAGTTTAACCTACTTCCAGTCATAATCCCTGTAATAAAGACCTCTCTCTTTTGTGTAATCTTCATGGCAACGGCAAAGACAAAGGAGGGAGAGGAGGAGTGCATTAGCAGAAGGAGCCTGCCAAGGTGTCTGCTCAAAAACCAACAGCGAGAAGCTTCCTGCTTTCCACTATCCAGCCCAGAAACACCTTCTGCAAGTGCCATTGCTTTTTCATGCTGGTGATTGAAAAAGCTGGTGATGAAAAGAAGAAACATTTGTAGAAAGCTCCTGGGAGAAGAGCCAGCCTGGGTGGCCTTGGGCAAGCTGCACATAGTCCCAGGACAACCCAAGAAGAAGGAAATCCGGAAACTACTTTTGGGTATTCTCTTCCTGGAAAATCCAGAGTTGACTTGATGGTCCATCATTATGAAGATGAGAAAGCTGAAGGCATTTGTGCCTCTGTTCCCTGCTGATCAGACCACCAGGCTTTTGGTATGGTAATATCCAGGTTTTCTCTGAGTCAAAATATATATGTTAATGCAAGTGACTGGCATGATAACCTGAATAACTTGTGTTGAAATGCTTCTCCAAATGTCTAAAATGGCCTTTAAAGGAAAATTTAAAAGGTGCTGCAAGGCATTGCATCAGTGAATCAACTGTGTTACTTTTGAATGTCTGAGTTTTCAAAACACAGTTTTGCAGGCAGCCACCAGCTCTGTGAGTTGACTTTTTTAAAAACTGAAGGCCACAAAAAGGCAGTGGTTTTTAGCACTGCTTTGCATAATGGGAACAAGTTGCGTTATTGAGCCATGCCTCAGGTCATAATTCACAAAAATAGCCAAGGTAACAAGGCTATCTGAAGCCAATAAAAGAGGAAAACCAGTGTAGTCCAACAACTCATCCAAGTGCTTGGAGTACATGCAATACACTTTGAGGGCCACAGTGGAACCATCAATGTCATTTATAGCCCTTCGCTTCCTCTCTGCCACTCCACACCTTGTTAAGTATCATTGCTGTGAATTAGGCTGTTTCACATGATGCAACCAAGCATCTATTTAGCTGGAGGTGACTGATTGACTCTATTGCTGCAGGAATGGTAAATCCACCCCAGGTTTTAGTCTTACCTAAATAGGAGCTATGCAAGGTGCTGAACCTATTTGGGAGACCAGGATCAGTACCTTGGAGAGCTCCTTTAAAGACTCATACTAAAGACGGGAGTGGATTCATCGCCATCAAAAACCCGGAGTCACCAGCCATCCTGCCTTTGGCCCCAATGCAAGGAGGAGAAATAAAGCAGTTCCCCTTTCACAAATCTGTAGGAACACAGGGTGGTGGGGGTGGTATACAGTCTCATTTTGTATCCCTTGGCACAGTGAAGTACTGCTGAGGATTTTCAAGGAAGGATTAAAGAGTTTTCACTAAATTTGTTCCTGTTGATTTAGGCAGTCTTGACAAGATACCATGATGTGAAATTTTGAAGCCTCGTGAGATTCCTGGCCTTCCAATGAGAGGAGGACTATTTTTTAAAATGATTTAAAAGAAGGAAATGCAGTGGACTGATGTCTGGGATTGCAGAGACTGTGCAAAATTGTGTCCTTTCCTGGAGCAAAGTGCATGCACGGAACAGGCACAGAACAATTGGATGCTGGTTTAAAGAGATGTCTCATGATGCCTCCAGTCCTTTAAAACTATTGAGTGCTGAAGCAGAAACCATCATCATTTCGCACAATATGAAATGAATTATTTGAATTAAAGCACTCTTGCTTTATTTATACATATGTGCATGCAGGACATATACCCGAGGCTAAAGATCTGAGAAAGTTACTTTTTTAAACTAATACAGGATCTCTTAGCTGGTTAGGAGATTCAAAAAGTAGTAACTTCTTCACACTCTGCTTGAGGTTGCCAACATTTCTTCTTTCTCTGGCACCTCTGTCTGTTGGCTGCTGGAAGGTTTTTTTCAAGATGTGGATGAAGTGGTAGGGAGGGTTTCAGCTCCTCAGTCATTGCGTAAAGAGTGAGGAATCTGGGCATCGTCCTGGATCCGGATTTGTCCCTGGATTCCCAGGTGGCTGCCGTGACCAGGTCGGCCTACTACCATCTTAGGCTTATCACCCAGATTCGCCCATACCTTGATGGGGACTCCCTAAGGACAGTGACTCAGGCGCTGGTCATATCAAGGTTGGATTACTGTAACACTCTCTACATGGGGCTCCCTGTGAACCTTGTTCAGCGATTGCAGCGGGTCCAGAATGCGGCTGCCAGGTTGGTGGTTGGTGCACGTAAGTTTGATCACATCACCCCCATCCTGGTTCGCCTGCACTGGTTGTCCGTTGCCTCCCAAATAAGGTTCAAGGTGTTGGTTTTGGTTTACAAAACCCTCCATGGCTTGGCCCCTGTCTATCTGGCAGAGCGTATCTCCTGATGCTCAGATCTGGCCCGACCCACCCGTTCTTCCCAGGCCCTCTTGCTCCGGATTGCCACGCTGAGGGAAGCCCGTAAGACAACCACTCATAACCGGGCTTTCTCGGTGGTTGGCCCGTATGTTTGGAATGCCTTGCCGGTCGAGTTGCGGCAAGCTCCATCGCTGGCATCCTTCAAGAGACCCTTAAAAACATGGCTATTTAAGGACGCCTTTGGTAACTTCCAGGGGTAACCTTTCCCCCCCCCTCCATTCGCTGCCCTTCCTACATTGGCTTGCCGTCCTGGACACCGCTGTTGATTGTTTTATTGTTTTATCTGTTTTATTTTATTTGCTATGGTATTGTGTAAACCGCCCTGAGTCCCCTTTGGGGAAATAGGTACAGTATATAAGTTTGAAAATAAATAAATAAATAAATAAATAAATAAATTGCTCTGCCATGCCAATGTTAAAGGCACAGGATCCCTTCTATGGTAAAATAAAAGAGAACACACAACCCAATCTGTCAGGGAGTTCTGGTGAGGGAGAAAAAAATCTCGGTACATGACTTAATAAAGGCTGATGGTTTAACAGAGGAAAGCATATTATGGGTTTTATTAGTATTAATATGATCTGGGCACAGTTTGCTGGCTGGCACCCGAAAAGACGTTCTGGATAGGGAAGGTGAATTTCCTTCCAACATGACTCAGAAGAATCTCTTTGGATGGCTTTTTTCCCACTCAGATAAGTGGCCCATTCCCAAAAAGAAGAATTCTATGGCTCCTTTACACCCCCCCCAAATGGCACAAATGGTCCACCGACAAACTGATCGCTATGATTGCAGCCAAATGCCACTTCCCCCTTGACTCCTTGGTCTATCCTTTGCTCTCAGCATTTGCTCCCCTGTTGGCCTGTCTTATTTTTAGATCTCTGGAGCGGCTCCTCTGAGTTTCCCCCTTTCTGCCGCTTTGATTGCAGAAGCTGAGGTGATAATGGAAACAGCATGGTCGAAATTATCTTTTGGCATGGAATAACAACTGAGGTGTAATGTAGGGTGCTTCTTTGCCTCCAAGGGACACAATGGATACAGATGTGAATTGCTGTTGACCTTGTTACAAGCCAACAGCTCACCGCACAATGTGAACTCCATGGCTTAGAGCCAGATGTTGAGTGTTTAGCAACTGGACTGTGAGGGTTCGGTTAGGACCAGTAACGGTTCCAACGAAGAACGACCATTTGAGTCCAGAGGCTTCTCCCAAAATGTTAAACTTTTATTCACACACCATAGCGGGCACTTTATCTTTAACATTATTTCCAACATCATCAACATTAACAAAGGATGAGCTTCTCAACATTTCCCTCCTAACTGAGGGGTTCTGACCTTCTCCACCATTCAAGAATGGATTTGTGCTTATTTGGGGTGATGGGGACCCTTCGGCAACATGGCACCATAACATATGGTCCCGCAGCAGTGGTGTTTTACTGCATTCAACTGGATCTCCCAGCCCCAGCCAGGAATCCATTTTGATATAGCCCCTCCTCCCCGGGCTATGGTGACAGTGTTCATCCCTCTGATTTGACTAGCCATTGCTGTCACTGGGGCTGGTAAGGGTAGCCCTTTATCTATCAAGGGTCTTATCTCCTTTTCCGTTTGAGTCCCCTGGTCAGTGTATCGCAAAACTCATCCCTCTGCTGTCTGGACTTTAGCATCTCTGCCACCCGGTTCCGTCTGACAGCTCTCGCTCTTACACCCCTCTTTTATACATTCTCCCCCTCTCATTCTTCTCTCCCATTCGTCTAAGGGCACGTCTCTCAACCAATGACTCTCGACTATTGGCTCTTCTCGAACTATCTGAACCCTTTTATAACTAGTCACCCCTTTTACATCAATCCACTCTATCAGGTCTTTTCCTGTCTCCCCTTCCGTCATCTCTTTCTTCAATTCCCTCTTCAATTTGTCCACGTCCACAGACGTCACACTCTTGCTATCCTTACATGGACTCAATGATTCATAGGTTCCCTCCTAGCTCTGCAGTTCCAAGGTGATGATGGCGGTGGTGGCAAGCCTATGCATGAGTGACCTCTCTTAAGAGACCTGGTCCGCTGCCAAAAAAAGTAAGGCCATAGTTCTCTTTATTTATTTTATTTATTTATTTACTCTGGGCGGTTTACAACATGTGATCACATAACAAGGTAACAAAGGGATGCATATTTAAAAAAAACCAAAACATAAAGAGCATAATAAAACAAAATATACATAAATCAACAGCAATAAGCTAAAATTAGGCTAAAACAAAGATAAAAATAGCAGGAAATTGATAAAACGGGGGGGGGGGGAGAGAGATAAGCAGCAAAAAGAATAGTGTCTTACTGGATTTTTGAGAAATCAGGAAAGGCCATTCTATACAACCAGTTCTTCAATAGTTTTTTTTTAATTGAAATGAGGGTGCCAGCCAAATTTCAGGGGCGAGATGGTTCCATAACTGGGGAGCAACCACTGAGAAGTCCCTAGTCCTTGTTACAACTTTCTGGACATCCCTCAGGGTCGGGACTCCCAGGTGTCCTGCCTGGCTCTTGAGCTGATCTGCCTCATATTGGCTCGTCCTCTTTTCCTGCTGACTTCAAATTTTCCAAACAGTCTTGTTGCATCCTCATGATGTGGCCAGAGTACAACACTATGATGGGACAATCCAAGATGGAATGACTCCACCTTCTTTTTGACTTTGATCACATGAGCTTTCTAGCCCAATCATGACAGTCCAGTGATCCTCAGAAGTGGACCCCCCAGCAGTCTTATACACTTCTTCCTTCCATAAGGTACTGGTGATGGTGCACAGACAGGAATGTAAAAGTTGGCTGTTTCATTTTCACATCCATTCAAATGTTTAAAGCCAAGGTCTTCCCATCATTGATGCATGATTTACAAATTTAGAGGAAGTCTTTTCCATCCAGTTTGGGTTTGGGTGGACAATCACAGAGGGAAATTGAGCAAGGCAGAGTCTAATCACTGTCAGCTTTCACAATTAAAAATTGTTACCCACCAAAGCCCAAGGGATATGGCAAGCTATAACCCAAATGAAAGAGTTGCAATAGAAGGAGGTCTCAGCTGAGATGCAATAGAAGAATGTCAAGGTTGAGATGCAATGTGGTTGGTTAGTTGGTTGGCTGGCTGGCTAGTTAGCTGATTAGCTGGTTGGCTGGTTGGCTGGCTGGCTGGCTGGATGGATGGATGGTTTCCACAGTTCTTATGATTTGCATTATACACTAAGCTTATTTCAGTCTACAACCTGGTCAGTCTTGTTGGTCCTACATGGAGTCCTGTGGTTGAAAGAGAACTAAAGAGTCAATCCTCCATTCTTCAGCTCCATCCACCAGCTTTTCCTTCTCCCCTAGTCCTACTTTGAGTATCTCCTATGCAATTACATGCCTGCCTTATCTTGCAATGCTGCAGCAACATCCCTTCTTGCCCTCAGGAGCCCAACTTCCAACCTTCCATCTGAGAACAAAAGAGCTCCCCATCTGCTTAATGGCATGCACCGCCATCAGGGCTTCTTCTCATTCATTGCTGGTCGCGTTGGCTCTGTTGCGGAACAATCTGAGCCTTGAAAAGGCAAAAAGGCGGGGATTTTGGATCCCAAACAATAGAGCTAGGAGTAGGAGATGGGGTTGGGTATATATTATTTTCCCCCTGCATCTTTTTGTATTGTGGCTGAATGGAGGGAAAGGTGGCTGAGAGCAAGCTGTATTCATGCTTGCTCATGTGTGGCTTTCTCCCTGCCTGATAATGGCCTTGTTAAGGAAAAAGGGAAGTAACTCTAGGGAGCTGTGTCTAAACTATGTCATTGTGGTTGTTTTCAAAGGGGAAGACATCAGAGATTTGCAGGCTTAAAACAGGGCTTTTCCGTGGTTCATCAGATAGTCTTCTACCTGCTAGCTCAGTCGTCTCCCTTTGGACATAGATCCATCAGAAGCACTCTCAAATGACTCAGTTGGCCCAATGTCGGAGTAATTCTCCTTCTCTCTTTCTGGCTCCCTTTATCCCTTGGCTGGAGCAGGCAGGATTTGCAGCTCAGGAAAATCTACTTTGTCTGCCAGCCCGCCCGCCCGCTCGCCCGCTCGGCAGCCTGACCTCTGGAGTTAAGAACTTTAGGCTGCACTAATAGCTCACCCAGATGGCCCAAAAGATCGAAGGCGGGTTGCAAATGGCACTGCTTTTCTTCCAGCAGAAGAGTTTGGAAAGGAGCCCATTTGGCGGTTCTTTTGGGCAAGGTGAAAAGGCAGGGATCATCCAGAGCTCAAGAAAGAAACCCAGACAGGGGGAAGTCTCATGGCACCTAAAAGATGACCAAGTTCTATTGGGCATACACTTTCCTAAACGGCAGCCCACTTCAGATAAAATTGGTTCGTATTTGAGGCAATGGAACCCTCTTTGTTGCTTTTCCGGTGGCAGAGTTCCTCTCCTAGAAAAATGTAGAAGCACCTAATTGCAAATCAAGGGTTACTTCTAATTCATTTCTTTGTGCAGCAACCAATAGGCAACTAGGCTGAAATATAACCACAATGGACAGAATCCTAGGTGCATTCTAAAGCTTCGATAAGTTTCTTTGTTGGAAAAAAATTTCCTTTTCCAGTGTCTGTTTCACTCCTTTTGCAGAATAATTTTGGAAGTTGTGATTTTGTAATGACAGGGGTATTGCCTCCATACTGGCCGTTATTTATTATGTCATATGTTTATCTATAACTGGGTTTTCTTCAGATGAGCTCAAGGAAGAGAACATGGTGTGTGTACAAACAACAAGAACAAAACACTGTATTTTCTGTAAAGTGCAAAGTTTATTTGTAAAATACATTTTTTGGCAAAGAAGAAGTTAAATCAAATTGGGCCGACTTCTCAAGTAGGGAATAGTCAGAAGTGGTTTCTGTGAAAGGGATCTGGGAATCTTGGTGGACCACAAATTGAACATAAGTCACCAATGTGATTCTTGGTTGTATCAACAGAAGCATAGTGTCTAGATCAAGGGAAGTGATAGTACCACTCTATTCTGCTCTGGTCAGACTCCATGTGGAGTACTGTGTCCAGTTCTGTGCACCTCAATTTTAAAAGGATGTTCACAATCTTGAGAGAGTCCAGAGGAGGGTGACCAAGATCACTGAGTGTTTGGAAGAAATGTCTTACGAGGAATGGCTTAGGGAGCTGGGAATGTTTAGCCTTACAAAAAGAAGGCTGAGGGGGGATATGATAGCTATGTTTAAATATTTGAAAGGATGTTTGAAGAGAGAACAGGTTTGTTTTCCATGGCTTCAGAGACTAGGACTCGGGGCAATGGTTTCAAACTACAGGAAAAGGGATTCCATTTGAACATTAGGAAGAACTTCCTGAGGGTTAGAGCTGTTCGGCAGTGGAATATGCTGCCATGGGGGGTGGTGAAGTCCTTCTTTGGAGGTTTTTAAGCAGAGAATAGATGGTCATCTGTCAGGAGCACTGCGATGGGGGTTCCTGCATGGCAGGGGGTTGGACTGGATGGCCCTTGAGGTCTCTTCCAACTCTATGATTCTATGATTCTATGATTCTTCCGGGGCTGGTTGCCCATGGCTTTCCTCACATGGGGTAAAGTGGGGAATCAAATTTCCCAACTTCTGGCTCTGAAACCAGAAACCTAACCCACTGAGCCAGCCCCTTTGCACAAACTGTGATGTACAAAATATGCTTTCTGCCATTTCTGCTTCTGATTATTTTTAAAAGCAATTGTTTTCCCACTCTTGTATGGGTTAGGGGGTGTCTTGTTCTAGCTGGCAGTTTTTCCTGAAGGCTTGACATGCCAAGATAGTTTTTTCTGACCAAGGATGAGAAAATTTATGAGTATTCTTTATAATGTTCCTATTGCAAAGTCACCTCAATATTTGAGAGCAGCATCGAAGGATCAGAAATGAACAGAGAGATGCCATCTCTGCTTTCCCCCTCAAGTAAAATGATGGGCTATTATCTGTTTCTCTTCATCCCCTGAGCTGCTTTTCTAAGCTGTTTCATGGTGCCATTAATGGTCACCTCTCCTCACCCCAGTCTGACAGCTATGGGGCTGGAATGCCTGGGACTGATCCAGCCTCCTCCAACCTTTTCTCCCTAAGCAAACAAGGATCACTGGCTATCTTTCCTCCCTGGGTTCAGCTAGCCATTTGAAATGTAAACATGCCCACTGTGGGGAAAGCGCCTCAATCTAGGACACACAATGGAAGGAAGAGCCAAATGACACTCAATTGACCAACTTGGAATGCAGCAGAAACAACATTTTTAAAATGCAAGACTAAGGTAGAGCTGATACATTTATAGACCACTAATAGAAATTTTTTAAAAAACATTTCGAGCTTTCGTGGACAATATCCACTTCTTCAAGGCAAGTACCCAAAGTGCAAGATGCCATTTTCCAGGAGGTTAATCTTAGGTGTAAAGTTCTTGGCAAGATGATTTTCACCGGGCATGTCTGTATTGCATGAGGCAGGGTGCAGGAGTGCTGTTGTCAAGTTGTATCTGAAGCAGATGACTGGGATGTGAAAGCCACAACACTTTGGCTGCTCCGAATAAATGTTGCAAGAAGTGAAAAAAGAAGGATCTGAGACAGATCCTAGCCAAGATTGGAGGGAAGAGAATTTCAGGTGACGAGTCCTAAAAATGTGCTGGATTTAGGGTCTCGTCCTTCCAGACCATCCCCGTCCAACTTCCCCTCCTCTGAAAGTAAGTGCAGCGTTCAAGTTGAAAGGGGTGCCTTGCTTAAACTCATGAATGGAAGCCAACCCATGTCTCCCTTGGAGAGCTTGAGAGCCAAAGGGGACCCCCTGAGTTGGTTTGTATGATCTGGCTCACTTGGTTTTCTCTGGACTCTGGTCCAGTCAGTCCATGTTCTTTTCATGCCCGTTTCCCCAATCAGCAGGCTCTGGTGCCATACCAGTTACCCAGCTCACCTCAGTGACCACACCAAGGGCCCTGCCACCACAGTGGGCAGCCTTCCTAGGGCAGGGCCCCTCTGATGTCACAGAGGTTTGGGCCTTGAAATTTCGCAGCTGCCAATCTGGCAACACAAAGTCACCACAACCACACATCTCCACATACCCAATGTGTGTGCAGATGGTGTGGGAGGGATGTTGTTCTGCACCATTTCAGCCATTTTCAGTCAGTCACCTTTGAATGTGACAGTCAAAATCAAAATTTCTTCTCCCGGACCACTTTCCAAATGCTGCAACAGTGTTGGCTGTCGTGGGTCCTAGTCTTCACATTTTCACATGCACATATACATACCCTGCAGCAGCCCCAGAATCACCTGGCTCTTTCCTGTGAATGCCTCCTCTCGCTTGACAACTGCCTTGTGTGGTGTAATACAACTGGAGAAGGCTGTCAGGGCCACTCAGCCCTCTAGTGCATGTCTAAGTTTGGGATGCCTCACACTCTGCTTTCTGTCCGACCCACAGAGCTCCAATTGGCAGGCAAAAGCTTTCTTCTGTTTCCCTACCAGAACTACCAAAGTCTTCCTTTCTACTCACTGAGACTCTTTTCACACGACCCCTAAGATCCGCTGACCACTTAAATTCGGACCAGAGATCTTAGGGGCTTGTCGCTCTTCCCGTGTTCCCACCCCCTCCGCACTCCTGGCTGCTGGCTGCGTGAGGGGAGGGAGAAAAAAAAGGAAGAAAAGTACGTGGCTCACCTCCATTCTGCCTCTTGCTCTTGCCTGGGCAGCATTCCATTCTCTTAAGTAGCTCTTAAAGGGGAGGGCGGCCAAAAAACAACAAACAGAAGGGAGGAGAGCCCAGCACTCATCCGGATCTGGATTTTCACCCTCCGAGAGCAGGTACATGAAAAGTGTGCTGGGACGCGCTTAGGTGGGCGTGGTCGCACTTAATTTTCTGCAAACTCCGGAGCTGGTGGGGAAACAATTGTAAGCTCCGGAGCTGGCAGCCATTTGCGGCGGAGTTTAGGGGTCGTGTACAAATACGATTCTTGTTACTGTTCATCTTTGTTTCCCCATTTTCAACCTTTTCGAGACATGTGGTCTTTGTGAAATCCCTGCTCAGTAGCCTAACCCACTCAAAACGGAGCTGAACATAAGAACATAACAAGAGCCATGCTGGATCAGGCCAAAGGCCCATCTAGTCCAGCTTCCTATATCTCACAGTAGCCCCACCAAATGCCTCTGGGAGTGCACAAGACTAGATATCTGTCTCCTGATACCACTCCCCTGCATCTGGCCCTTGAAGTACCCTGGTTTTAAGCCTGGAGATTACACATCTCCCTCATGGTTTGTCACCTGTGATGGACTTTTCCTCCAGGAATCTGTCCAATCCCCTTTTGAAGGCGTCCAAGCCAGATGCCATGGCCACATCCTGTGGCAGGGAGTTCCATAGACTAACAACGTGCTGAGTGAAAAAATATTTTCTTTTGTCTGTTCTTACTCTCCCAGCCCTCAGTTTGAGTGGATGTCCCCTAGTTCTGGTATTTTGTGAGAGGGAGAAGAGCTTCCCTCTATCCACTTGACTCATGCCCTGACTCATTTTGTACGTCTCAATCATATCCCCCCTTAGGCGCCTTTTTTCCAGACTAAAGAGCCCCAAATGTTTTAGCCTTTCCTCATAAGGGAGGTGCCCCAGCCCAGCAACCATTTTAGTCGCTCTCTTCTGCACCTTTTCCAGTTCCACTATGTCTTTTTGAGATGCGGTGACCAGAAATGTACACAATACTCCAGATACGGCCTTACAATCATTTTGTACAATAGCATTATAATGTTGGCTGTTTTATTTTCAATCCCTTTTTTGATAATCCCTAGCATGGAATTGGCCTTCTTCACCGCTCCCACACACTGGGTAGACACCTTCATTGAGCTGTCCACCAGTTGGCAGTTGGCATCTGGACCTCCCATCCTGCTCTGCTGCCTACACCAAATGTCAGCTTTTCTTGATGGGAGACCCACAATTTCTTTCGGAGTCCTCATTATTTCCTTGGATTCTTCCATCTTCTCTCTGTTTCTAACATGGGAGCTCTTTCCCGCAGGGGAGGGCAACTAGAACCGCAAAGCTACATCCGGCCTTTGGCCTCCTTTGAAAAGCCTCCAGTAAAACAATCGGTTCAGGTCACTGGTGAGGTGTCCCCTTCCTGGCAGCCTCCTGGGTGGGAGGGAGGATAACAAGGGATGGCATGGAGCAGGTCCAGAAAGGGTGCTAGAATAAGGAGAGGGGTCACTAGAAGGGATAAAGAGGTTGAAGAAAGTGGGACAGGAAGGAGGGGTGGGAACAAGATCAAAGAGGGAGGAAGGGGTTCTGGGATGTGAGAAAAAAGAAGAAATAGTGAACGGATGCCAGAGAGAGAATGGCAAAGGCCCTAGAAAAGGCAGAGGGTGCACAGAAAAAGAAATGCAGTAAGGAAGGAACTAGAAAAGATCATCAACTGTAATGATGTGTCACTGAAGACTACACCAAGATCATTGCCACTTTTGGATTTCAAATCTCCATATATGGAGGTGGGGTGAAAACTGGACAGTAATGGAAGGTGAAAGGCAAAAAAAAAAAAAAAAAGATTTCTTTGAAATCTAAAACTGGAGGAGAGCTTTGTGGATACCCTGGATTGCCAGAAAGACAAAGAAGTGGACCTTAGACCAGATCAAGCCTCAACTGCCTCTGTAGGCAAAACTGTTGTCCTGCTTCTGCCACATCGTGTGAAGGCAGGATGTTCTAGAAAAGAAAGCCACCCTGGGAAAAGTGGGACAAAGCAGGAAAAGAGGAAGAGGAAATAGGTGATGGACTGATCTGAAGAGAGCCCAGGACTTGAGTTTGCAAGAGCTGAGCAGGATTGTTTGAGGAGAGGAAGATTTTGGAGAGGGCTCCAAAAAATTTTCTAGATCAAGGGAAGTGATAGTACCACTCTATTCTGCTCTGGTCAGACCCCACCTGGAGCACTGTGTCCAGTTCTGTGTGCCTCAATTTAAAAAGGATGCTAACAACCTCGAGTGGGTGCAGAGGAGGGCGACCAGGATGGTTGAGGGTCTGGAGGAAGGGTATTTGTACACGACCCCTAAACTCCGCCGCAAATGGCTCCCAGCTCCGGAGCTTAAAATTGTTTCCCCACCAGCTCCGGAGTTTACAGAAAATTAAGTGCGGCCACGCCCACCTAAGCGCGTCTCAGCGCACTTTTCAGGTACCTGCTCTTGGAGAGTAAAAAATCCCAGATCCGGATGTAAAGGAGTGAGTGCCAGGCTCTCCTCGCTTCTGTTTGTTGTTGTTTTTGCCTCCCGCCCCTTTAAGAGAAGGAATCAGGATGACGACGATGGGGCTTGGGGAGGCTTGGACCGGCAAACGGAGGTGAGCCTGCATTCTTTTGTCCCCTTTTTTCTCCCTCCCCTCATGCAGCCAGGATCAAGGAAGTGCGGAGGGGTGGGGATGCAGGAAGAGCAACGAACCCCCAAGATCTCTGGTCCGAATTTAAGTGGCCAGCGGATCTTAGGGGTCATGTGAAAAGGCCCGAAATGTCTTATGAGGAACGGCTTAGAAAACTGGGAATATTTAGCCTTTCAAAAAGAAGGCTGAGGGGGGATATGATAGCTATGTTTAAATATTTGAAAGGATGTCATATTGAACAGGGAACAGGTTTGTTTTCCATGGCTTCAGAGACTAGGACTCGGGGCAATGGTTTCAAACTACAAGAAAAGAGATTCAATTTAAACATTAGGAATAATTTCATGATGGCTAGAGCTGTTCAGGAGTGGAATATGCTGCTACGGAGG
>JAHTLZ010000327.1:1128452-1138740 GCA_023846285.1 Phrynocephalus versicolor | reverse complement strand
TTAGGGTTAGGGTTAGGGTTAGGGTTAGGGTTAGGGTTAGGGTTAGGAAAAACCGGTGCGATTATCCAAAGGTGTCTGGACAGTCTTTTGTGGGTGCAGAAATGTGACAATGGAATGCTTTCCCAGGCAGTGATAACATCTGGGTCTACGTGACAAGGATGCTGATCCTCCAAGAAGCAGCTGTGGGTGTACGTGCTGAGAACTCTGGAGATGATGGAGCCTTGTAGATGACGCTGCCAGCATCACGACATCGCCATGATGATGATGCCTTTTCTTGTGCCATCACCCCCATTGCCCCAGATGGTAGAGTGTAGGAATCAGAGAGTAGGACAGGCACACATTTTAAACACACCCAGGGTAGAGAGGGTGAAAGGAGGAAGAAGGATATGAGAGGAGGGGAGAGAGAGGAACGGGGGGTGAAAGAGAGGGGGTACCCTTCTGGGTCAGGAGTCTGTGTCAGGTAGGGGCAGTGGAGCCAGGTCTTAGATGTTAAGGGAGTCCCTCATCTTTGAGAATGATGGCTGACAATCATTCTCTTTTCCAGGCATAGCAGGGAGTAGATAATCCCTCAATTCAGGATTTATTCCACCTGAATTGCATCTTTGGCTGAAGTTTTTTAGGTTGGGAGGATGGAGAAAAAAGAGCAGAAGAAAGGCTAAAGCAAGAGGGCAAGAAAGGTTTAAGAAAAGGCAGGAAGGGGTTAAATGACAAGGTTGAGGAATTGGGAAAAAGAAGCAGAAGACGGGCTAAAGAAGAGGGGCAGGGAAGGGTTAAATGGAAGCTCAGCCAGGGGCTTGGCTGTTTGATTAATTTCGGAAAAGGGGGTACCGATCTACCTCCATAGGAAAGCCTTGAGACAGAGAGGCTCCCATAGGAAGACATTGAGACGGAAAGGAGACGAAAGGGGGAGGGTTGGTCTACCTACATAGAAGTGTATGGCCAAGGGAAGGCATAAATTCTATGGAACTCAGCCCTGGGTAGAAAGTGTTGAGAGGAGCCGGTCGCTCTGACTATGCCTTCCCGGGGTTAGGTTACTGTAAGGCGGACAGACTGAATGGATTTATACCGCTAAGTTACTTGTATGCTTAGCCGCCCCTCTGGTTCCCGAAGCGGCCGGGGTTTTTGAATTGGTCCAGGAAGGTGTTCCAGTTGTTTTGAAGGGGAGGGAGGGTAGTCTACCACCATAAGGAAACCTGACCGGGAAGAGGTATAAACCTCATGGAACTACATAGTGGGAGAGGAGAGTGGATTCGCTCCGCTGGTGCTGTCAGGGGGTTAGCCGCCCTCTTGGTATTCAAAACGGCTATAGAATTTGGGTTCGCCTGGGGAAAGCGTTTTGGTTGTTTTTGGGGGGAGTGGTCTACCAAGCCAATTCAATGGATTAGGGATTCCCCGCTGCACCCCCGTCTGGCCATAATTAATTTGGCAGTGATTGATTAGACGGGGGCGCTGATTGGACAAAGTGCGCAGGAGAGCTTATCTTCACTCCCCTGCTCTTTTACAGAGTCTCCGCGGTAATTAACTGCCGCAGGAGACCAGATACAATGTAAACTGTTAAAGTGGGTGCGAATTTGAGGCTTCTGCTTGCCGAATTCTCGGCTCGCAAGGCTTCTCAGTCGCAGCAAGGGGCAGCTCGTATTTTCCCCGATATCTTGGGAACGGTTTGGAATTTTGGGACGCGGGAAAAAGTGTACTGCTTATGACGGTGTGAGGGCCATTTCGGCAGTTCTGGCGGGTCTTGGAACCACTCCAATTATTTACAAATTTTATTTTTTCATTGTGACTTCACATGAGGACCGCTCAGAGCTGGGCGTCATTGATGGGCTGCCCAAAGGGAAGCAGCTTGTGTCTCAGACAGTGGACGGCTCTGAAGGGTCCTTGGAGGCCAGCTGTGTCTGTTCAAGGTTTCACTCCACCAAGTCCTTCCTTGGGTGACATAGGAGAGTAGCAGCAGCACAACCATAAATGGGTTTTAGGCAAAGATGATGACGGTGGTTGTGGGGGGAGAGGACATCAGCAGGGAGCAACAGGCAGCCATACTTCTCTCCTGGCTCAATTGGCAGGAGATGTTGGGCTGCCTCTCATCCATGGAGGCGTCTGGTGGCTTCCTTGATTTCTGCCTTAGAACCAAAGTCCTCCCCCTCCCCTGTTTATTAGCTTTCATGCCCATATCAGGTGCAGAATAAAAGCCCACATATGAAAGAGATTTACTCCAAAGAAGCCAATTTGCATAGAATTTCTAGATTTGCATAACTTATTTCCAAGCACAGAGTCGGAGCGAGTTCTTGGCTCCATTTAAATCTCCTTCACACAGAATCGGAATGGCCCCGTTGCTCTTTTCTGGCATCAACAATTCACAGGCGGTACTTGCCGGAACGCGATTTAAGAGACTTTGTTCCCATCCCAAGCAGAGATGGGCCAGATGGTACGGGCAGGTCCAGCTGCAGTGGAACAGCGGTGTGGGTCAAATATAAATAAATAAGCAAAGACCACCTTGTCCCTGTTTCTGGGGTGTTATGGAACAGGCAGGCAGCTTGTGTGGAGGGGGATTGAATCCCTGCAGAATCACAGAATCCCACTTCTGGAGCAGCAACACAGAAGGCCTTCTCCTGCATCCCCATCAGAGCCATTTGTGAAGGTGATTGGACCGAGATAAAAGCCTTTCCTGGTGGTCTTATCGCTCCATCAAGCTCATAAATTGAGAGGCTGTCCTTGAGATAGTTTGGACCCAGGCCATTTAGGGAGCTGCTGTAACAGAAGAGTTATGTGATCCCTGTAACCAGCCCCAGCCAGCAATCCATTGAAGAGGGAACAGGTTTGTTTTCCATGGCTTCAGGGACTAGGACGCAAGGCAATGGTTTCAAACTACAGGGGAAAAAATCCATTTGAAAATTAGGAAGAACTTCATGATGGTTAGAGCTGTTCGGCAGTGGAATATGCTGCCATGGAAGGTGGTGGAGTCTCCTTCTTTGGAGTTTTTTAACCAGAGGCTGGATGGCCATCTGTCGGAAATATTGTGATGGGGTTCTTGCATGGCAGGGGGGTCAGACCGAATTGCCCATGAGGTCTATTCCAACTCTATGATTCTATGATTCTATGATCCTATGATAGTAATCCAGCCAGGAAGTGACTAAGCTATGTGTGTCACTGTGGCCAGAACAGATGTCTCAAGAAACTGACATACTGTAGCTGGTGCGCTCATTTAATTGTGCAAGCAGCCACTGCCGAGACCTGGGCACTCAGGCTCTAGGAAACAAATCTATCACTTCAGAGCTTGTTAAAACATTTTTAAATCACTCCCTAGCAGTTACATTTTTTTCTTGAATCACTGTGTCCAGAACCCCCAGAATTTGGGAGATCCTCCTCAAATCTCCTTCCAGTTGCTTAAAAAAATCTACCCATAATCTCATAATGTCCCATAAATTTGGGCTACTTTTTGCTTCACTCCTACAACATGACTACATGGGGTGGAAAGTGTTCCACAATTGTTAGAATGCCCCAGCCAAGGGGAATTCTGGGGACTTTAACTGAGTAAAGCAGTGCTTCCCATCCTTGGCTCCCCAGTTATTCTGGGACTGCAACTCCCAGAAGCCTTCACCATTAGCTGTGTTAACAAGGATATCTGGAAGCTGTAGTTGAAGAATATCTGGGGACTCAAGTGTAGAAATCACTGGATTAGAGGAACATTGTCAAGCTCTGGTGTGGTAAGAGATAAACCTGCTAGGCTGATGTTCTTCTGGTAGGGTGAATGCAATATTGGAGAGACTAAGAAGCAATGAATCCCATAGACTGAATCAAATTATTTAACCATCCATTAAGATTTGGGGGCCTTGGGCAGTAGGTCCAGGGGCCTAAATACTGGAAGCACTGTATATGTCAAATTGTGAGGATGCAATCTCATTCATGAGCTATGGGTGTGCTAAAGGGCATATGAGCCCTGCTGTATCAGGCCCTTTAATCCAGAATCTTGCTTCCCTTGAAGGCCAGTTCAATGACTCACAAGTAGAAGAACAATGGGAAAACACAACTCTATGGCTGATTCTTCACGTCCATCTCATCGCTGTTTGCGGTCCCGCTTGGGTCTGGTACGAAGTAATCTAACCACATGTCCATTGCGGGATGAGGGGAGTTCGTCCCGACCATGCCCCCTGAACTGCGATTTAAGTGGGATGAGAGAGTCTCCTTCTTGGCCTCGGGAATCTGCTCGTCACGCTTCTCACTCTGAGATGAGTGCCCATGAGATAAGGCTCGTCACGCACAACGTGCCATTCTCCATCTAATGGCAGGAGTGCGAAGTGCCATTTGACAGTACATTTCCTATGGAGTCAGCAACGCAGTGCTGAGAGATTAAAAGACAAATGCCTCAAACTTAGCTCCATAACGCATTGAAGGCAAGGCTTCAGAGAATTGAAACATCACAAAACGGAAGGTCGGGCCAAAAAAAACCAAATGGAGAACAAAGGCATGGAATTTCACATCTCATCATGGAACGAGGATGTGCGGTAACAGCCATGGCAGTATCATCCATCACGCCCGTGCATACACGGGAACAGAGACAGAACTGGAAGAAGACCACGTGACCGAGACTGACATCAACATGCAACGAGCTTCCTCCCAGGACAAGAATGGACGTGAAGTAACCATCTCAGGCATGCTCTGGCAAGTGAGGTGATGAGGAGGCTTTCAAATAATTTTATTATTCATGGCCAGTTACAACACAGGAGCTCAAAGAATGAAGGACATTTTCAAGTTGATCTCAGCCATCCCATACCTTTTCTTTGATGGGGGTTCCTGCTTCCCTCCAAGAGTTTAAATAACATGTACTTGCAAGGCTCTCCTTCTAATTAAAATGTCATTTCAACTGGTGACAAGTCTATTATGAAAACACCTTTTACATATTGGAACTCCGTCACTAGAAATGGAGCACCACTGCTGAATTACGCAGGGATGGCCCTGGAGGCAGCGTTGTGGATATAAACATTATGGATGGGTACGGTTTTGTTTGGTTCCTTTGTTGATGAGAACCTTCTGAATGTCACAAAACGTCTTCAGAAACATGATGGGAGAAACTTGGAGAAACCGTGGAACCGACACACCAGTCTGGAGTCTTTTATGTTCATAATTCCCCATCGCCAGTTCCTGAAGACATTGCTTGATTGGGTTGATTGCTTGCATGTTAGGGATATTTTTTCCCTTCATCCACACCAAAACCAGTCTTAAGACTTGCTCAGCTCTGTCAAGAAGTGGGCCTTCTAGGCATTTAGCCCATGGCATTAATTAGGAGATTTTCTGCAATGTTTTTTTAAATCCACTGGCAATTCGCTCCATGAATCGTAAACAAGCAACGATGAGTTCAAAACTTTGCCAGGAGATGTAGAGAAGGGAGGGGGAGAAGAGGGGGTGCATAGTGATAAGACTAGCCACTTCTAACAGCACCTGCATAAAGACAGCACATCAGCAGATACACCAGCGGCTTCCTCCTCTTCCTCCTCCTCCTCCTCCTCCTCTGCTGCTGCCGCCGCCGCCACTGCCACTGGGATGATCAAAGCAAAAGACATTGCATCCGGCGGTAATCACCCACAGTGTTGTGCACTTAAAATTCCCCTAATGAAGGAAGAACAGTGCCAGAAAACCCCAAAGAGCCAACTGGAGGCTTGTCATTCTTGGATTTGTGTATGCCCTTTGGAGTAGGAGAAAAAGGAGACCAGGAGAAACACAAGTGTTGTAGGTCAAAGGGACCCCTATAGGGCTTGGGGGTAGTATAAATCTTTGACGCACACACACAGCCTTTGCCTCATCCAGATTTATAGAAGAGGATGGGCTTCTGGGCACAGGAAGACAAATAGGGAATGGGTGCCATTTGAGGCAAGCCACGCACCTTCCTTGCAATTCCAGCATCAAGTCTTGGACGCTGCTTCTGATGTGATCTTGCATCTGATCCTTATAGCTGAGGTTCCAAGTATTTCCTTTCTGAATGCCTCGGCCAGCATGGTGAGAGAAAGGGAAAGGAGAGGAAGAACAGGGAGGTAGGGCTGATAAAAAGAAATTATATGGCACAGAATTTCGTCTGGCACCTCCAGCTGTAGCAATCACTCTTGATGGATGGGCCCAGGTGTGGCAGAAAGTGGTACCCAACCTCTTAGCGTTGGCCAATGGACAGGGTTCCAGGCGGGCTCTGTCCGTCTGTTGGTCTGCCTGCCTTTCTGTCTCCCTCCCTCTCATTTCTTGGGGAACAAGATGGAAATAGCTTCATTCAGTCCAAAGATCTGTCCACAAGGACATCAAGAAAAGCCACACTTGGGGAAGAGAAGAGCGTGCTTGGTCTTTGTCCACCCACGCGCCATTTCTTGTTCTGAGTATTTCCAATGCAAAGGGCTCCAAATGTTTTCAAACTGAGTTTTCAGGGAGGAACAGAGCATGCAAACACAACACACACACACACACACACACACACACACACAATTAACTTTTCCAAGCTCTAGAAAGTGCCACACATCTCCTTTGAAGCTGTTTGAAGAATTGGACAGCTCTCCGAAGCGAAGGTAAGAGCCTGAGAATTGCATGGTGCAATTTAAACACATGTTGTTTGCAGCAGATCAGAGGGGGCCCCAGGCCAGAGGTAACAGAGGGAGAAAGATAGAGAGAGAGTGTGCGCCAAGGCAGTTGTTTCATTAAAGCGTGATTGATACACTGAGAGGCCTCCGTACTTCCAGCTTTCCTTTCTCGTGCCCAGAAGGAAACCTGGACCATGGACAAATTGCATCGAATTCGGGGATCTTTCTAACCACCTGTTTGGCTAGTTAACCAAGGCCTGGCTTCACGGAGAGCAATACCTCAAAATGCTTCCTGCATCTCCCGGCAATGACGCTTCTTTTATTTTATTTACCTACGCATCTTCAAACTCCTTAATTTCTCAACCAGATATCTCTGCAGTGCCAAGTGGGGACTTTAGTGTCTAGCATACTTGGCAGGGTTATACGTAGAACTGGGTCGTTGTTGTTTTAATTTTCTGGATTACAAATACTATAATTCTTCATTCCAGGAATTCCCCTTGCTTTACAGACACCTTTCAGACTCTTCTGTGTGTCTCACCTGGGAGCAAGGCCTTAATGGGGAATCTTTGAGGCTGAGCTCCATTCAAACTTCCTGTTCCTGCCCTAGTGCTAGCTGGGAACTTTCTCTCGGAGGAGGAAGGTTGGGTGGACCTTGGTCTCACTTTTGGGGAAAATGGGATACTCCATATTGAAAATGCACAAACAAAATGAAACCCATCTCTTCTACCTCAGGAGAGTCGGTCTCTCCTTCTGGTTCACTTTCATCACATGCTTCCAGTTTCTTCTGGTTTCTACATCACTCATTAGTAGCACATGGATCCATCTGGGCTGCAACCCATGGCAGTCCATCAAGGGCCCCATAAAATTGCCTGTGTTTACCATCTGGCTGGGCGGGCAGGCATAAAATCAGATAATTTCTTGAACATCTAAAGGCGCTTTTACACAACCCCTAAAATCCGAGGCAAAGGGCTCCCAGATGCAGAGGTTAAAATTGTTTTCCCACCAGCTCCAGACTTTAAAAAAATTAAGTATGTCCACGCCCACCTAAGCGCATCCCAGCACATTTTCCAAGTACCTGGTCTCCGAAGGTGAAAAATTTCTGATGCGGATTGCAAAGCAGTGAGTGCCGGCTGTCCTCGCCTTCTGTTTGTTTGTTTGTTTCCCCACCCCACCCCTTTAAGAGACTGGAATGCTTCCTGGTGAGCCTGCATTCTTTTCTCTCTTTTTTTCTCCCTCCCCTCACGCAAACAGGAGCAATGGAGTGCGGAGGGGGGGAACACAGCAAGAGGAGCAAACCCCCAAGAATTTAAGTTGCCAGCGAATCTTAGGGGTCGTGTAAAAGTGCCCTAAGTGGGCCACAACCTATGACTAGCAGAACACCTCAGGCTTGGTGGTCTTCAGTGATGCTGGCCTGCTCCAGTACACCTGGATTCCCTCCCTTGGGTTCTGCATTTCCACGTAGCAACACCAGGACAAATCCTCACGAAACAATAATACTCTGTTTGGAAACCGGGCACAACAGCAAATATTAGAATGGCAGGAACAATTATCTCAGTGCAGGAGATTCTAATATTGAATTGACTTCCATGGCAGTGGCGTCCATTTCTTTCTCAATCCCCAGGGTTGACAGCAGCCTCCTTCTTTGGCTGACTATGGTTTTTCTATTTCTTCACCTCACAAATGTTTTATTTTCCCTCCATTATATTCCATTATTTCCTCTTTCCAAGGATGTTGAAACATCGGATTATTTCCAGGACAATTCCACTGGTTGTGGCACATAGAAAATCTGTCCTGTTTCAAAAAGGTTTCTCTCCCGTGTGAAAGAGAGGGACATCTATCTTTCTGCCTCTTCCTCATGGTGCTGTAGAATTTATTTTGAATGCTTCAATGGTGGTGGTGTGGGCTTTTTTAGCTTAGTGTATTGTGCGATGATCCTCCATTCTGGTTTGCCAGTGTGTGTTTTTGTCCTTCTGTCATGCACCCCCCTTTGAATGCCAGCGTCTTTGGCCACCCACGTCTGGATTAGAGATGGGCATGAAATGAACGTTTTTTCATTTCCGTTATTCGTTATTCATTCCATTACTTAACGAAACAACTAACGAAAATTGTGATGAAAATGGAACGAAACAAACAGAACCACAAAAATTGGGTTCATTACGTTTCGTTTCCGTTAATGGTGACGCGCAATGAAATGAGCTGTTTTAAATGTTAAAAAATGCCCTGGACATCCATAAAAACGCAGCGATAATTATTTATACTGTCTGATAATACCTACCGGGGGGTTGGGGTCCTTAAAACGTGCATTTATGTCTTTTCTCAGATCGCTGTATTTTTTTTCCTTTAAGGGGAGTTAGGGGACATCGACCCAAAATGGCTCCCAGATGCCTAATATTGATTTCTTGGGTATTAAAACACCCTGGACATCTGTAAAAACACAGCGATAATGCGATAATTATTTGAAATTATTACCTACCAGGTGGTTGGGGTCCTTAAAACGTTTGTTTTTGTCTTCTCCCATCGCGATGTATTTTTCTTTTCCCTTTAAGGATGACAAAATGGATGTCGCCAGCCACAAAATGGAGGCAAGCCATATGATGGGATCATGTAAATTCTTGGACAATTTCAACCAATAGCATGACCACGTTGCAGACTGAGTAGGTGTGGCAGACACAGAGGGCATAAAAAGCTCTGGCAGCCCCCGTCCTCCATGCAGTCTGCAGTGGGAGTTAGGGTGGGATTGCTGTCTCTGCGGCTCATTACATTAGGCCAGCCAGGCAGGTGTGTGTCTCTGTGTTCCTGCTGGCTGCAGCCTGGCTCTTAGGGGAGAGAAAGAAGAGATTTCTCTTGCAGCCTCCCTGTGTGTGTGCGTACCTCTCAGTGAGTACCCTCCCCTGCCCTGCAGTGCAATCACTCTGTGGCTGCCTTATGCCCTGGGCAACACCCGCTGCTGCCTTTGCAGCCTCCCTGCCTACCTAGTCTATACTGTGTCTCTGCCAGCATCATTTTTTTAGTGTTTTCTGAGGCATTGGGGGATGCCCACGCACGGAAATGCTTTAAATCGCGCAAAAAGTGGGTAAAACAAAAAATGATAGCATGCCAAGGTTGCAGACTGGGCATGCTATCATTTTTTTTTAGTGTTTTCCCTCTGGTCTGGGGCATTGAGGGATGGCCATGCATGGAAATGCTTTAAAAATCACGCAAAAAGTGGGTAGAAACAAAAAACGAAAAACAAAAACAAAATTTTTCCAAAAATTTGCGAAAAATGGAAACGAACCAAAACGGGCCTCTCAACGAAAAATGAAAAACCAAAACGCCATTTTTTAAATTCATGCCCATATCTAGTCTGGATCTGAAAAAGCCACAAGAGTTATGTTATTTGGTGACATTTTTTGCTGGGCTTGAACTGATGTGTGTGCAGCTGAGGTCACTGCAGATTGAGACCAGAGGGATCAGCTGTGGACAATTAAAGTCATCATCACACATACAAACCCTTGGACACTCTTGCAGCTCAGCTAATCACAAGACACCCTCATCCCCATTCTTCTTCCCCAGGGAAATATTGTTCTCCTTTGGGGTAAAAAAGCAAAGCAACCTGTTTTCAACCAAATTCAGTGAGATTGTTTGGAATAGATGTAGGAGAAATGTTCAGCATGGCACTGTGTCCCTGTGAACAAACAAGATCCAACCATGATGATGATGATGATGATGATGATGATGATGATGATGATGATGAT
>JAHTLZ010000327.1:1104228-1119316 GCA_023846285.1 Phrynocephalus versicolor | reverse complement strand
ATAGATGTGGGCATTCTTAGGCAGAAGAATGGCATATTAAAGCTCATAAGTATTAACTTGAATTAGTGATGATTGCTGAAATTAGGCATTGTTTGGAAGTATCAGTAAATCTAGTGTGGATGATATATAGAATATATAGAGTTAGCCAAATATATCCTAAATTGCTTAGTATTGAAAAGCTAAACAGAGAGATTGAATAGATTGTTGAGATTAGATAGGCTATATTCTTTGTATTAAAATAGATATAAGTAAAGATAGATAGAATAGGGATGAGATAATAAGGAAGCTAAGTATGAAAGTATGCTCATTTAAGCCAGGAAGGGAGATATGAATTGTATTGTACTCAAGTATTGGGGGAAACTGTGTTTGAAGAGGTAACACAACAGGAGACAAGCAATATATTTGTTTTATGCAATTTGGTGTAGAAAATAAATGACTCCAAGAGTTATATAAAAAATAGCCAATCCAAGGATTGCCATGTACTTCTCTGTGAAATGATTCTCATGCCCCCTCTCTGGACACAATCCCTGTGTCAGGGCTGTTCCTCCCCCCCCCATCTCTGTGTTCGTATCAGGAGATTGGTTTGACACATTTCCCCAGAGATCAAGGGGGCGGCTGGCAGGAGTTGTAATTGCAAATCGCCTTGTCTCGCTTCCCCATCACTTTCTGACTATTCCATCATCAATCAAGGGGGGGGGGGGAGGACTCTGTCTCTTTTCCCCTTCCCCTTCTCCTGGCCTCCATCAAAATTCATTCCAGTTGGCATCTCAGGCTGCTGGGCTCCCTTGGCTATACTCCACAACCCAGTTCTGCCACATTCATGAAGACGTAAGGTCACCAAGTCCAGCTGCCTTTCACTGGGGCTGGAATCTTTATGCATCTCAGTCCCTTGAATTAACCAGCTTGGTACACATACTTGTTCAGAGAAGATGGATGTTGCTACTGTGCCCCTCGTTAATTGATTAATCGCTCTTCTCCTGGAACTGTGAATTGGTCCGTCCAGTTCTTAGAATTCCCTAAGCAAAAGGAAGGAGCGACCCCAAGGGATTTTCCATGGAACATTGCTTGATCAAATTATCTCTGGATATGAATGCCCATTGCCTTATAAATGGGGGTGTGGTGGCTCAGTGGGCTAGACTACTGAAACTTTCTGTTGCAAAGTTGGCAGCTCAGCGGTTCGAATCCTGGGTGCCACACAGTGGAGCAAGCTCCTGCTGTTAACCCCAGCTCCTGCCAACCTAGCAGTTTGAAAGCTTGTAAATGCAGGTAAATAAATTGGTACTGCCATAAAAAGCAGGAAGGTAAACAGTGTTCTGTGCACAGAAATGCATTCAGCCATGCCGGCCACATGGCCATGGACTTGCAGAACACTGGCTCTCTGGCTTGGAAACGGAGATGAGCACTGCCCCTAGAGTTGGACACGACTAGCACACATGTGAAGGGGGGGAGACTTTACCTTTACTTAGCCTTATCAAAAGAGTGCTAAGAGCTTTCAAAAGATGATTTGCAGTACTACAATTCCCAGAATCCCCAGCCAACATATCTAGCCACCACTTAAGAGTCCTAAAAATAAAGTATAGTGTTCTGCTTATATACCACCCCATGCCACTTCAAGTAGTCTCTGGGCAGTTTACAGTTTTTTAAATTACAGTAATGCAGGCTACACATTGCCCCCCCCCCACCAAAGCAAGCTGGGTACTCATTTTACCGATGGATGGAAGGCCCAGTCAGCCATAAGCCTGCTACCTGGGATTGAACAGTTTTACCTGCAGTACAGGCATTTAACCACTGTGCCACGAGGCTCTGCAACCACTTCAAACTTCTGTATATTATTGGTTCTGTCTCCTTTGATAACACATAGTGTTCCCCCCCCCTTGTAAAACACAAAGAGTTTTGTACAAAATACAGAGTGCCTGTGCAAAAGACAAAAAAAAAACCTATTCCTGTAATCCATCTTTCAAAACAAACCCTCTCAGGTATGGAAAAAAAGCACAAAGACTCTCCAGCTGTCAAAAACTTGTGAATTTTTCTTTCTGTTGTCATCTGCAAGGGGAAAAAAGCTTGTGAAGGCAGGGAAGGTGGTGGATGAGTGGTAATCCTCTGTCTCACACAATTGGGAGAAAGAACCATCTTACACAAGGCCCTGATTTTCAGACCTTTTGTGTTCTTCTGTACTAATGAAGCAATGAAAAGCAGGCTTATATTTATGATGTATATACAGTATATGTTTTAGTGCTCCAATAAATGTATCACCCTCCCCCCATGCCTTCGGATAGTCTTCCAGGACCAGGGATTAAATTTTCAGAATTCTTAGTGTGCACCTGGGGAGATTTTGGCTATTTCATAATTCCTTACTCTCTGAGTTCTTTCTGACACCTAAATGTGGTTCGCTTGGGATAAAAGGCCTAAATTGGAAAGTTTTGGGACATTACACTGTCTAGCTATATGCCTAGTTTCTTGTTCAGAAGGAAAGTTCTGAGCCAGCACTGGGGCGGGAAACAGACTCACTGCCTTCCAATGTAGGCCTTTTCTCCAGGTAAACCATGTTTAGCTACCTGCCCTAAGCACATCCGATCTCGTCTGATTTTTGGAAGCTAAGCAGGGTCAGGCCTGGTTAGTATTTGGATGGGCGACCACCAGGGAATACCAGGTACTGTAGGCGCTTGGAATAGGAACTGGCAAACTACTCCAGTATTTTTTGCCAAGAAAATTCTATAGTGTTGCACGATTATAACGATGCAACACACAAAGTGTTAGTAAGTCAGTTTTGTCATCCAAAAAATAAAACATAAAAATCTGTTAATGCCCTCCCTACCATTGAAAGGGAGGACAGTTGACTAACTATATATATTTATAAATATATATGGCTGCTTTACTAACCACGGGTATAAACAAGCCCTCATGTATTCAATAACAATGTATTCTAAGCAGTATATAGCCACACAAGTGACACAAATAATGTAGTTATATTCATTTAAGCACTATGTATCACAAGTATTTACATTTATATTCTTGTAAACTTAGAATCTTTGGTTAAGCCTTTCCGGCTGGAATAGAGAAAGGAACTTCCGCTGAATCAGCAAGGGCAATTATGAATTCAAAGATCCAATTAAATTCCTAAGCTTTGAGGATCACACACAAGCAATTAACGTATGTCCAAGGCGTACCAGGAAAGCCTTATCTCAAGCGTCTGGTGTTTGTAACTGTCGAGTGTCCAAGGACACAAGGATGATCCTACCCTCCCTTTTTGTGAGAGGAGTAGATCAAAAGTGCCAGTTAGAACTCTTAGGCGAATGTCAGAAATACGAAATAAATGACTAAGAAGTGTCAATTAGTATTTGATGTATGTAGCAGGTGTTTGTATGATGTAATCTCAGTTAAGGGAAAAACAAAGGATAGAAGAACCCTATAAAAATGTATCGCCTCCCAATGCTGGTTGGACACCTCGCCCTGTGAATTACACCGGGTCAGGTCTCCCTGATTGATCAGTCAATAAATTCTTTTCTCGTCTTCTGAGACTCAGACTGAATTTTTGCAGCCCATGAAGCAAAGGCACGCTGGCACGGGACCCTCGTAAATTTAAATTCCTTACACCATGAAACCATGTGCCTTTTTTCCTTAGTCATCATCTTATGCGATGTTTTTACATCCCTAAGCATGAGCTGGAATGTGGAGGAAATTTTGTTATATTTTCCATTCTTGATCAAAACAGGCTGTCTGGTCTAGGGATATAAAAACCTTTGAGTATTTTATTCTCACAGACAAGACTAAAAAAATTCAAAGGCTTTTTCCTAGCAAGGTAAGATCTCAAGAGGGGTGTGTGTGTGTGTGTGTGTGTGTGTGTGTGTGTGTGTGTGTGTAAGAGAGAGAGAGAGAGAGAGAGTGGTCATGTATGTGTGCATCTCTTCAGTACAACAGTTGTAAAAGAAGGAATAGTGGAAGTGACTTCAAGTGACTTCAGCATAAAGAGTTGTACTTTTCCCAAACACAGACATTTAGTGTCCTGTGCAAAATAAGAGGGTTTTAAAAGTGAGGTGCATATGTTTTGCTAAAACAGTTGATGATGTGGGAAAATGTTGCTCTTTTTTTTTCCTTTTTCGTCCTCATGTGAGAGCCAAAACTCTCATCGAAGTTGACTGGTTGTGTGTGTGAATGTGTGTGTGTGTTTTCAACAGAGAGTCTCAACCCTTTTTTTTTTTTGGCAAGGATGGGAAAATTCTGATTACTCCTTGCATCCTCGCTTGGACATGTTGTGACAGCCTGTTGAAGAACTGCTAACTTGACTCCTTCAAATGCTTTCAGTGCTGATGTTCTCAGTTATCACTTACGTTAGTTCTCTCTCTCTCTCTCTCTCTCTCTCTCTCTCTCTCTCTCTCTCTCTTTGTCTGGTTTCCCTCCAGTTGGCGGCGAAAAACTGCATGCAAACTAGCAGCATTTCTCTTTGTAAAGCTAAGCACATCTTTGCAATGAGCACAGAAGGGATGACTGATGGAGTAAAATGATACAAACAACCCAACCCAGGCTGCTTCTTTTGTCAGTGCAGTAACAGAGCAGTCACCATCTTCTGCACCAAAATCTCCCCAGGTGCACAAACACACACAAAAAATGTTCTAAATGTGAAAATGTTCCAAGATGGCAGTAGACGTCCTGTCACCACCTAAGTGGAAAGATTTGCAGTGCTTCTCATTTATCATACTCCAGGATGAGACAAAGAGGGGTTTGCTCGGTTTTATTTCAAGATAAGTGGAGGACGGGCAAGATCTGTTTTTGATCATCCCAGAGTGCTGGACACGTAATCATGGTTTGAAGATCGAGGAAGACATATTTTGTTTGGATATCGGGTTGTGGGGAGGGAACTCCCTAACTGACAGAGTAGTATGGCAGTGGAACACATGCTCTTGAGAGGTGGTGATTGCAATGATGCTGAAAGTATTCAAGAGAAATTTGGACAACCATCTCTCAGATTCCTGGAGGTTCCTGTCAGACTGCTGGAGGCTGGAATCTGGCCTTCTAGGCCCTTTCCAGTTCCTTGGTTCTATGATCTCAAAATGAAACCGACTGCCTGAGCAGGTTGGAGATGTGGGAATGAAACCTTCTACTGAAGATCCTTGGACACAGAAAAAGCAGAATCTGACATGAGTTTTGTATGGTCAGCAAGGAGTCTGAGGCATTGAGATAAGAGTTCCTACATGTTGACTTTTATTCTAAATTTATAGAACCAGAACATAAGAACATAAGAACACAAGAAGAACCATGCTGGATCAGGCCAACGGCCCATCTAGTCCAGCTTCCTGTATCTCACAATGGCCCCACCAGATGCCCCTGGGAGCGCATGAGACTAGATCTCTGTCTCCTGATATCACTCCCCTGCATCTGGCCCTTGAAGTACCCTGGTTTTGAGACTGGAGATTACACATCTCCATCATGGTTTGTAACCTGTGATGGACTTTTCCTCCAGGAATCTGTCCAATCCCCTTTTGAAGGCATCCAGGCCAAATGCCATCACCACATCCTGTGGCAGGGAGTTCCACAGACTAATAACACGCTGGGTGAAAAAATATTTTCTTTGGTCTGTTCTTACTTATTTTTCTTTTGTCTGTCCTTACCAGAGGCAAGTGCTCTCTGCCCTGCTTTCGTTTCCATTCATGGATAGTTTCAGGATAGCACCTCTCTTGCTGCTGAATCCATTCTAGACACCAAGTGGCCACCATTTTCCCCCTAGAGGTGTCTTGTGAGTCATGCTATGCTGTCCTGGGTCCTACGTCCATTGGTGATTATGCAGGGGGGAAATTTCACACAGAGACACCCCATCACCAAGTATAGTTTACACATACTGCATCTCTGCAATGCCTGCTTTAATTTGGCAGGCAAAACAGTAATTTTCAAGTGCAGAATTTGGACTATTTTTTATTGCCACTCAGAGGCTGTAGCCTAAAACAGTAAATTCTCTAGGTTGTGCAGACTGGCCAGTCCTGCTCTAATTTTTGGCTGCCTAACTTTATAATTTTGCATTGATTTATTTAATATATTCATACCCCACTTTCCTTCATACAGTTCAAGGCAACAGCCACGAATAATAAAATACAGTAAAAGCAACAGTACTGTACAGGAAAATAACAAGCTGATCATAAAACATGTTTTTTAAAAAAAAAAAATCACCGCAGCAATAAAATATGAGAAGGATTGCAAAGCCATAATGGCAAGGCCAGCAATAAAACCTAAAGCGAGGAAGCACTTCTTTTTGTTCCAATGAAGCATGGCTTCAGAGCAGTGGGTATAAAAGGTTTTTGGGGACAATGTGCACAGAATTAGCCATTGTGAAAAAACAAAAGTACTATAGCACCTTTAAGACTTAAGGAGCCCAATGACACTTCAAATGAATGGACTGGCTGTGACTCTAAGGAGTGGGGGAAGGACCCTTTAGACTTGTAGGCAGCCTGCAAGGTTGCTATAACTCCAACACAATGATCTCAGTAAGTGGAGCTTGGAAAAGCTACCTTTTAAATGCCAGCTCACACAACACTTCTGCCGGCATAGCCATTCTTGGCCAATTTTGATTTCATCTGACACCGCGTTCTTTGAAAGTCTAGCTGGAGAGAAACCATGGTCTTCGTGGTCTCACCTGCTAGTCCTTCTTTATAAGCAGCCTTCAAGGTAAGTTTTGCTTCCCTTCGCTTTCAAAAGACAGGAGGTGGGGGCAACTGTTTCCAAGAGGAAGAAGGACAGTAGGAAGAGGGAAGAGGGAAGCGACAGAAGGATCTGTGCCATGTTTGGGGAGCATTGTTTTGCTCTGCTGTGTCCCGAGTCCCCCCAGGCCCATGTCGCTATGAAAGTAAGTTTAATTAAAATTACATTAATACACCCTGGGTTTCTTGGAGCCATCTGTCTCTCTGACAAATCCATGTGTGTGACAGTGACAAGGTAGCCCCTTCTGGAGCTTTTTTTTTGGGGGGGGGGCAGCACAAAATGCAAGGCTGGGAGACGGCAGAGCTGGCAGGGAAGCAATGCCAAGGGAACGCACATCTCATGAAAACATGCCAGCATACTTCCCTGGGCAGGCCACTCATGTGTGACGCGGGAACTTTTACTGCCATGGCCAAAAGTTTTGCAAACAGCAGAGAAGAGCCAAAATTCTTTGAATTAGAGATGAGCAAGACCTGCTGTAAGGTATGTCATCAATCTCCCCAATGCTCCTGCGTAGAAACTTCTTGTCTTTATCAACATCTTTAATACACCCTGGCATGAGCTTTAAAGCCATCTTTTTCACTTCTCCACTTAATTCATTCTGCCCTTTTGGGCACAGTCTCTGCCATTTCATAAGATCTCCAAAAGCTTCCCTTCTTTAAAAGGATGTGTTTACTTTCATCACAGGCCTTTTGCACATTCATTCATTCATGGTATCGCCATATGTGAGAGAGAAATAGTAAAGAAAAAAAATCATAAAAGCCCAAATGAGACAAAAGAGGGCTCTAGAGATGGGCAAGAACCACCTGTTTGGTGAAACAGATCTTCAGGGGTTCAGCACTCAACACCCCTTCATTTAGAGGCAGCGTCCTTGACTCCCTGCTCCACCTCCTCCAGGCACTGCCTCTCAGTGGTCACCCAGCAGAGGGGGTAGACACATAACACCTTTTTTAGCCATTCACCAAACTGGCATGAACTGCCAAACCAATGGTTCATGCCCATCTCTTGTGGAATCAGAAAAATGAGGAATCAGAAAGAGAAAAATTGGGTAGAAGAAAGAAGGTTCTGAATGAATATAAATTGCTAGTTACCCGACAGGTCAGTTTTCTCAAGGTAAGGAAGATATACCATCATCCTCTCTCAAGAAGAATTCCCTATGATGTTTCACCGAAACAGGAACCTCCAAAGTTACCCCAACATTTCTCCTTAGGTAGAAATTTAGTAGATTTATCCATAGCTCATGATCAAAGTAGAAAACCAAGTTATCCCATCATTTAAAGCAATGCTCCCTTAAGCTGCGAAAGATTGCTGTTTGTCCCACAGAAGTGCATCCCACCTCCACCCATTGCAGGATAGTGTCCTTTTGCTTCGTGACCAGTCTTGCTGAGGCACAGAGCTTGGAAGGAATTGCATGACTGGAGGGAAAGCATCGTAAAGCTGATAGGAGCAGGAGAATTTAGGGAGGTTTGCTCCAAGAAAGCAAATTCCCCATGCTCTGAATAACAATACGAAGGGTGCGTTGGGTTCCCCACTGTGCTCAGGAGATCTGAGCTAGCTCTCTGTCACTTACTCCGGGCTGTGCAGGCGGCCCCTCCCTTGCCAGTCCCACCGGGAGCAGCCAGGCTTGCTTCAGGCACATCAGGTCGCACCGCCACTGCGAGGAGCTTTAATTTCCCCCTGTGGTGATGGTATCGGGTCCAGGCTTTGTACAGATGCCACGTGCCTTATCTCCTCGGCCTCCACAGACGAGCAGTATCAATTTTGCGCTGTAATGACTTCAGCCAGAACAATGTTAAACAAGCAACAAGCCGCATGCTGTACGACATGACACATGTCACAGGCGATTGGGGCTTTCACATCACTGCCACGCTGTGGCAAGTGTTGGGGGGGGAGTTCTGGAGTGCCCACAATTCCCCCTGGAAGGGGAGGAGCCAAAAACGATTCCTCCTTGTTCTAGCCATTTACTTCTTTGTTCCATGATAATAGCCTAACGGTGTTATTATTCATTTTCTGTCTCGTAGCGTACAATGACATCCCCTGGACACAGTTTTAAAAGCATGGAAAAGGCATGGCTCCAGAAGCCATGCTTGCTTGGGGATTCTGGGAGATGTATTCCCCCAAAAGTTATTTTTTTATCCCCGCCTTTGTAGTCTTCTTCCATTGAGATTCCTATCTGCCCCATCCTTTTATAGCTTTATACAAGCCAATCCCTTTTAAAGTTGTCCAGACTGGAAGATATTAGTGCATCATGTGTTGGTGAGTTCCCCAGTCTGACCTCGGGGTGAGTGAGGTAGTCTTCTCACTCAGTCTCTCCCTGTGCCTGGAATCTCACACCATTGACTTCTGCTGTTGTGTTCCAAGTTCCAAAATTATGAGAAACAAAGAAAAACGTTTCCCCATGCATTTTAACACACCAGGCGTAATTGTATACACCTTTATTACTTTCCTCTGTATTGCTTTTTGTTTTGTTTTGTTTTGTTTTTCAAAATGAAGCAGCCACCTCCAACATTGTCTCACCTCCTTCCTTGCCTCGTCGGACAAAGAGTTGCTTCAATCCTTGTGGGTGTGTTGTCGGTCCTTCACAAGGTTGCATTTGCTAGTCTCTTGGCTCAGCCGGTCATTTTCTCTCCAGCCAGAATTTGCTGGGGATGCAGTAGCTAAATCCCCCTCCCCCGGATGCCTCTCCACGCTCCCACACCCCAGGATGTTATGTCGCTGAAGGCTTGACACAAAATGGCACATTAACATTGAATTTGCTTTGTCCTTGGAAAAGCCAATCTCCTCTGCAAACTGGGGGTAGGGTGAGGACTCTGACCTTCCGAGGTGGGGGGGAGGTATTATTGTGCAGGCATGACAAGATAATGATCAAAGTGCCCTCTGTGCATTGTTCCAAAGGCTTAAAAAAATAAGAGAGAGCAGCAACAGTAAATGCAGGCAACTCAGAGCCTCCTGTCGGAAAGAGATGAGTGCATCAGGCTCAGACAACACCAGGGGGGAGTGTTATGGGGACTATAACTCCCAGAATCCCCAGTCAGTAGGCTGGCTGGTATTTCTCTGGCAGGGACTTCAAAAAAAATTAATGAATTTTAAAGATCTGTGTCCTAAACTGTGGAGGCAAATTATAAGGTGGCACCATTTCGGCTTTGTCCAAGGTTACCAAGAAGACAGGAGGGACGGATATGATTTGATCCATGGAGTCACAAAGAGTTGGGCACAACTTAATGACTGAACAACAACAAGGGTACCAAATGAATAAAGGAGGCTCCTTTCCTTGGACTTCAGAGGTTGACATGGCTGCCCAGTCGACCACCATAGGCAGCAATGGTGATAGAACAGGCCTTTCAGACACTCTTCCTAATTTTCAGTGACCTTGGATCCAGTGTCATCAAACTGGTGGAGAAGGAAAAGCATCCAACAGATCAAAGCTCCCTCAAGCAGTAGGGGGGAGGTCTACCCAAGGCTCCCAGGGTTGGTAGACTGGCCCTCCAGCCACGACAGATGGCATCTAAAAGGAGACCTTAATTATACTCAAGGAGACGTTTCTGCTTCCCTGAAGCACGTCCCAAGTGCAGAGCAGGACCTGAGAGAACAACAGCTTTAATCCATGTACTGTATGTCGGACCAGATCTAATTGATCTATAATCTACTCCAGAAGCAGAAAACCAAAAGCAAAGCAAAGCAAAACCATAGCATCTAGTCTTATTATACTTGACTACTATGGGACAACCACAGTGTGAACAACCATGAGAGGTGGCCACCCGTCTGCTGTTTAAAAGCCTCCCACAAAGCACAGCCCACCCCCTTCCCAGACCTTCCACTCCCCCTCAGAAGAATTTCTTGCTAATGTGTTGTTAGGATCTCCGTTCTTATAGTCTGAACCCACCTGGAAAAGCTCAGACTGGCAGAATATGCGTTCCAGTCTGGCCTTGCTAGCTGGACTCGTCTGGAGAAAAAGTAATTGATCTTTCCTTGGATTGAGACGCAGTTGGCGGTCCGCATAGAAAATTCTCTGTCCTTCTCTCACGTGGGAGCAGGGAGATCAGAGAATCACACTCTGAAGAAGCCGTGCCCCCTTCTGCCCCCATTGAGTCACCATACCCTTCCTCTGACCAGGGAGAGCACATAAACCAGAGGACAGGTCCTCATAATGCACCAGCCAGCAGGAGAAATGTGGGGGAGGGGGGTTATTTGTTTAACCTGTGCCATTTGGTAATGAATTATCCGCCATGGGGTTGCGAGCAGCCAGCCCAGCTGTGTTAGAGGCCAGGCAAGAATCGTTGAAGCAGCTGCCTTTGTATTAATTAATGCTCATTTATATGTGTGACCTGCACACAAGGAGCGAGAAGAGCACCTCCGTGAAAAGATGCTGTCGATCCATCCTCAGGGGTTTGCCTTTGCTATGTTCCTCTTTCTCTTTCTCCCTCTGTTTCCCTCTCTCTCTTTTTTTTAAAAAAAAAACTACTTGAAGGGTAAAAAAAGGACAATTTTCAACAAAAACAGCTGGACTAGTCATCTGTTTTAAAGCACCTTCCAGTTTGTCCCTGCTTTGGGAAGGGGGAAAGTTGTACATTGCTCTGAAAGTAAAATGGAAATATCCAAAGAAGAATGCTGTGGACTAGAGATGGGCACGACTCAAAAAAATGGTGTTTTGTTTGTCGTTTGTCGTTTAGGGGGTCCGTTTCGGTTCATTTTCATTTTTCGTGAATTTTTGCAAAAAATTCATTTTCGTTTCGTTATGTAATGAAACGAAAAAACGAAAATGAAAATGAAAAATTGCTCGTTTCGTTAGCATTCATTACAGTTCAATGTATTTGCCGCAATGAAAACGAAACACACAACAAAATTTCTGGTGTTTCAGTTCGTTTCGTTTTATTTTGGAGACAAAATTCGTTTTTCGTTTCGTTACGTAACGAAATGAAAAAATGAAAATGAAAATGAAAAATTGCTCGTTTCATGCCCATCTCTACTGTGGACACATGAAGGTCCTAAGCAGGGCACAGGAGGTGGGCAGAAAGGACCTGTGGACTTCCGGCTATCATTGGACTAAGTGTCCCATCAACCCTGACCAGGAGACATGCTGGCTGGGGCTGATGGGATTTTGAACCCAACAGCACCTGGAAGGCCCTAAATTGCCCCCCACCCCAATTGATTCTAAGTATGACAAGGGAGTAGAGATGGACACGACTCAAAAAAATAATTTTTTGTTTTTCGTTTGTCGTTTTGGGGTCCGTTTCGGTTCGTTTTCATTTTTCGGGGGTTGCGCATTTTTCGTTTTCATTTTCGTTACGAAACAAAACGAAAAAACAAAACGAAAACGAAAATTTTTCATTTTCGTTAGCATTCTTTCCATTGGGATGTGTCTGCCATAACGAAAACGAAAAACAGGGCAAAATTTTTCGTTTCATTTTCGTTTTCGTTTTGTTTTCTGGAAAATTTTCGTTTTCGTTTTCGTTGCGTAACGGAAATGAAAAACAAAAACAAAAACGAAAATTTCGTGCCCATCTCTACAAGGGAGTGTAATGTTTCCCCCGCCTGTGGAATGTACCTTGAGCCCTTCCTCCATCTGGGCGGCTTCTCATATATCTAGGCTGTAGGGGAAATATGCTGGAGCATCATTGTAGGGTAAAGAAACAGTTAAGTCAGTGAAGATTCTCAGTCATCCAGGCGAGCTTATATGGGAGTCGAGTCATTGCAAGTGGACTTCTTTTCTTGTGGGGTCCATCCCAGAAATAAAGAAGCCCAGTTGCCCTGACTCAACTCTCAAAAATGATTTAACTTCTCCCACCAGTTTACGTCCGAAACTGCCTCCCTCCATTTACTATATATTAGAAGACACAAGCGTGGGATCTTTATTCAGATGCTGTCTGTCCACCCCAACTACTTTGTATTCCTGTATTTCTCTCAGTGAGGCCATAAACATGATTCTCTCAGGTATTACTTCTCTTGATCAGGAAGCACAGTCTGGAGAGGGGGAGGCCAGCATTGTTTTCTGCTTTGCTTTGGCAGACTGTGTTCAGAAACTGGGTATCTGTGCAGAACAGGGTGATCAATATGGGACATGATATGGAAATGAGGTACAATGAGGACAGATGAAGCTGCTTGGATGAGTAATGAAATGTTTTTCGATCTCTCAAGGAAAAAGAAGTCCAGTTGCCATGACCCAACATCCGGATGCAATGAGGACAGTTCAAGCACCTGGGCATTTCAACCTGGAGCAGTAGAAGGAGATTCAGAAAATGATACAGCAGCAACCATCAAAGGTTTGAAGGGCTTTCATGGGAAAGATGGAACAAGCTTGTTTTTCTGTTGCTGTCGAGAGCAGTGGAATGGTGAACTGTCATTCAAGTGAGATTTTTGAAATGTAAGTTGTTAGCCATTGGTCAAGGATGCCTTCCTTATAATTTTCCTGTTCTGGCTGGGGATAGACTAGATCAGTGGTTCTCAATCTGTTGGTCCCCAGATGTTCTTGGGCTGCAACTCCCAGAAGCCTCCACCACTCAATCTGCTGGAAGGGGTTTCTGAGAGTTGCAGTCCAGGAACATCTGGGGACCCACAAGTTGAGAACCACTGGACTAGATGAACTTAGTTGTCATCTAGAGGTATGCCTTCTCTACCGTTCTGTGATTGCACGGCACAAAGAGCCTGCATAGAAAAATGCCTAATATCCAGGTCTAGAAGAGCATGTTTCTCATAAGAACATAAGAACAAGCTCTTGTTCAAACAAGAGCCTTGCTAGATCAGGCCAAAGGCCCATCTAGGCCAGCTTCCTGTATCTCACAGTGGCCCACCAAATGTGTCTGGGAGCACACAAGACTAGATATTTGCCTCCTGACACCACTCCTCTGCATCTGGCACTTGAACTACCCTGGTTTTAAGCCTGATTACACATCTCACCTCTCCTGAGGACATTCTCAAAAGAACAATGGCATTTGTAATATGATGTGGCCTAATTGCTTATCGGGCAGCACCATATAATGACTTCAGGGTTTTGGAAGGTTGAGGAACAGCTGGAGATGAGTAACCACGCCAGAGTGAGGTCAATGGCTCTCCAATAAACCACCATTGTGCCTTTCCTACCCCGTCAGGGCAATGAGTAAATTAGCTTTGTTCTCCCGTCACTAACCTCACTGCAACAGCTCCAAGGGCAACAAATGAATAAAGCACAATTTTCTCCTTTTCTCATGGTCAAAACGGAAGCTCTTATGTGGGTTTGAGATACACTCTTGACTCATTATTGCCTTTTCAATCTATTTTCTTGCTACCGCTTCTCCTTCTAAGTGCGTGTAAATCGGACCTCTGTAGTCTATGTGTGGGTTCCTTATACACAACGGCACAGGTTTGGGGTTTTGTTTTCTTAAGGGTGCATATGTAAATCAGCAGGTAGAAATGGTGAATCAGCAATTTGGTGACAGTTAATCCTTTTTTTTCACGATTACCCTGCCAACACGCCAGCTTATTATTATTATTATTATTATGCTTTATATGTTTATTATTTTGTTATTGTCGTCTTTTGGTCTTTATGCTTGTTACCTGTTGTAAACTGCCTGTAGTTCTTCTGGAAGATGGGCGGTATATAAATATTAAAATAAATAAATAAATAAATAAGTGGCCGGACAAGCTCAACCTGAACTCAAGCTGGGTTTTTTTTTTCCCCTTCCTCTTTTCTGGTCTCATCTCACTCCACTGTCATGATTCCCTTGTCCGTTGGGCAACTGATGTCTTCCACAAAATAGCCAAGAATTGAATAGGAGCCATTCACTGATGTGGTTTTCACCTTGGACAAATGGGATTTTGCCTTTTGTTGAAACAATTATCAGTGTGTTTATCTTCTGAAGTCCCCTTCAAATGAGTTTTCAAGACCCTTTGAAAGAGATCAGTGGAGTTTCTAAAGAGGGCTTCCCTCCTTACAAGACTAGCACCTTTGAGTGCAACAAACGGGGCTGTGCACAACCATCCCACAATCAGCCCGGAGTCCAGTGTGTGGCTTTGAAATGGATTCCAGGTCAGTCCAGAGCTATTTCTAAGCTGTTTGATTTGATCTGTGCTTTGAATCCTGGTTGATCTGTAAGACTCTCATTCCCCTGCCTTAGGAAAGCAAAAGGGTTCTGCCTTTTTTGTTTCTATAACAGTTGCATGTGGTATTTAAAGAGATGATAGATCCTACAGAGGAGAGTAAAGCTGCCAGGCTTCAGACATTTTAGCTATAAAGGTTTCTTCCTACGTACTTTAAATTTTGCTTCTAAAACCAAAAAGTAGCATGAAGTGACTTGTGCTCCATCCAATTTGATCGGAGCTCCAGTTTGGAATCAGCTTGTACGTTCGCTTAGCTGTGCTTTGCTTGGCTTCAGAAGCAGATTTGTGTGTGTGTGTGTGTGTGTGTGTGTGTGTGTGTGTGTGTGTGTGT
>JAHTLZ010000327.1:1063024-1096626 GCA_023846285.1 Phrynocephalus versicolor | reverse complement strand
TAATAATAATAATAATAATAATAATAATAATAATAATAATAATAATATCAGCTGCAGAAGGCCACCCATATGCTTGCATAATTCACTGATACATCACGTAGTTCTAAACTAGGAATGGGCATGAGATGGAAAAAAAATCATTTTGTTTTGTTTCATGCTCACCCTGTTTTGTTTTGTTTTGTTTTTTATGAAAAAAAAATTAAAAATTGTACGAAATGAAATGAAACAAATGAAATGGCTCCCCTGAGTCCTAGAGGCTGAGCTGTTATCGGCTGGATCCCTTTAAACCTGGCCCAGTCAGCAACAGGGGGAACCCCTGGCACCGACTGGGCCAGGTTTAAAGGGGTCCAGCCATTGACAGCTCAACAGGAGCCCTCAGAAAACAATGGAACGAAATGGTTCCTTCAATACAAAAATGACCATTTCATTTTGTCTATAACGAAATGCTGCTTCCTTCTTTCATTTCGTTTCATTTCGTTTCATTATGTAAGTGGCTTGCCTTTGCTCCCAACCCCGGAATGAGACACAAGACACAAGTGCTAGGTAGGTTTTAAACAGGGCCATACTTTATTAGCTAGCAACTTGTAACTTAACTTAACCAGAGAAGGGCTTGAGTAGTGCGGATTACCGGCTGGGCCAACGAGGTCACCCTTGACCCCCCCCCCAGCCTCCACAGCGTCTTTCTTGGGCGAGTCCCATACCCCTCGTTTGTGGCATCTAACAGACAGCACGCAGGGGGCGGTACAATGTCCCAATACCCACCAGGCATTTGGCTCCATCAATTGGTAACCCTTGGCCCAGGTTGTAATCCCAACACATCTAGAGGAAATTAACTGCAGGATCGTTAAATTGGATGGGCTTGGATGACATTGTTAAATTGCACTACCCCACACACTCACACACACACTACCCGCAAGTGTGACCAGCCAGCATGATGCCAATGCCATGCACTTCCTAGTACTAAAATAAGCCCCAACCAGTGTGGGATAGGCGGGGAAAAAACCCATCTCCACAGCCAATCTAGAGATAAGGGTAAAAAAATTCCTATCCGGACCCCAACAGGCGACCAGTTACACCCACACTGATGACAGGGATGGAGGGATGGGGTCTGTAGCCTGCGGCTGATGCCAGAGTGCAGGGAAGGGGGCTTAAGTAGCCTATTCTCCCTGTCTCCCCCCGGGTGAGACCTAGTTGTCTCACGATTCCAGGGAAGGAGGTAAAGCTGCCCTACTCACTGGATACCCCAGTGCCAGAATGGTACATTCCCTTCTTCCGGGGGTCCCCTGGGACTGTGCAACTTGCCTGAGGCCACCCAGGCTGGCCCTTTTCCCTGGAGAAAAGCCTCTGATTCCACCTAAAGTGACCTAAACCACTGATCTACCCAGCCCCCTACCCATGGGTGCTGAAAAACAATTCTGACCACGCCATTAAATGTTGACAGGAGTCCTAATCCCACACCTCCAGAGGGTACAGATGTGAAGATGGCTGCCTTAAACTGCACGGTAAGGGAATGATACATAACTTGATCTGCACCAGTTCTCTTTCATGGATAAATCGGTCTGGATGTCTTTCCACCGACATACCACTTATTGTGTAGGCAGGCCATGGGCAAGTGCAAGAAAACTAAGAGGAAGAAAGGGATTCCGAGTGTGGCATATTGGATAGAGTGTCAGACTCAGGCCCCAGAGAACAGGGTTCAATTCCCAGCAGTTCCCTATGCTGCAACATTATGAGGCAGCTCACATATGCTGCTGTCCCTCCTCCCTCTCTCAACTGCTCCGGTTGTGGCTTTGCTCTCTCTTTCTTCCCTAACTTCTCACTTTCCCTTTCAGCTTGTCTCTTTCTGAGCTCCCAAAGGGCTGCTCCATAGGCCTCCTTTCCCCTCACTGGCCCTTCCCTCATCAAACCTCTTTCCCACTTTGGAGCTCGGCTGCCTCAACTGGGCAGCTTGGGAGTAAAAACCCAATTTTAAAACTATTGAAAAGTAATTTTGCAGCAGCTTTAAGGATAAGAACCAGCAAATGCTGGCGTCATTAGCCTTAGGATCAAAATAGTCATGGAGGGGAAAACAGCAGAGGAAGGAAGGAAGGAATCCTAGTCTGGCAAGTCCTCTTCCTACTGATTTCAGTAGTGAGAATTTTGCAGTCTTCTTTAGATCAAAAATAGAGGCCATCCGGGCCGGCTTCGAATCCGGTTGCACTAGTCCTCCCTCGCCATCCCCTGTTGCCACACCCTCTCACTCTCCTCGATTGGTTGAGTTTGGGCCTGTTTCCTCTTCAGAGGCCTCCAAGGCAATTGCCCACTGCCAACCCACGTCCACCCCCTTCAACCCTTGCCCATCATGGCTCATAAAAGCTGCCGGGGGGGGTATGCCCGAATGGGCTTCCGCCATTGCCACTGCCTCCTTCAACAAGGGGGTTTTCCCCTCCCATCTGAAGGAGACGGTGGTAAAGCCCATTTTGGGGGGGGGGGAACGGGCCTGGCATCGGACCAACTGGCGAACTATCATCCGATTGCCTTCATGGGCAAGGTCATAGAGAGGGTGGCCGCGATTCGGATTCAATCATTTCAGGAGGACCAGCAGTGCCTTGATCCATGCTAGTCCGGGTTCAGGCCTGGCCGGGGGACCAAGACAGCTCTCGTCACGCTGCAAGATGACCTAATCCAGGCGGCTGACAGGGGTTGCTCTACCCTGTTGGTTCTCCTGGATTTGTCAGCGGCCTTTGATACCGTCGACCATGGTATCTTACTGGACCGGCTCTCTGAGGTGGATATCGGAGGCACTGTTCGCAGTTGGCTCCGGTCCTTCCTGGAGGGTCAGCTCCAGTATGTGCAGCATGGTGGAGAGTTGTCAGCCCCATGGACACTCCCATGCTGTTCAACATCTACGTAAGACCGCTGGCTGGGGTCATTTGGAGATTTGGAGTCTGCTGTCATCAGTATGCTGATGACACGCAACTCTATCTCTCCTTCTCCACCACTGCAGTGGAAGCTGTCCGGACTCTCGACCAGTGCCTGGAGGTGGTCATGACTTGGACCAGGGCCAACAGGCTCAAACTCAATCCCGAGAAGACTGAGGTGATGTTCTTCGGGAGTTCTCCGTCTGGATACGGAGGCCCTCGCCCCAGCTTGGAGTGTGTTTCCCTCCAGCTGGTGGACAGGGTTCAGAATCTGGGTGTGGTTCTGGATCCGGCACTATCCTTGGATGCCCAGGTGGCTGCCATGAGCGGGACCACGTTTTACCATCTCCGCCAAATTGCCCAGATCCGCCCGTACCTAGACGGCAACTCCCTGAGAACAGTGGTGCAAGCGCTGGTGATCTCGAGGTTGGACTACTGCAACGCCCTCTACATAGGGTTGCCCTTGAATCTCCTCCGGCATCTGCAGCGGGTACAAGATGCAGCGGCCAGACTGGTGGTGGGTGTGCGCCGTTATAACCGCATCACCCCAGTCTTGACTCGTCTGCATTGGTTGCCCGTTGCGTCCCGGATCAGATTCAAGGTCTTGGTTTTTAGTTTATAAAACCTTCCATGGCTTGGGCCCGGACTACCTGGCAGAGCGGATCGCCCAGCGATCAACTTCGGCCCGACCAGTTCGGCAGTCACGAGTGCACTCGCTTCGGGTTGCCACTCCCCGAGAGGCCCGAAGATCCTCAACTCGTAATTGGGCCTTCTCGATGGCTGCTCCTTCAATGTGGAACAGCCTCCCCAGCGAAGTGCGCTCTGCAGAGTCCATGCTGGCCTTTCGCAGAGCCTTGAAAACCATCTTGTTCCGCGAGGCCTTTGGAGACCAAGTTTAATTGCTGGTTGTTGTTTTTTTTCCCCCGCCATCTGCTGTTAGCTAGCTCAACCAATACAATGTTTTTTTATCGAGCTACATATGTTTTGATATGTTTGATAAGGGTGCATTTGTTTTTATCCTATTGTTGTTTCTTGTTTATTTGTATCTGTGTCCTTTGTTTTGCTGATTCAATCAGCCTATGTAAGCCGCCCAGAGTTCCCTAGGAAAGATGGGCGGGGTATAAATCCAATAATAAATAATAAATAAATAAATAAATAAACCTCTTTCCCACTTTGGAGCTCAACTGCCTCAACTGGGCAGCTTGGGAGTAAAAACCCAATTTTAAAACTATTGAAAAGTAATTTTGCAGCAGCTTTAAGGATAAGAACCAGCAAATGCTGGCGTCATTAGCCTTAGGATCAAAATAGTCACGGAAGGGAAAACATCAGAGGAAGGAAGGAAGGAAGGAAGGAAGGAAGGAAGGAAGCCTGGGAGATGTGAGACCGCTATATGTTGAATCTGGGTCTGTTTGTTTAACCTAGGCCTTTAGGGAATTGGAAAAGCCTGGCACCCCATCTGGTCTGCAATTAGGTTTATCTGAGCTTGGGGAAATGACATTTCTTGATTATAGCTCCCATGGGAGTTGGGGATTCTGAAGTTTGTAGTCTAAAACCAATCATTTCTCCAAGTTCTGGGACTAAATGGGGCGTTTTTTAGGCCACAGAGGAAAGCAAGCAGGTTTGCTCCAAAGGAAATCCCTGTTAGCACAGCTGAGTTGATGGTCAGCTCAAGCGGCAAAAGACCCCTTTGAGAAATGAAGGCACTGAAAAACTTTTCTCTGAACGAATTCTACTGGTGCAGTCAAAACAATTGGTTCACTCCTCTTACCATCGACCACATGATGCAATCATACCCAGCGCAATCTTACCACACCATTCTGAGGCCCTCTCGTGGCCTTCTACTTTGTCATATATACAGATAGGGTGACTCTAGTTTGATCCATTTCAAGCATCTGTGATCACTGGGAGTGGACCAAATGAGACCTTTCTGGCTGTCAAGGTCCCTTCCATTTTGAATTTCTAGTATCCTGAAGTAGTTTAATAAGTAAGCCACTTCAGGATATTATCAAATTGAAGTCTTCTTCCGCTCTTCAGCATAAGGGTAGGAGAGAAGGTTCTTTTAAGGGCTCTGGTAGACTATCCCTGAAGAACCACATGCTGCATCAATTATATAAAAATTAATATCCTTTTTTAAAAGCTTTTTCATTTTATCCACTACTGATAATGCAATCTGTACCATTTGCTTCAAAGTGAATCCAATTCAAATTTGCTCTAACACTGGAAACCACGCTGGTATGATCATTTTGCATCCTTTCCTTCATCCTCCCAAACCAAAGTGAAGGGAAAGGATTGCCACACAACCAGACAGAGGGCATTTTATATCCCTAAAAATTAAAATGTGAGGCACATTTGATGGTTTGGTACTCTCAAGTTGCAGCAGGAGGAATTCCCTTCCAGGGTTTACAGAAATAATCTAAGGACTCTCACCCCCTGAAAATGAGTTCAGCACCTTGGGTAACCTCAAAGTTTGGATGAAAACCCGGATAGAGTAAAATCATAGTCGTCTACCCCCCACTGACTGGGATTCTAAAAACAATGGGCCTGTACCATACGCAGTGCTTTGACTCCCTATGATCTGGACCACCTTTGAAACGATAGCACTCCAGACCCCAGAGGTTTCCTCACACTTACCTCTCAGCTTCCACTGCAGAGCTGCACCATATATAAAAGACAAACAGTGTCCCCATTAGCACAGCATCAATACTGTTTAAAGCTCCATTCAAAAAGGAGCCTGTCGGCCCCTGTTAATGCACTTAATTTCTCCCAAGCTTTGGCATGGACGTAAATAATGGTGTTTCAACAGCCCTCCTGTTCCCTGTTCTTCAGGCAGACTGATTATTGCTCACTCTGCCCCTAGATATGGCTTCGGGACACAAACATCATTTATGGTCATTGATTGTTCATAAGGCCAAGCATATAATGCACCACAAAATGAGATTTTAATACTTTCAGGAAAAATTACAGCATTGACCGAGTATTATTTTTTTTATCCCCCAAGTTCGGGTTGTATGTTTAAAGTGGAGTGGAAGTAGAAAGCTTGAGAGTCCCCAGATCTGTCAGTCCTCTTCTTGGGGTAAACCTAATGCCTTTGACAGCTCGCCTTATTCAGGTTCGTCCCTGCACACAATTCAAATCCTGGGGGGAGATCAGCTAAGGTGAACCTATTGGCCAAATTCACATTGTGGGAGGGTGGTCAGCCTCTCCCTATCAGCAAGTGCACAAAGAAACAGTACAAATGTGTGACCCTGCCAGCACTCTGGTGGTTGGCCAAGAGTCGCCATCACAAGAGCCAAAAGGGTATAGAGAACAGGCTGACAAGTGTGCACACACCAGGGAGATGCAGCTGGTCATGCTTCATAAATATACAACAGCAGTAACAAGTCGATCCCTGATGTATGTATGGTGCTGAGTGCATGTGAGTTAAAGCTATTGGGGAATGTATACTGACAATTGTAAAGTATTTAGGAGAAAGGTAGGGACAATATTTCAGGTTGCCTTGAAGGAAGAAGCAGCATGTGATGGATTTAAATTAAAAGGAGATATCATGAAGAGTATATTATGATGGTCTTCAAACAGTAAACAGAGGGTAGCAATAGTAAAGCTGGCCGCAAATGATTGCAAAGAAACACCTGCAGTTTGGGAGAAGCTTCAGTCGTTGGGTATGAATGGAACTGGTAAGCAGTGAGGTGGCCAAGTTTGCAGATGACATAAAATGTTTCCGTGTGGTAAAAAACAGAGAAGATTGTGAAGAGCTCCAGAAGGATCTCTCCAAACTGGGGGAATGGGATGCAAAATGGCAATTGTGTTTCAGTGTAGCAAAATGTAAAGTAATGCATATTGGGGCAAACAATCAAAACTTTATCAACTCATGGGCTCTGAGCTGTCTGTGACAGATCAGGAAAGAGATCTTGGTGTGTTGGTGGACAGCTCAATTAAGGTGTCTACACAATGTGTGGCAGCAGTGAAGAAGGCCAATTCCATGCTAAGGATTATCAAAAAGGGGATTGAAAATAAAACAGCCAACATTATAATGCTGTTGTACAAAATGATAGTAAGGCCATGCCTGGAGTATTCTATACAATTCTGGTCACCGTATCTCAAAATAGACATAGTGGAACTGGAAAAGGTGCAAAGGAGAGCAACTGAAATGATTACTGGGCTGGGGCACCTCCCTTATGAGGAAAGGCTAAAACATTTGGGGTGCCTGAGGGGGGATATGATTGAGACGTACAAAATAATGCAGGGCATGAGTAAAGTGAATAGAGGGACACTCTTCTCCCTCTCACAAAATACCAGAACTAGGGGACATCCACTCAAATTGAGGGAGAGTGAGAACAGACAAAAGAAAATATTTTTTTCACCCAGTGTGTTGTTAGTTTGTGGAACTTGCTGCCACAGGATGTGGTGATGGCATCTGGCCTAAATGCCTTCAAAAGGGGATTGGACAGATTCCTGGAGGAAAAGTCCGTCACAGGTTACAAACCATGATGAAGATGTGTAAGCCCCAGGCTAAAAACCAGGGTACTTAAAGGGCCAGAGGCAGGGGAGTGGTATAAGGAGACAGATATCTAGTCTTGTGTGCTCCCAGAGGCATCTGGTGGAGCCAGTGTGAGATACAGGAAGCTGCACTAGATAGGCCTTTGGCCTGATCCAGCATGGCTCTTCTTATGTTCTTATGTTCTTATGTTCTTCCATTCCTAAAATTTAAGATCCATTGTCCTTCCTACACAAAAGACCCACAACAGTTGAAACAGAAAACCTAGAAGGGAGAGGCAAGTACCAGCAGTCATTGCCAGTTCTAGATTTTTATCTCTCTAAGAATCTAGCCCTGGGGAAGATTTGGTGGCATCTGCCACAGTCCAACAAATTTTACTGTGGGTGAGTATTCTTTGCAGACCAATTACACAAAGTTGGCAGAGTTTATTGGTGCCCTGTGGCTGCAGGAGCTATCTGGGCTGAGTGAGATGTACACGTAGATTCTTCTTGGACTTCCATGGAGAAGTAGTAGATTGTGGAGGTAGGTTCTGGAGATCTTACCTTGGGCTACCTTCTTCTGTTGAATCCCATGGGGAAAGTGGGTGTGAATTTCCAGACGATCTCCTGCTACTGTCTTGTGGAGCTAGCAGAGGAAGATTTGACACCCTTGTTTTGTCCCTCTTCCCACTGGAAACCAGGTTCACAACACACTCCTTACTTCTCTGCTGACATTTTTAAGAGACAGAAATGTGGGTCAGATTGGACACTAAGGAAAGCTCACCTTGTCTGCCATTTCCTTCCATGCTTTGTGCTTCAGCAGCCAGGCATGTAAATGGAGTACCTGTTTCCTGCCTAATGACCAATCACACAATGAAAGCCAGCGAACTTCCAACATGCAAGCAAAGCAACCTTTTGCCTTTAAAGAGAGACTCCATTCTAATGACAGTGAAAGGTAATAACTTGTTTGGCCTTGAGAGATGAGAGCGACCATGTCTCACTAATGACTCATTCCCACCACAATCATCTCATCGGGTTGTGTGAGTCATGTGGAACAACAGCATGTAGCTTTTATGGCAGGAGCAGTCTCCTCATCTTTCTAAGGCCAAGTGGATGTATGACAGTGTGTTTCCACCCCCACCCCACCCCCCAGTTTGTTTGAGTCAGGTGGAGGCTGCATCTTCCAGTACTAAGGACAGGTATTTCAGCACCATGGACAGCAATTAAGGTCATTTCGCATCAGCTTGTACAAAAAGTCGCAGAGGTACAGAAAAATAAGCAAGCTTTTACTCCTGTAGTAGTAGTAGTAGTAGTAGTAGTAGTAGTACTAGTAGTAGTAGTAGTAGTAGTAGAAGAAGAAGAAGAAGAAGAAGAAGAAGATGAAGAAGAAGAAGATGAAGAAGAAGAAGAAGAAGATTAAAGATATCACTTCAATCTGGAATTTATATGAAATCCCTCATGGCTCTATGCTCTTTCCAGAATTCTGAGCCAAGAGTCACAGCAGATCTCAATTTTTAAACTGTTTCAGTTTCCTTATTCTCCTGCTATTAATTAATGGCATATAATGCCTATGGAAATTGTTTAATTGGCACCCATTAAATCCAAGATAAATAAAATGCACAGAGCCCTGTACAAGGATCAGTGTGTCAGTTGCCATTGTCACCCTGGGATGAGAGATGTCTAACAAAATACTCAAGCAGGCATAGGATTTGAAGATGAGGAGCATGGGCTTTTGTATCCTGTCATGATGGTTAAACGCTAATTTTTTTAAAAAACAGAAAGGGTATCACCAATAACATGTTTGTGGTCCTGATGCCCTCGAAATAATAAATCCTCAAGAAACATGCAAGCGATGGAGGCAGCAAGCAAGAAAACCAAAAAAAAAACTGAAACAAAAACAAAAAATAACCCAGCTCCTTGGGAAATGAGGTAAGGCTAATAGAAGATACACAATTGATTGCAGGTGTCTGCTTACAGAGCCAACAGAACAAGCCGTGTTAAATTTCTAAGACAGGTAGGTGAAATTCATTGGTTTGTGGCCATAGGTCATAACAAAACTCCAGGGTTTGATCTACAGTCCAATGAATGGTCAAATCTATACACTCATTGTCATTAAGCAATCTTCCAGGATATGAAGCAGGAGGGGGAAGCCTTAATGCGCAGACTTCACTGCTGAGGCACAAAAAGACACTTTTTATCTCACTGATCTGTTGCCACTGACTCATAGAAGTTCACCCTTCAGTCGATTTAATGCCTGCAGGAAGATGGTGTCCCAGGGTCCCTGAACTGGATCTCCTATTTATTGGGGGGGGGGTCTCAACCCTCGAGTCGGTCCTCCCATGGAAAATATCAAACCTTTCATTCAAAGGACCATTTCTGTCAGAAGCATTGAAAACCATGAAGGCAGGAGGGATTGTAAAACATGCTGCTTAGAGGAGCCTTCTCTGTTAGCAACTTGATGACTCAGTTTCCACAAAAATGAATTTCAAGAATGAGGGCCAGTCAAGGCGCAAACCAAGCCCCCACAATTTTTTTAGAACTGGTGGGTGAGTTTTGTATTCCATGATAGATGGGAATTAACAAAAAATCAACTGTATCAAAAGAAGAGGGAAATCTATCGTGAATTAATCACAATGGGGCATCTTTGCTCAAAACTCCCATGTGATAATTTAGTAGCGAGAATACCCCTCTAATGAGCTTTTTAGGACCGGCAGGCTCCTTAATGGGCTCCTTAATGAAGAATCATTTAGGCTTTTATTAACACCGAGGAAATACACATGGTTTTCGGGAGCGGTTGGGAGCTCAAAGTAAATGAACGATCACCTGGAACGCTAAACCACAAATTCCCTCAAGGGCCCCCTGCTCACTGCATCAAGCAAGCTCACAGTTCTGTGGCCTTTGCAAAGATGACTTGCAGGCTTCTCAAAAGGAAAATGCCAATAGATTACATATTTGACAAATGCCATCAACAGCAGATGCTTCCCATGTGTTCCAAGGCACACATAAAGGGCTGCTAAGTGAGCTTTCAGATCTGTGTTTGTTCTACATCCCCGTGTCTCACTTATTGGCTTCTCCGGTATTTCTTTGGCAGCTGACGGGATGACAGCTTGGCCTAGATAGCTCATTGGTCTGATCGAACCAGCAGACACCAATGACTTCAGTATCAAGAGAGTGATAAATCCGCTCCTGATTTTAACCTAAACCATCCAGAGCTCTGCAATGTTCTAAAACCAACCCTCAAAACAGATTCAAACCTTGGAGAGATCTTCTAAATGCCGTGGTTGGATCCCCCCTCCTCACATCTTTGGAGTCAGCACCCCCCCGCCGCCTCTTTCCACACCACAGTTCCAAACCCCACTGAGTTATCCTTTTTAATCTAGTTATAATCACTGGCAGGATTCTGACCATCAGACCATCAGGTTCAAGGGAGTGGTAGCCCTTTCATGTCTTCAAAACAGGATGTGCTGAGCACCACCACCACCCCGTGACAATTTTTACCTAAACAGATAATGAAACAGGAGTCCCGGAGGGCCATCGGATGGCAAGCAAGGATATTCGCTGGGGGATGCTAGGTTCATAATCTATCCAGGTAGCTGACTTCAGATTCATGTGGCTGGCAGTTATGGTGCAATTACAGAGTTAATTAAATGGGTATCCATGCCCACCGTGACATGAAATACTACTCCGAAGGCCAAGTATTGGATTTCGGAGGAGCAGATGAGAAAGAGAAGGGAGGGAGCTAGAGGGGGGTGGAAAGGCTTCAAGGTTTGTTATTACTTTTTAAAAAATGAAAGTGAAGTTCATCATCTTTTCATGTGCCTTGATGAGAAAGGTTTTCAGGGAGTCCAGCTTTATTCCAAAGCCCTCAGCCCCCTTCCTTGCATAGGGAGAGGAAGAAGGAGATGATGAGGCCGGGGGGGCGGAGGTGGGTGGGAACGGGGCCTGTTGCCAAATTCAGTTGAATTCATCAATAATATTTCATTAATAACAGCGGCAACCACACAAGGCTTTTAAGAGCGGACACGGTCATCACTATTGCTGCTCCAGCTAAATTTATTTCTCAGCATGTTCTGCCAGGAGCATAATGAATGGCAATATTACAATTATAATTAATCTTTATGCCTGAAATGGTAAAAGATGAAGAGGAGGAAAACAGCAGGTGGATGTAGGGGGTGATGAGCCTTCATGGCATTGGCAAGGAAGGGAATATTCATTTTCCTAGCATGCAGGTAAGCAGCCATTTTTTTCCATTCGGTTGGCTAGCAGGCAACTTTCGGAGAAGCCACAGAGCCCGAAGAGAACACAAGCTAGATGGAGCCTGCTTGACTTTCTGTGATTCCTTGGAGAATCCAGACCCTGAGAAGGCACACATGTCTCCTTCAGACTTTCCTCAGAGAATGAATTCCATCCTGCCCAGTGGTTTAGGCCTCTGGCTACGGAGACTGTGTTTGGGAGTTCAGTTCCCCACTGGGTCTCTTTTGGACTCTAGGACTCAGAGGGTCCCTTCTGTCATGGCAGAAGGAACGGGTTTGTTTTCCATGGCTTCAGAGACTAGGACTCGGGGCAATGGTTTCAAACTACAGGAAAAGAGATTCCATTTGAACATCAGGAAGAACTTCATGAGAGTTAGAGCTGTTCGGCAGTGGAAGATGCTGCCACAAAGAGTGGTGGAGTATCCTTTTGGTGGTTTTTAAGCAGAGGCTGGATGGCCATATGTCAGGAGCACTGTGATGGGGGGGTTCCTGCCTGGCAGGGGGCTGCACTGGATCACCCTTGAGGTCTCTTCCAACTCTATGATTCTATGATTCAATTTAAAAAGGTTGTTGACAACTTTGAAGGGGTCCAGAGGAAGGCAACCAGGATGGTCGAAGGTCTGGAAGAAATGTCTTACAAGGAACAGCTTAGGGAGTTGGAAATGTTTAGCCTTACAAAAAGAAGACTGAGAGGGGATATGTTTAAATATTTGAAAGGATGTCATATTAAAGAGGGAACAGGTTTGTTTTCCATGGCTTCAGAGACTAGGACTCGGGGCAATGGTTTCAAACTACAGGAAAAGAGATTCCATTTGAACATTAGGAAGAACTTCATGACAGTTAGAGCTGTTTGGCAGTGGAATATGCTGCCACAAAGGAGGGTGGTGGAGTCTCCTTCCTTGGAGGTTTTTAAGCAGAGGCTGGATGGCCATGTGTCAGAAGTATTGTGATGGGAGTTCCTGCCTGCCAGGGGGTTGGACTGGATGGCCCTTGACGTCTCTTCCAACTCTATGATTCTATGATCAGGGAACAGCTAGATCACTCCGTGGTTTAGGCACCTGACTCCTTGACAGGGGTTGGGGCTTGATGATCCCCAGGGTTCTTTGCAGCTCTGCAGCTCTTAGGTTGTTGTTATTGTCTTTTCCCACACCGCACATAGCTCTATCCACCTTTCTCGCCCCTGGTTTCTCTTCCTTGCCTTCCACAACCATAGCTGGAAGAATAGCTAACACAAGAATGCCTGTTCGGGCATAGTTAGCCCTTCTGCCCAGAAGGTATGTAGTAACAATCCTTACCTTGAAAGGAACAATATATGGAAATGGGCAAGTGGTTTTAAATTATTCAGTAGAAATGTAAATAGGAGGAGGGGAAAGGTTGAATAAATCATGGGGGTCTGCAGGCATAGGCAGAGGTGGGAAAGAATGGGAGGATTCAATTAGAGATGGGCACAAAATGATATTTTTATTTGTTTCATTATTTGTTATTCATTTGGTTATGTAATGAAATGAATAACAAACTGCTCCATCGAAGGAAAATGAAAGGAAATGAAACAAACATTTTCATTTTGTTTTTCATTTCCCCAAACTGTTGACCAACCCCTGCGAGGGGACTTCCAAAGCAGCAGTGCTGATCAGGTGTTGCGCTGCCAGTGCTTGTTTTTAAAAAGCGCCCTCAGCTGATCGGTGCTTGGGGCTTGGCAAAAAAAAAATCCTTCCTTTTCTCCCACCCAATCTCACAATTCCCGCTACAGCTGATTGGGGCTTGAGGGCAAAAAATAAAAAATAAACATCCCTCCTTCACCCCTCACCTTATCAGGTGGGGGGGAAAGGCAGGATTTTTAAACAATTTTTTGCCACCCCAAACCAGCTGATCAGCACTTCAGGCGGCAAACAAATGTTTACAAAGCCTACCTTTTCCCATGCCCGATTGGGTGCTGGACATTACACAAGCACCACACGCATGCACACACACACACACACACACACACACACACACACACACACACACACAGAGAGAGAGAGAGAGAGAGAGAGAGAGAGAGTACACAAACAAAAAATGAAACAAAACAAAAAACAAAATGATTGTTTTTAAAAAAAATGTTTCAAACAAAACAAAACAAAACAGAATGGAACAAAATGAAGAATGAAATGAAATGCTATTTTAGTGTTTCATGCCCATCTTTAGATTCAATCTAAGATGCCATCTGAGAAATGCCAGGTTATGCCTACTTCGAGAGAGGAACAATCGGCATGAGTACATGACAGGCTGCTCCTGAAGGAATCGGCAACCAGAATGCCCCTGCTTCTTTCTCCTTTTTTAAAAAATTTATTAAGTATTATAAAACTACAATACAAATAAAACACATAGAACAACAAAATACCATAAAGGAGAGGAAAATATTAATCAAAACACACACCAATATGACAAAAAAATAACAAAAATAACAAAAATAATCACCATGCAACCCACCCCCCTGGGGACTTGAACAAAATTATAACTCTGATGGTACTGACCAGCCCATTTCCCTCCAGAAATACATTAAATCTTCTCTTGGTGTATACCCTTTACCTTTTCATTTTCTACCTTTACTCCTCTTTTTAAAAACACAGAGATTATAAAAGAGCTTTCCCCATCTCTGTCCAGTCAACTTTGGGGTTCCCTATCGCTGGTGGCTTCCTGGCTTCTATGAGAGGTTTCTTCCTTTCTCAGTGGATGAAAGTCCCCTGGCTTAAGCTCTGCTGCTGGTGCCAATAAAAACTTTAAGGGGGAAATATGCTGAAATCCCATTGCGGGTAGGTAGCTCAGGATGAAAAAGATGTTATCGGTGGGACCACCTGGAGAGGCCTTCCATGGTTGTTGAGCTGCTTCGTCAATCATGTTCAAGAAGCAATGCACTGCTGCATCTCAAGGGTGGGAACAAATGGCAAGTGACCCCAGAGGGAAGAAAAAGGAAGGCTGTGAGCCAAAGAGGAACAATCTGCATGTAGGTGAAAAAAGCAGAGGTTGATCCCTGGGTACCTCTGGTTAACTATCTGACCTCCCACCCAACCCTGCCCTTTGATTATTTGCAATATTCATTAGGACTCCACTATCCAGATGGTATGAAGCTCATCAGACCAAAGGCCCATTTCCTTCCCACCATGCACCTGGGCAAGCAGAATGCTAACACCATCTTCTTATATCGTCCTGCCATGTTTAGGCATGTAAACAACCGCGCTGCTCACTTCTTACTACAGTACTGTTGTATAGCTTTGGCCAGCTTAAGGGTTTCAAAATCCTGTCTCTAGGGTCTCCTCCATTTTAAGACTTGGGAGCCTAGCATAGGGATGGCAGAAGCTCATTGCTGTCAAACGCACCCAAGATAGAGAGAGAGGGCGCAGCAGGCTCATGCATGTCTGGCTAGCAAGAATTTGTCTCCACAGACAATTAAGGGACAAGGCCGAGACATTTAGAATCTGCTTCTCAGCCTTGGGCTGTGATAAAGGAGATGACATTGATCCAGAGGACTAGCTGCTTTATGTATCTTGGTGACCGATCGGCCTAGACTGAGACTGAGGGAGGTCAGATAAAGATGCCTTCCTTCTTAGGCCTCTAATTGATTGACGCCATCTTAGAACTGGCTGAGAAAGTACAGACAATATCCTTAGCCAGCATGGGATGGTGGAAAAAGGGAGGGAGGCAGCCTGTGCACAACTCCTTTGTAATCTACTCCCTTTCCCAGTTTGCAGTCATTCTTTGCTACAGGCAAAAGATGTCTGCCAACATGGAAAAAAGGGGGAGTTCAAGAACAGAATGAATGCAGAACTGGGTAAACAATTCAGAACCCGGAGAAGGCCCTTTTCCACCCCTTTCTTTTTGTTGAAGCTCCTAGTCCTCATGGTGGCAGGATATCCCCAGATATTTTCTGTAGCCTGAGAGAGAATGTTGAAACCACAGCAGGCTAATCCTGCTGCAAGCTGTTGGATTCTACAAGACCCAATGAATAAAATCCAACACGAGAGATCCAGGCAAATTACCAGTTTATTAGGCCTAGTAAAATGGTAAGGCAAACACAGATCACCCAAGGCAGTAGTGAAACAGTTCGCAACCCAAGACAAAGAGACCCCAAACTTTAGTTCCTCCCTTCCCGCCCCACAGAGTGGTACCTCCTCCAGGGTTGGGCTAGGGGTGGTGTTCCAGGGACCACCAATGAGATGAGCCCAGGAGTCTCTTGGGGGAAGGTCCTGGGCGTCACACAGTCCATGGCCCGGACCCCCGGCTTGGGTGGATTAGGCAGAAATTAATCCTTTAATGTGTGGCCAGGAGGTTTAACAATGAAAGGAGGAAAGTCAGTATTGTCCAGGTGTCTGGGTAATCAGGGAACAATTAACAGGTCGAGGGAAGACGGAACAGTCACAGTGGGGGGCAAGGAAGTCACAGTAGAGGTAGCAATGTTAATCCGGAAAGTCTTTTGCTGTCAGACGGTGCCTTGAATAGGTGTGAAGACGAAACAATGGTGTGCCTTCTGGCTGAGATATTATCTCTGGCCCAGCTGCCGGGTGTACGTGATGTTGCTGCTTGGAGGGAATGGAAGTCCTGATGGATGACTCCTCTTCAGCCATGCTGGTGCCCTCTTGTTGCCCCAAAGGTGGCTTGGATCCAGAAAGGCAGGGGAATACAAAGACAGATCCCAAGAGCCTAGTCCTCAGTGAGGCAGGGTGTAGAAGAGCAGGAAAAGAACAGGAGGTGATAGGAGATGAGGCAGAAGGCAGAGAGAGAGAGAGAGAGAGAGTCTTGGTTCCGTGGGGGTAGTGGAATTGGACCTTTGATACTAGGAGAGACCCCAATCCTTGGGAATGAAGGCTGAGAATCGTTCCCTTGGCTGGTTGGAGTAGGGAACAACCAACTTAGAGTTTGCCCAGTCTAAGCCATGCCCCTAATTGCCTAGTTCAAGGTTTGGGGAATGAGCAAGGGCAATGGAAGGGTCAGATAGTGAGGTGGGACATGGGCAAAGGAGGCAGAAGGGCTAGGTGACAGAATTGGGGTGAGAGAGAGAGAGAGAGAGAGATGTGTGGGGCACTGGTAGTTGGGGGCTAAGAATCAGGTAGGCGGAAAACCCATGAACACAGTCCTTTTGGTGTGCTGGAGTCCCTGGTTCCCAAGAGCGATTGCTCACAAACATTCCCTGAAAGCCATGAGCATGATAGAAATAAATCGCCAGGAAAAAGCAGGCAAGAAGGCTGGAAAGGAAAAAAAAGGGGGGGGGGACTGGGCTCCCTGGCTGGCTTTTAAGGGGGTTAAAGTTTAGTGCCCAATTCAATAATTCTATATTTTTTTTATATTTCCATAATGACTCATCAAGAAATGGATAAGAATTCCAAAATTTGGTGGGAGGAGTCATATGAGATCTTGCTTTGTCATGTAACTAGCAGAGCCAGATGCACTGAGACAGGAGAGCAGAAAACTGAAAAATAAAATCATGCAGAGCAAAAACCACTATGCACCATTTCCTGGGTTGGCATGATAGCTTTAGGCTGAATATTTGAATTCCTTGATCTTTGTATTTTACTTGTTAGATTTGTTTTGAATATAGGCCAGCCTGTCTAGGGTTCAGGGACTTCCTCATCACACACTGAAGTTCCTTCCACGAAACAAGATAAGGAGACAAACACTTGTGTCAGATACTGTGATTCTTGAATAGGCCCTGAAGCTGCCGTGTTTAATCTGAGGATAATGGCCTTTCTTTTGACTATTTCGGAATCGAGCTCTGTGATGAATTGAATCAGACATCCCATTTTCTAAGATGACAAATGGATTTTCCAAGGTCTGATTGGGAAGAAAAAAGCAAGACTATTGATCAGGACTTTTGAACAGTAAGCAAGCTATGAAAGATGTCAATGAATTTATGTCTTCATTTTATTTAAAATATTTCTGTCCCTTTCTCAAGGTGGTGATGGATGGATGGATGGATCATCCACAAATACTAGGACAATCCTGTCTCACACATAAGCACATTCATCAAAAAGCCAGAAAGCAAAGTGTGCTGTTTATATGTACCTCCCTATTGCACTTAAAGCACTCTCTGGGTGGTTTACATTTTAATTATGCATTCTCCATGCCCACTCCCCATGAGCTGAGTACTCATTTTACCAACATCAGAAGGACAGAAGGCTGAGCTGAAACTTGAGGTGATTACCTGGGATTGACCCCAGGTCATGAGCACAGTTCAACCCCTGTGCCACAAGGCTCCTCCCTTTAAAGAATGGGGTCTGACTAGCACAAATCTAAATATTGAAGCCAACATTAAATTAGGTGGAACAAAGTCCTATGGCAGCTTTCAGGCCAGCTGGTTTATTAGATCACAGGATTTCATTGGTTTTAACCCATCTCCTTGTAAAAGTATCTATCCTCTTAGAGGTGTGATTCCCAACCTTTGGTCCCCAGATGTTCTTGGAGTAAAACACCCGGAAGCCTTCCCCACTGGCTGTGCTGGCTAGGATTTCTGGGAGTTGTAGTCCAAGAACTTCTGGAGTCCCAAGGTTGGGAACCACTGCGATAGAGCTTCAAAGAGACATACCTATGCTCAGGGCACTTTGTTACAGGTTGCAAGGTGAGGTAGAAGTGGAAGGTGTTGCAAAAAAATGACACTGGTTCATTGTTTTCAACATTTGCTGCATTATTAAAAATGCCATTTACAAAGAATCTTGGAGAGGAGGGAAATTCATCAACTTCTCTGCTAATAGACTGGGCAGCTGATCTGGGAAACATTGTTTTCCTATAATGAGAATGCATTTTGGAACACTCTCCCCAGGGTGGGAGCTGTTCATTTGCACAGGAAGAGACGTTAACTGTGGTGGCTGTTTCTCCTTACGCCCGCCCCCCCCCCAGGCTGCCTCCCCAAACTTCACAGAGAAGTGAAGAAAAACACAAATTATTTTATTTTCCCACGACTGCACATTGCTTTAACCCTCGCCACACTTCCGATGGCAAGCTGGCCCAATTAAGACGGGCCTGGTTTCCGAATCAGTGTGGCCCATCGCAAGCTGGCCCTCCATTAAAGCTGTGCCCAACCGCCTTTCCAGAACCTGCTGCCAGGGCCCCAGTTGCTCAGAAGAGAATGGACAATAATTATAAAGAAGAGCAGGCGGGCCAGGGGTAGTGGGAGCAGGCAGGAGGATCCCATTCGCTCAGCTGGCTGTTTGATTAGCGGGCTGCGCCAGGCCCCGGGAGACGATGAGGCGCATAAAAAAATCAGCAGACCGAAAATGTGCCAGCGACTTGCTGCACATCATTACCACACCAGGCAAGGGGGACAGCAGACGGGGTGGGAGTGGGGGAGGCCTGCTTAAGCAAGCTTGAAAGGGAACATGGGCAAAGCTGAGGGAGAGGGCAGGAGGCTGAGCCCCCTGGAAAAAGTGTGGGTCTTTCAAAGGCCACACAGCAGAAGTGTACATTCTGATGACGGGGTGGGGGGGGTAGCCAACTCTGTAGGTATTTCACAGAAATGTTAATAAGTAGACTAGGTGATACCTTTATTGGTCACTACTAAAACAAACAAAAAAAGTAAGCTAAGCTTTTGATAGCAACTTGCTATCTTTATCAAAGCATTGTACAGAAATGTTACTTGATCAAACATTAAACTGCTGGATAGCTCAGTGGTTTAGGTACTGGACTGCGGAGCCAGAGGTGGGGAGGTCAGTTCCCCCCCCCCCGGGCCTCCTTGACAGCTCAGCTGACCCAGGATTACTGTAATTCCCAGACTGCTAAACCCAGCAGGGCCATTGAAGTTGCTGCCCAAACAACCCTAGCTTTTCCATGCTGTGACAATGATACCGATTAGAGATGGGCACGGCCAGAAAAAATTATTTTTCGAGTTGTCGTTTGTCGGGACGGGTCCATTTTGGGTCATTTCCGTTTGTCGCGAAATTTTTCAAAAATTTGTTGTTTCGTTGTGTCTGTCGTTTGTCATTTCCACCGCGATTTAGCGCGACTTGACTTCCCAGAGCATGGGGTTAGGGAGTAAGGTCTAGGCTTAGGGTAACTATTAAGGTTAGGGTGGGTTAATGGGCTGCACCTCTGGGTGCCTCTGGCCCACTAAGAACACAGTGTACTGGCATATGGGTTAGGGTTAGGCTTAGGCTTAGGCTTAGGGTTGGTGGGCTTTTTATGCCCTCTCTGGCACATCCAGATGTCTCAGCAAAACCTGGCCATGTGATTGGTGGAATGGCTCCAAAAATTTGCATGGTCCCATCCCATGGCCAGCCCATCATTGCCCGTGCGCAGGTGTAAAAAAATAAAAATAAAATAAAATAAAATAAAATAAATGGCGATGTTTTATTGCAAGAAAAACCCACTGCTGCTACTGTAAAAATTCAAGCATTTAAAATAGCTAATTTTCGCATGTTTCTGTGATGCTTTGGTAGGTTTTTGGACCACGATTTAAAAAAAAATATTGTGGTCGCCATTTTGGATCCCCCCGCACCGCATGGCAAATGGAGATGACGAGGATGCCCCCCCCAGCCTGGTACCAGAGCAGCCCGGGACAGGAGACGGGGGGAGGCCGGGGACCCCCCACCCCAGAAATCACCCCTCTGGTAGGTGCCCTCAGACAGGCATATTTTCGCCTGCTTTTTTGGCCGGGAATCAGGGGTTTTTTTTATTTTGAAAAATTTTTTTCTGTGCCGCCGCTTGGCGAGTTGGCGAGACGACGAGGATGCCCCCCACCAGAGCAGCCCAGGACAGGAGAGGGGGGGAGGCCGGGGACCCCCCCCCAGAAACCACCACTCTGGTAGGTGCACTCACTCAGGCAGGCATATTTTCGCCTGCTTTTTTGGCCGGGAATCTGGGTTTTTTTTATTTTTAAAACTTTTTTTCTGTGCCGCTTGGCATTGCGCGATCGCTGCGATGCCAGGAACGACAACGACAAATCAGACCCAATTTTTCTTTTATCGGTTCGAGTTCGAGTTCTGGCGGAGTAATTGTTGTTACCGTTTCCGTTACGTAACGGAAACGAGGAACGGAAACGGAAACGAGAATTTCGCCAAGTCGTGCCCATGTCTAATACCGATAGTTGCTTTTCATCCGAATAAACCATTGGGCAGCCCTTGTTCTTCTCCACTCATGCTGCAGCTTCGAGGCTTCAAAAATTCCAACAATGATAGATTTCTCTCTTTCTCTTCCTCTTTCCCTTCCAGTAACCTGAAATACCTATTTTGACATGGCAGTTGGACTGCTGAAGCTGCTATTTTCCAGAAAAATAAAATTGTTCGGGGCCAAACAGTAGCCAAGAGGAGGATTAACTCCCTCCTTCAGCCTCCAGTCCCAGGTTTGACCCAGTAATAACATACTTACAGTTGTACCTTCTTTGAAGAGAACAAATCCTGATTGGCTGGGATTTTGGAGTGTTCTCCATGATCCCTGACTACCTGGCATCACCCAATTCAAGAGAAAACGGTATGGAACACACCCAAAGTTTAGCCAAAACAAAAAAGCACTATCAAGATATAACATTGTATGTATGCTTCCCCCCACCCACCCCGGAACAAACACACATTACTTTCTCCTGAAAGCACTATTTTGGACGAAAGCAGTTGAATATTTGTCACACATGCGGGAGAGTTGCGAGGAACATCCTGCAGTTCTGATGGTCAGGTGAGAAGAAATGGGTCCCCCCCCCCCACTCAAAAATGCAGCATACAATTGTTGTGCTGACTTCTTGCATGCCTTCTTTCCAGCCCTTCTGAGCATCGATACTTGTTCTGGATTAATCTAAAACAGGCTGGCCAATTAGTAATCGCTTTATTGATGAGATAAACTTTAAAAAACTAGGCAGACCACCCACTCTGTCCCCATTAGATGCTGAATGGGGAAACCAGACCAGTAAGAACTGCGGCAGCCTGTGCCTGCTTAGGAGGACATTGGGGGGCAGTGCCAGGAAGTCGGGGATGCACTGATCTGATCTGATTGAGTGATCACTAGAGATGGGCACGACCAGGGAAAATGACGTTTTCGAGTTGTCGTGTGTCGGAGCCGGCCCGTTTCGGCTCGTTTCCGTTTTTCGTGAATTTTTTCAAAAATTTGTCGTTTCGTTTGTCATTTTTTTGTCTGTCGTTAGTACTGGTTTGGGGGGGGAGCGGGCTCCTGGAGGCACCTCTCTGGGTGGGTGCCTCCTCTGGCCCGCTACAAAATGGCATGCATAGCCAATTGGATATGCATACCACCAAGTTGCAGTGGCAGGCAGAGACACCTCTTTTTGGTGCCTCTACTCTGACTCACTAAGAAGGACAGCATACTGGCATACTGGCAGTACGGTGCACTTGGGAGCGAAGCACTCTGGGCGCAGTCTATGGCTCACCAAGAAGGGAAGTGTACTTGCGTGTAGTGCAATGCGAGTACACAGATCTGGCTTAGGGTTAGCGTTAGCGCAAGGGCTAGGTTTAGGGTTACGGGTAAGGTTAGGGTGAGTTCATGGGGTGCACCTCTGGGTGCCTCTCTGACCCACTAAGAAGGACAGTGTACTGGCGTATGGGTTAGGCTTAGGCTTAGGGTTCGGGTTCGGGCTAGGGTTAGTGGGCTTTTTATGCCCGAATGGCACATCCCAGAAGTCTTGGTCAAAACCTGGCCAAGTGGCCATGCAATTGGTGGAATGGCTCCAAAAATTTGCATGGTCCACTCCCATGGCCAGCCCATCATTCCGCACTGCGCAGGTCTAAAAAAAATAAAAATAAAATAAAATAAAATCAATGGAGACGTTTTGTTGCAAGAAAAACCCACTGCTGCTACTGTAAAATTTTTAAAAGTTTTTAAAATAGCTATTTTCACATGTTTCTGTGGTGCTTTGGTGTGTTTTTGGACCACCACGATTTCAAAATAAATATTGCTTGCCGTCGCCCCATTTTGGATCCCCCGCCCACACTGCATGGCATGGCGAGTTGGCGAGACGACGAGGATGCGCAGCCCAGGAGAGGAGAGGGGGGAGGCTGGGAACACCCCCCCCCAAGAAACCACCCCTCTGGTAGGTGCCCTCACTCAGGCAGGCAGGCATATTTTCGCCTGCTTTTTTGGCCGGGAATCGGGTTTGTTTTTTACTTTTAAAAGTTTTTTTTCTGTGCCGCGCCGCTTGGCGAGTTGGCGAGACGACGAGGATGCGCAGCCCAGGAGAGGAGGGGGGAGGCCGGGGACCCCCCTCCCCCAGAAACCACCCCTCTGCCCTTACTCAGGCAGGCATATCTTCGCCTGCTTTTTTGGCCGGGAATCGGGTTTTTTTTACTTTTTAATTTTTTTTTTCTGTGCCGTGCCGCTTGGCGAGTTGGCGAGACGATGAGGATGCGCAGCCCAGGAGAGGAGGGGGGAGGCCGCCGCCCCCAGAAACCACCCCTCTGCCCTCACTCAGGCAGGCATATTTTCGCCTGCTTTTTTGGCTGGGAATCGGGGTTTTTTTTACTTTTTAAAACTTTTTTTCTGTGCCGCTTGGCATCGCGCGATCGCTGCAATGCCAGGAATGACAACGACAAATCAGACCCAATTTTTCTTTAGTCGGTTCGAGTTCGAGTTCTGGCGGAGTAATTGTCGTTACCGTTTCCGTTACGTAACGGAAACGAGGAATGGAAACGGAAACGAGGATTTCGCCCAGTCGTGCCCATGTCTAGTGATCACATCACTAATGGCAGAGGAAGCCAACTGAGAGTGGAATCAGAAACAAATAATATGAAGGAATCACTCTCTTCCCCCCCACACACACACACCCCACCGCCAAGAACACACATCAAAACAGAGACTTTTGACACTGTGAAAAGCATTTGAGAAAAACAGCCTCCACTCTGAGATGCTCTCCACTCCCATCCTGCCCTCCCCTTTTCAAAATTTGCTATGTGGTTTTGGGCAACATTGGCATTTTCTCAATCTCTGGGCCTGGGTTACGGCAGGGTTTAAAAGATAGGAAAGAGGAGAGCCTTTGACAAGCCACATTTGTCTGTGCATAAATAGTAGCCACTCAGATCTGGGCTCCCATCAATCGCTCCCACATGAAGCGTTTCACCCTGCACTCTCAGCGGCCCCAGACAAAAAGATGTTGGCTCCACCACTTCATGATTTGATGGCTGATCGGTTCATTGCCCGAGTCAGGGAGCTGCATTTGTGTTTACAGAATGAGTCTGTGACGCGGCCGATGCAATCATTTGCTTGAGCTCCCTAGGAAACGATGTATAAGACCTGACCTTAAATGAGAAGCAGCTAAAGAAATATTAGCCCACAGTGTGCGGGAGGCAGCGTCTATCATTTACAATCAGGAGAGTTTGGCTTTGGATGAGTGCCTCTCCATCCCGGTCAACCCAGGCGCCCAAGCCGAGAGGACAACAAGATGGGTCTTTAAAAAGATTAGAGCAGGCTCTTTCAGATGGGTCCAATGCCAGCTCTAAGCCCAAAGGAGGCAACTAATGAGAACCCTTTGGGGCAACCTCACAGGAAGAACATGTAATGCAAGTAATATTGGACTCAAGATAGAGGAAGACAGATTTCAATAAGTATCAGGGGGAACTTCTTAATGGTTAGAGTAGCATGACAAGGGAAGCAATGACTTCTGGAGGTGTTGACTACTCCAATACTGTAGGCATCTATCAGACCTGCTTTGATTTCTATTCCTGCATTGAGCAGGGAGTTGGACTCAATCACTTTATAGCCTCCCCAATCAATTATTCTGTGTTTCCATGATTCAAGGGTTGGACTCCTGTTACTATCTACAGTGGTACCTTGTATAAAGGAATTAATTCATTCCAAATGAAATTATGTTAAACAAATTTTCCTTGATACAAATTTCCCATAGGAATCAATTGAAAACAGAATAATCCCTAGTTGCAACCATTTTTATGTTGTACGGATTCACCCCATAGATGATTTTGTTAAGCAAATTTATTTATTTATTATTTATTATTTATTTATTTAAAACACTTGTATCCCGCCCATCTTCCGAATCGGAACTCTGGGTGGCTAACAATACAACAAAGCAATAAAAATCAATCACAGATTATACAAAGAGGGGGAGGCAACCCTCCAGCGGGATAGCGCAGGCGGCAAGGAAAAAAAAATAAGGAACTTAAGTAGACAGGTCTCCAAACGCCTCCTTAAAAAGGTAAGTTTTCAAAGCCTTTTTAAAGGCGGGCAGGGACTCTGCAAGGCACAGCTCACTGGGAAGAGGATTCCACAGCATGGGGCCCACCACAGAGAAGGCGCGGTCACACATACACGATTTCCACGCCTCTCTGGGTGTGGCCACCCTCAGTGAGCACGCCTGCGCCATTCTCGTGAGCCTGGTCCCAGTTGATCTCTGGGAGATACGCTCCAACAGGTACTGTGGTCCCAAGCCGTGGAGGGCTTTGAAAATCAAAACCAGGACCTTGAACCTTATCCGGAAGACAATGGGAAGCCAATGCAGACGGAACAGAACTGGGGTGATGTGCTCAAATCTCTGAGCACCCACCACCAGGCTGGCTGCCGCATTCTGCACCTGCTGTAACCTCCGGACAAGGGTCAAGGGCAACCCCACGTAGAGGGCATTGCAATAGTCGATCCTCGATATCATGAGGGCCTGCACGACTGTCCTCAGGGAGGACTCATCGAGGTACTGGTGGATCTGGGTGATCCTGCGGAGATGGATAAAAGTGGCCCTGGAGACTGCCATCACCTGGGCTTCCAGGGAGAGAGCCGAATCCAGGACCACGCCCAGATTCCTGGCCCTGTCCGTAGGCTGGAGGGAAACACCCCCCAGTCTAGGGAGGGGGCCATTGTACCCAGACGAGGATGCCCCAAAGAACAGAACCTCCGTCTTCTCCGGATTCAGCTTGAGCCGGTTAGTCCTGGTCCATTCCAGAACCACCTCCAGGCACAGGTTGAGGGAGTGTACTGCCTCCTCTGCAGCAGAAGAAAAGGAGAGATAGAGTTGCGTGTCATCAGCGTACTGATGATACCAGACTCCAAATCTCCTGATGACCTCCGCCAGTGGCCTGATATAAACATTGAACAGCATGGGTGATATTGCCGACCCCTGGGGCACCCCACAAGGGAGAGTCCAAGGAGCCGACAAGTCGTCATCCAGCTGAACCTGCTGAGACCGGCCACCAAGGAAGGAACAGAGCCAGGACAGTGCAAAGCCCCCAATTCCCACCTCAGCAAGCCGGACCAGCAGGTTACCGTGGTCGACGGTATCAAAGGCAGCTGACAGATCAAGGAGCACCAACAGGGAGGAGCACCCCCTGTCAGCCTCCCTGAGGAGGTCATCCTGCACAGCGACCAGGGCAGTCTCGGTCCCACGAAGCGGCCTGAACCTGAACTGGAAGGGATCCAGGATACGATTTTCCTCCAGGCATGACTGAAGCCGGACAGCAGCCACCCTCTCGACTACCTTGCCCAGGAAGGGAACAGTGGCAATCAGATGATAGCTGGATACATTGTCCGACTCCAAGCTGGGCTTTTTTAAAGTGGGCTTCACCACGGTCTCCTTCAGATGGGAAAGGAAAAGTCCCTCCCTGAAGGAAGTCGTGGCAATGGCCGAAACCCACTCCGGCATGTTCCCTTTGGCTGATTTGATGAGCCAAGCTGGGCAAGGGTCAAAAGGGGTAGCCACCGACCGGCAACAAGTCATAACTCTGGAGGCCTCCACTGGAAACACTGGCCCAAACTCAACCAGGAGGGGAGACCGAGGGGGTGAGGTCCCAGGGACATCAGGGGATCAACTAGAGCAGCTGGAGGGCAAATCGGAATGGATGGCCTCTATTTTCGATCTAAAATGGGCTGCAAATTGCTCACTAGTGAAATCACTAGGAGGAGGCCTCAGCTGACTGGGATTGGAGAGGTCTCGAACCACCCAGAACAACTCCATCTGGCGGTTCGAGGCCTCGTCAATTCTCAGGGAGACAAAGGATGTTCTAGCGTCCCTGATTGCACGAAGATAGCGGCCAGTCAGCTGCTTGAGTGCAGCCCTACTCACTGCCGTCCATTTTGTCCTCCAAATGACCTCAAGCCTCCTGCGTTCTTGTTTCATCGACCGCAGATCAGCCGTATACCACGGCGAGGAGCAGTCTCCACAGCGCAGGAGGCACTTGGGGGCAATCCGGTCTACTGCCCCTCCCTCAGCGCCCACCCAGGTCTCAGTAATACAGGCCAGGTCAGCTCGCATATCCACGATAGCATTGTGGACAATGGGTGTTTTGCTATGAGCTGACCTGGCATTAACCAGGAGGCAGATAACAATATTGTTAGTACAAATGATACCTCTTACATACAACAATCTCCAGAATTTTTTATGTTGTACAGATTTTATGTTATATAAACCTTTTGTTAGACAAGGGTCCACTGTATCTCCATGCTTTGGTATTCAAAGGTTGGATCCTTCCCTTCAAACCAATGTACTTCTCCCCCATGGAGCTTGCAACCCTCATTAGAGAGCTTCCCAAAGTCTTGCAGCAACTGGAAATTGAGCAAGTTTTCACCAAAGCTTTTTCAAGCTGTAGCCCACTGTATCCACTGTCCCTCCATTCCCCGAAATAAAGAGGTGACACACCAACAATTTGGGGTTTAAAGCTGGGCCACAACTTTATTAATAACTTGATCATAACTTTATTTTAACTGTAGCAGTAACTATTAAATTCCGATGGGCCTCCCGTAGTGCAAGTTAGATTTTACTAATATTTACAATTATTTTGGGGTCTGATTTTATGACGTCATGTACTAGCCTATGGGAGTGCCCTTTGTACAGCATGGCACTCCCCGTTTGGTATATTTGGGCCTGTAGCTCACAGCAACCGTGCCTGTCCTGCCATTTGGCCCTACTCTATTTGATAGCCTGGTGTGGCCATTGTTGTTCAGCCTAATTGTTGCACAGCCTCCCGGTTCCTTGCCCAGGGAACCTTGCACATGACGTCCCAGTTATGATTTTCTTGCACTACCTGCCACGGCTCCTTGCCCACCAAGCAGCTGGGAATCACGGCCTGGAAGCCCATCCGCAGGTCCGTAAGGAAAATTTTAATGCCCACATCAGAAAGGTGGACACCCTCAGATCTGAGCAACTCCGGGCAAGCAAATTTGATGTCTTGGTGTGAAATAACAGTTCCCAAACCCTGCTGCATGGTCTTGCGTACAGCCCGGTTCAAGCGTTTCCTGGCCCTTTTGACCCCAGGAGGGTCACGGGCCCCAAGCCACACCTGCCGTGGCAACATCTCTGACCAGACTAATCTGGTAAAAGGGGATTGGGCCTTAAAGGACTCAGGATCACAACAGATCTGTAAGCTTAGGCTCTTCCCCTTAGCCCTGGTCAGATCATTACCGCCCAGATGGATGAGCAGAATGGCGATCGGCGCCTCTTGGGCACAACGGGACGCAACCGTAGAGAAGCTGTCTCAGCTCATACCACGGGATCCTTTCCACTCTATGCGGATCCATTCACTGAGTCCAAGGTGCAGGCCAAAGGCGGAACCCCGGGCGTATTTCGCTGCCCAAAAAAACAAAGCTGTGGCCGCAAATAACCACTCGGAATCCGTCTTGTGCAAAGGAACCTGTAAAACATAACAGTTAGCGAACTGCGCTGGCAGCCTAACAATCGGAAATCAGGCGAACATACGTCTTGAAACGATCTGAGGACCAGCAGCCCAGGGCTCTTATATCTGTGGCCCCGTATCCCATGGCCACCGCAGTGGAGGCCGCCCCAATGTGGAATGAATGAGTGCCAAATTGCCGGCTGGGTAATCCAGCCGCTTCCAAGGCGTGGCACGTGACCGTCCAGAATTGATAGCGGGTGAACGGGGCGTTGTCCGCGTGGGCAAACAGGGGGCTGGACTGGGTGCTATGTCGGGCCAAATAGGACTGGAGTGAGACCAGGGGGCAGAGTTGCGGCTGTGCACATCGCCCAAGCATCACTCGGGTACCCCGTCCCCACTGATCAGTCTTGGACTTACATAAATGTAATATCACCCCATCCTCATTCATGGACACATCTGTTCGTTGAAGAAAAGTATTAGAGTTGTCCTGCTTAGAGGCTGCCAACAACTCACTATTCCTAAAAGCCCCAAAGAAAGCTACTGAAACTGTTGCCCAGAAGAGTGACTCTTCAAACTCGTCCCTACAAATGTAGTGCCAAATATCATACAACTTTAGTAAAATCACGGGTGTGATGGGCCTGTGCATATCACTGGTGCGACCCCTCTCTTTGGACCATCCCTCTAACATTTTCTGGAGAACAAAATAATTGTTGGGGTGAGGAAACCTTTGAACCCTTGCATAATAGGCCAACGCCGACAGCTTACCTTAGATTGAACGGGGGGGACAACCCATTACGATACAACTGAACCGTGTATTGGATCAGGTGATCGGCGTGGGCCGACCATGGCTGCAGGTTCCGTTGTGCACAGAAACGCTGGTATTCCCTGCAAGCTGCCACATAAGTATGCCTAGTTTTCGGCGCTAACACCAAGCCCACTGCTCTAATGGCCTCAGCTCTTCAAGAGTCCAAACCTCCTGTGGCAAAACCTCCTGCTCCGCCCTCGCCCCCGGGGCCAACAGCCAAAAACGTGCCATCTGTTGACGGGACAACGCGTCAGCGATTTCGTTGTTGACCCCAGCGACGTGGCATGCGTGGAAGACTATATTATAACGGAGGCAGCGCAAGGTAAGAGCCCTGACCAACCACATAACCCGGATTGATTTGGATGACAAGGTCTTGACAATGGAGGCCACTGCCTGGTTGTCACACCAGAAGGTGACTGCCGAATTAGCCCATAAAGGTGCCCAGAGCCATAGGGCTCCCACAATTGGGAAAAGTTCTAAGAAAGTAAGGTCCCTAGTTATGCCCCGGGGGATCCATTGGCTCAGCCATGTGCCGCATGCCCAACGGCCCTGGAAAAACATGCCAAAAACATGTGAGCCAGATGCATCTGTGTGGACTTGAAGTTCTGAACCTAAAAGAAGATTGCTCCTCCAGAATGACACGCCATTAAAATCTTGGAGGAAAATCTTCCAAACCATCAAATCCTCCCTCATTTCTCTGGACACCTTGCGTCTATGGTGAAGCCTAGTAAGGCCGGTCATGGCTTGACAGAACTGTTGTCGAAAAGCGCGCCCCGGGGCCACTACTTTGCAAGCAAAGTTCAAGTGGCCCACGAGTACCTGCAGTTCTCTCAGTGTGACTTTTCGCAGTGCAAGAACATCCTGTAATCTTGTGTGCAAATCCAGTATTTTGTCCTGCGGGAGGTGACTGGCCTGCGCCCACGTGTCTAATTCAATGCCAAGGAATGTTAAGATTGGGGCTGGGCCCTCAGTCTTTTCCTCCGCCAGGGGGATACCAAAGTCGCTCGCCAGTGCACGAAACTGGTCCATTAAGAACCTGCACTGGTGGGACCTAGCCAGGCCACAAAAAAGGAAGTCATCTAAATAGTGCACCACCGCCGTGGAGTGTGTCCTAGCCTTGAGTGCCCATTCGAGGAATGTGCTGAAACTTTCGAATGCCGCACACGATATTGAGCATCCGAAGGGCATGGCCCTATCCATGTAATAAGAGCCCTCAAAAGCAAAGCCTAGGAGCTCAATGTCTTCCAGGTGAACGGGCAACAATCGGAAAGCAGACTTTATGTCACATTTACCCAACAGTGCCCCCGTGCCTTCACGCCGGACCATGCGGACTGCCACATCAAAGGAGGTGTACTTCATGGTACAGAGCTCATGTGGGATCATGTCATTCACTGACTCGCCATCGGGGTAAGATAATTGGTGGATGAGATGGTACTTCCCCGGAGCCTTCTTGGGTACAATCCCTAGCGGTGATACCCTGAAGCGCTCAGATAGGGGGTCAGAGAACGGTCCCGGAACCCTGCCTTCCTGCATCTCTTTTTGAATTTTAGCATGGACAATATCCGCCATGCCCCTTATTGATTTTTAATTATTATCTCGAAATTCAAAACCGTCCCTTAAGTATGCTGCAGCTGTTTTGTCTGGGTAGCCATGGAGCCACTCCAGCATGGCGGATAGTTTAATGGGGCTATGTGCTTTTTGGAAGCTGCCCCCCCGGGGGCGAGTTGCTTCTTGATGGACTGGTCCTGTCTTCCCTGGCCCCCTTGGTGACCCTTTGGACAAGCGTAGGAGGTGTGGGGCCTATTGCAGTTGGCGCACAGGTGCTTGAATTTACATGGTCTGTGGGTGCAGAATCCTTTGGCATTATAATCCCAGCACACCAGTCATGGCTGAACCGACTGGCGTGCGTTAGCGCGGGCAGGGCTGCTCTGGCCAATTCGGAAGATCAAGTGCCCACTATCGGTCCAGTCACCAGTTAGCGGGCACCGTGGCACCATAAGATGCCTCCACACGGTACATCCCAGTGGAGATGTGGCCGCAAGGCCGCTCTTATCCTGAATCCCTTATCATAAAGCCTCCACCCGGGTCCCAGAAACTCTGAGTGAGCCCTGTAAATCAGGTCCATATATTGAACGAGGTCAAAGGCGCGCTCGGGACAGGCCTTGACAATAGTGGCCATATAAATAAAGAAGGCCGGAAGCCAATTAGCCCAGCAGTGGTCCGGACGCTTTTTTCGAATCTGTTCCTTATCTTGGGCCTCCGTATGTTTGAATTTCTTTTCATCTACTTCATGATTCATAAGCTCAAAAATGTCCACATATTCACCTCTAAGAATCTTTTCAACCGTCACCGGCAAGAGGTGGTCGCCCAGGGGCATAGACTGGTCTGAGTCGGGGTAGAACTGTGGTGGGATCTCCCTGTCCCCCCCCCCCCCCGTGGCCGGTCCAGACAGGGCCGGTGCCGGTGAGGGGGGAGGCTCTACATTGCAGTGAGACGGTTTAGTGGTGTAGGCGCATGATGCCTGCTGTGGTGGACTTACCGTACTCCGGACAGCCGGAAGCAGTGATGCTGACATAGGGGGCAGCAAAGGGATGCTAGTGACCGGGGAGGGCCACGATGGCTGCCTACCCATGAGTGTACTTGGCCACGGCCAACTCCCTGGTGGGTTTGCCGTCCTGTGCAATGCTCGTGACTCACCCAGACACTGAGCCGGTCCCAGCACCTCAGCTGAGCAGGTCGGCATGGATAGGTCGAGGGCCCGCACTTCTGACATTGCTGGCTCTACCGGTCGGGTTGCTGCCGCAGGTTCAACAGGTGCAGCCGCAGCCGCCCCATGGCTGTCCTGGGCCGCCACATCGTGCTCCTGCTGCAACACTTGAGCTGACTGTGCCTGGCCGGACGTGCCAGCACATTCACCTTCAAGGGCAACAATTCGAGAAATCAGTACCTCCACTGTGCAATGTAATTCGGCAATCTTCTGGGCCTTGGATTCCCGTGCTGACCCCCTCACCTCAAAAAACCCCTCCATACCCCGCTGGAGAACCCTACTCTGCTCCCTGGCACTAAGCTTATCAAATACCGGCCTGAAATCAGTCGAGTCATCATTCTCCGATGATGATCAAACAGGTGCGGGCTTGGCAGCAGCGCCGGCAAGTCCTCTCCCGGTGCCAGTCGGAGCGAAGAGAGGCCGGGGAGACCGCGTGGTGCCCTTAAAAGGGCATCTCGCAATGGCTGTCGTGAGACTTCCCCGGTGCCTCTCTCCGGTCCGACTACGGAAGCCGGTAAGGACAAAGCCTCCCCACTCGGACCTTGGCCTTGTGGGGTGGCCAATGTTGGGGAAGGAGCCATCGCAGATTAAGGGGTATCAAACTGCAATAAATATCCAAAATAAATTTCTTGCTTCTCTTAAGATGATTTACTCCAGGGTGGCCCCAGACTAAACTTTGCTTGCATATTTTGAAAACAGAAATCAACACCATAAGTCCACAACTCTCTCTATTCCATAAGTGTGAGAGGTGAAGAGTTCAGATAGGAATGTCGGCTGGTGTGACTTCCTAGCTCATCCCATGTCATTACCGAGACAAAACCTAGACTATGAGAAAGAGAGGTACAGGTTAGACCCTGACACAGTTCTTTGGAAAAGATGATCCATAACCCCTTTTACCATTCCAGAGAAGGTGGGCCGAGAAGATTTTCTGCCAGACATCGCTGCTGTTCCGCTCTCTTCTCAAGCCTTGCTCAGATGCCACGGAAATAACATATCATTGCGTGGGGGCTGATGGCATCAGATGAGTACTTCTGCTGCTCGAGCCAGCACGGTGGAAATTATTTATGAAAAGAAGCAGGATACAAAACTGCTTGACATTTTAAAAGGCATCATTAACATGCACTTGTGGAGAATCAGATCTGGAGTAGCTGAAACTTTTCCCCATCCTGGTGCTTAATTGGGGGCTGGGCTGGCTGCATTTAATGCACATGAAATTTTTAATCACCACCGCCACCACCATCACGGCTGCTCTTGCTGGCTGAGAATCCAAAGAGGGAACCAGAAGGATTAGCCATGACTGGAAGTGGAGGCCAGGGGGAGGGATGTGTGTTCTATTGATCAAAGATCTTGGTGCCCAACTGAGATGTTACAAGAAATGCAATGAAGGGTACAATGAATCAGCACCAGGCTTTTTGCCTGAATGTTCATGGAGCTGCCCAAGATGCTGCATCTATTTCGAGGAGAGAATTGTTTATTGTTTAATGCCTGGTTCAATTGTCTTGATTTTCCCGTCTTGAGATTTCATGATGCCTGCAAGATATGAGGTTTTTAGGGTGGGTTCCGCCTCCCTCCACACCCCAAACCACCCCAAGAAAGACTTCTCTAAAATTGAATATGGGCTTCAAAGTGATATAGGTTTCCCAGGTTGGCCAAACTTGGCCAAAAAGATCAGCACTTTGGAGAGCTCCCAATTCATTTGTCTGTCCAGGTTTTATTCTTCAGACAGAACATGGAGAGTAATGTGTGAAGACGTTGCCAACAAGCTGGGGATTGTGACATACACTAGAGCTGTTCTGCTGCTGTCTGGACTCCATCTCTACAACTGCTGGAGATGATGTACTGAGCTTAAAAGACATGTGACATGATTATTTCAGAAAACTTAATAACAACTAAAAGAAC
>JAHTLZ010000327.1:1040038-1059690 GCA_023846285.1 Phrynocephalus versicolor | reverse complement strand
TTCTTCTTCTTCTTCTTCTTCTTCTTCTTCTTCTTCTTCTTCTTCTTCTTCTTCTGCTTCTGCTTCTGCTTCTGCTGCTTCTGCTTCTGCTTCTGCTTCTGCTTCTGCTTCTGCTTCTGCTTTTGCTTTTGCTTTTGCTTTTGCTTTTGCTTTTGCTTTTGCTTTTGCTTCTGCTTCTGCTTCTGCTTCTGCTTCTTCTTCTTCTTCTTCTTCTTCTTCTTCTTCTTCTTCTTCTTCTTCTTCTTCTGCTTCTTCTTCTTCTTCTGCTTCTGCTTCTGCTTCTGCTGCTTCATAATCATCTTCTATTTAAATCTTTTATTTAAACTATTTTTGCCCCACCTTTGCCCTTAAAAAGCATCCAAGGCAGCTTACTGCATTTAAAGACAATGTTTAAGGCTAAGAAAAACAAGTAGACAAAGGCTAGCTAAATCACGGGAAAAGCCAACATTCAAAGCTAAATACTAGAAAGGATCAGACAAATATCACACTAAAAATGTTAAACCAAAGCAACACCAAAATATATTCAAAGGAGTGAGACCCAACACTCCTTTTAAAACAGCAGTTCGGGCAGGCAGTCCCTGAAGGAAAGCTTGTCTGAAAAGGAAGGCCTTTTCCTACTTGCAAAGGGACAGCAAGGGGGTCATCGTCATGATCGTCTTATAATGGCCAAACTGGAAAGGGCCCTAAGGATGATCCAATCCAGCCCCCGTCAAGTGGGGAATCCAACTCCCAAGCTTTGGCTCCCCAGCCAGAGAGCTAAATGACTGAGTAGAGATGGGCACGACTCAGAAAAAAAGTTTCATTTTCGTTTTCGTTTTCGGCTAGGGTCTGAGTTGTTTCGTTTCCGTTTTCGTGGGCTAATTTCAAAATTTTTCGTTTTTGTTTCGTTACGTAACGAAAACGAAAAAATGAAAACGAAAACGAAAAATTTTTCGTTTCTCCCCATTTAGCTCAATTGAGTGCTTTTCCAGTAACGAAAAACGAAAATTGGCTTGAAATTAGTCGTTTCGTTTCCGTTTTCGGTCCAGGTTGGTGCCGATTTTCGTTTTCATTTCGTTTCTGTAACGAAAACGAAAAACAAAAACGAAAATGAAAATACCGCTAAGTCGTGCCCATCTCTATGACTGAGCTCTCCAGCAGTTCATAAGTTTCAGATCCATCCTCCATCATGTGGTTTCCCTTCATCTGTGCAAGTGAGAGAGAGAAAATGACCTTTGTCAAGTCCCTTTTCTTCCCCTCTCCCCTTCACTTAGTTCCTTTCCAGATTAGGAAGTGAAAGAGCAGCTGGTGAGTGAAGGAGCAGAATTACAACTTGCAAGGTCTTTGGAGAACTTTGACAGAGACGGCCCAAGAGAAGCTGAAATCTTATTATAAAGGTTGCAAGTTCTTCTTTCCAAGCACTTAAAGAGCTAATAAATTCCTGCCTCAGGAGACTTTGCTGGTGGAGATCCGTGCAGAATACAGGAGAGGAGGGGGACCGGTAAGGTGCAGAAACTCAAAAGCTCTGATCCTTTGCAGGGGTGGCAGGTGAGAGACTAGATAGAGCGTAGAGCAGTCAGTGGGGGACACGCCACATGAGGCAAGTACAGCTTTCCAGACAGGGATAGGCAGCAGGGAGCTGGGGGCTCAGCCCACTGAAATCCCAAACCCTTTCCCAGAATCCTACAACCATGGAGTTGGAAGGGGCCTCTAAGGCTATTGGGTCCAACCTCCCAGCCCAACGCAGGAATCCAAATCAAAGCAGATCTGAAAAATGGTAACCCAATTTTATCTTGAATGCCTCCAGTATTGGAGTGCTCATCATCTCCTGAGGTCATTGGTTTCATTGTTGTACTACTCTAACAGTTAAGTATGTCTGTGAAGATTCTCAGTAATCCAGGTGAGTTTATCTGGAAGTTGAGTCATGGCTACTGGACTTCTTTTTTTTTGAGAAATAGAAACATTCCGCTGCTCATCCAAACAGCTTCATCAGTCTGATGAAGCTGTTTGGATGAGCAGTGAAACGTTTATATCGCTCAAAAAAAGAAATCCAGTAGCCATGACTCGACTTCCAGATAACAGTTAAGTAGTTTTTTTTCCCCCTGATAGTCAGCCTGATATTCCATCTGCTCTTCACTGTGGCTTTTCCTCCCAAGGACAGCTGTATTATATGGCTGAACCATTTCCTTCCAGGCGAAGTCCCTTTAATGTCAACCTCATATCTTCCTACCTACACTACATATGCACAGCCAGGGATGTTCTGAGTTCCTTTGAAAAGCAGAAAGATTTGATCTGAGCAGAAGGGAGCAGTAAGATTACTTCAGCCTGTGTGGTGCACAACTCACTTTCCTAACCTCCCTGGATTACTTTTATATCTGTTGTCTGCACCAAAGACCAATCCACTGCGTAACAAGGACCTCCCTGGGTCCCAGTTTGTTAGGTGAATGCTACTGCAAAACCAGCCTATATGTAAGATGGAGCTGCACGCATAGGTATAAACTCTAGAGCCCACAAGGGCTTCCTTTCTCTCTTCATTTACACACACACACACAAACACACACACACACAAACATGATATCCGTGTAGAATGGGGATTCTTGGAGTCATAGTCAAAAAATGACTTTTCTGAATTTTGATAGCCTTACTCGATCCTGTTCTCCTTTTATTGCACATCCTGCTTCTTATTTTCCTTCCTTAGTCTTCTCTGCGGCACAAAGAATGGTCAGAGATTAATGAGGAAAACTCTCATCCAGTCGGTGTCTTCAGCTTATAGATTCCATGAGTCCTGGGAAGAGGAGTCACTGGAGGTATTGGCCACTCAAGGTGGTAGCCATTCCCATCATCATCATCACCCATACAACAGGGATATGATATCAGCAAAATCCCAAGGAGATGCAGGGGGACCACAATATCATGACTCCCATCTTTTGGGCACAAATATGTTGGCTATGATGGGTTTCCTACCCCTATGTTGGTTTCCCCTCACAAGGTTCAGAGGCAGACTCATCTTCGGGTGAAAACAAAAGATAGCATCCAGCTGAAACCTCTTGAAAAGAAAGACCACAGCCTATAAAAATAAGGAAAGAAGGCCCAGGATAGTGGTAGGCACTGTTGAGGTGCTGGTTGTCATAGCAACTGCCAAAGGATACCCCCAGTTGATATCTAAACCTGTGGTCCCTATTGGTAGCCATGCATCTCTGGGCTGCTTGGGAAAGATAAAGCTGAATCCATTCACACTCCGACTCGTTGACGCAGAGAATTAAAGACTGATTAGCTGTGACACTCTTGCTTGTAACCTTTTCATTAGGAAATTAGGTTTAATAGAAATTGTTCTGACACCTCTCGGAGGCGTTTCCTCACAATTCATTACAAGCACACAAAGACAGGAAGGGAAAGGGGGGAAAGAAAGGGACTGATGTGTGAAGTAATGGCAAGAGGGGTGCTGGCATAGTGGGAAATGATTTAATTGACTGGCACAGAGAGAGAGAACTCTCACAAGAATAAGTTGCAAAGATGGCAGGTGACTTGGATCTCTGGAGTCCCCAAGGAAGAACTATAAAGGACTGAGAATGTCAAGCTCTCTTCACTCTGTTGCAGCCTTTGATCCAAGGTCAGAGAAGTCCTTTGTGGACTAGAGGTCCCAGAATCCAGCAGACAGGAGCCACAATGACTAGAGGATTCTGGGGGTTGTAGTCGAAAAATACAACTTTCTCAGACTTTGGCTAAAATGAAATGAAGGCTTCTACGGAAGATCTGGCCTAGCATTGCAAAAGAAGGCACTCCTTTCAACTATATTCAGCCTGTAGAACCACATTCCCATTAGATGAACAATAGCCTGGGATGTGTTTTACCCAACACCCATTCAGCTTGGGTTATTAGTAGTCTCCTCCTTGGGGGTGTGGAATGGTTCTGATTTGTCTGTGGATCATTGAAATGGCAGCATGATAAATGGGAGGCAGGTTGTGCCTACGTCCCCAACCCCTGTTGAGAGAGGGAGCATTTGCATTCTTTTTTAACTGATGTGGAGTCCACCCTAATGATTTATGGCTTGCTGAATCCATTTGAATCCTTTACTAGGAATCTCCAGCACCCTCTGTTAAGCGATAGCAAAGATGTCCATTATACAGTATTCCCAAACTTCAGCCCCCCAGCATTTCACAAGCACTGCAAGTGTTATTGCACCATTATATTTACAAACACACTCTCTAATTCTGTGAGATCTGTAGCTGAAGCTGCATCTAGGAGACAGGCATACCTTTTATTGCCACCAGCGCTTACTCAGTGCAGCTCATCAGAATGTTGCATTTCCGAGTCTTCTGGGGATCCTTACTGAGCTTTGTTTTGCTTCCCGTAGGCTGTGAATGAACTTGGAGGGGGTCTTCGAATCCAAGACCTCCTCTCCAGGCAGGTAAATTCTCCTGATACCTGTATGCGACCCAAAAGTAACCTCTTTCTGGCCAAATCATAGAACAAAGGTCTTATCACTCTTTCTTTACAGATATTACTTTCTGGTACCATTTCCACCTTGGCCTTTAGAATTGATCAGGGTACTCAAGTACCCATGATTCACCCTTCCACTGCCCCTCTTAGGAAGCCCAGCAGGGAGCTTCTGGGTATTTGTACACGACCCCTAAACTCTGCAGCAAATGGCTGCCAGCTCCGGAGCTTACAATTGTTTGCCCACCAGCTCCGGAGTTTGCAGAAAATTAAGTGCGACCACGCCCACCTAAGCGGGTCCCAGCACACTTTTCTTATACCTGCTCTAGGAGGGTGAAAATCCCCAGGTCCGGATTTAATCTGGTGAGTGTGGGGCTCTCCTCGCTTCTGTTTGGTTTTTTTTGCCTCCCGCCCCTTTAAGAGAAGAGAAGGAATCAGGACGATGACGGGGCTCCAGGTGGCTTCCGAGGTGAGCCTGCATTTTTCCTCTCTTTTTTCCTCCCTCCCCTCACGCAGACAGGAGCAAGGAAGTGCGGAGGGGTGGGGACGCAGGAAGAGCAACGAACCCCCAAGATCTCTGGTCCGAGTTTAAGTGGCCAGCAGATCTTAGGGGTCGTGTGAAAAGGCCCATAGTCTCTGGGAGGAAGGCTCAGCCTGGTAACATGCATATGAAGAGAATAAGGAATTTATTCCAGAGACTATGGCACCTTCCGGAAGGGGAAATCATTAAAGGAAGAAAAGGATGCCCCATCTTTATAGGAGAGCCAATGAGTTCTTCACATTTTCAGCCAATTAGATATAGGATCCAAACTGTATGTAAATATTATCCAATGAGGTTGTACACTTTGAGGACTCTTTGTTTGTTGTAGTATAAAACTATTTTACACTGTATGTTTGGGGTCTTTCTCTGCCATTAAGAGAAGACCCTAGCTGATTCGTATTAAACATATCAATAAAATTGGACTTTGGTTCAGTTGGTTGCATCTCCTCCTGACCTCTTGCCAGAGAAAATATACAAGGTAAATCCAAAAGGTAACATTCCTGCTTTGAAGTCCCTCAAGAGTTTTTATCCAACAACTTCTTGACTTCCCACGGAAGCTGTTCCATCAGCCATTCATTCTTAATGGCTACTCTGTGTGTGTGTGTGTGTGTGTGTGTGTGTTTCGTGAATATTCTCTAATAAATCCAGAGGCCATGTGATTTAAACCTCCTGCCTCTTTCTTTCTTCCCTCGGTGATGGCTGTGAAGAGTCATGCTCCATCATTTTTATAGAGTGCCTTTTAAGTGTTTGAAAACTCTTGTCACATTGCTCCTTTATCTTCGCCTTCCCTGCGGGTAAGCCTTGCGCAGCTTCCTCCACGACTCACACTGTTAGAGCCATTTCCTTCATTGCTCTGGCTCTTCCTGAGATGACTTTTTCCTCCTCTTAAGTGTACGCCAGGACAATGGAGCTGCCAAGTTGGAAACTTTTCCCAGAGCTTTGGAAACCCAGGGACGTGGGTTGTATCCCTCTGCCCTGGCATCCTATGGGTGGTACTGGGGTGCAGACCGAGCCAAAGAAAGTGGTCCATTCCTGAATTAGGTTTGCCCAACTTCTGGTTCTATTTAGCTTCAGTCACCTGAAGAGGAGGGAAGACTCTGTTTCACCATCCAGAGGAGCCTATAGGCTAGATGGCACAATATATATATTACAATTTTGGATCAAAGTGTACATTTTAAGTCAATCTGTTTTCAGATGGTGTTTGTTTGTTTGTTTCAGAGTATTTTTACCCCACCCTTTTCCTTGGAAAAGGACCCATGGCGGCTTACAGTAATGAGGGACAATATGCAATATAAAGGTAAGCAAGAAATCTTCAAAACAAGTTTTCTTTTGAGCGCGTTGCTTTGATTCAGCAGACCTGTAGATGTATTGGTAGATCCTTTAGGAGATGATGGGTTGTTTGTGTCTTTGTGAGCCATCAGCCTTCCCTTTGTGCTTGTCTTTGCAAAAGCCAAGGGAACAATCTGTATCTGAGCAGAAACAAAATTAACCTCCTATTCTTCTAAGCAGCTTTTCCTCCTGCCCACGCTGATAGTAGCTGCAAGTTTCTTTCTAAGCTCCACCCTTTTATTGTTAAGACGGGCTTTTATTTTTTTGCATGGTATCCCATCACTACAGCCAAACCCCAAATATTTGGCATCGTGGTCTTCAGATGGAGCAGAGGTTGCCTGAAATATCTAGAGCCTCCTCTAAACATTCCTTTGTCAAGAATGTTTGTTCCAACCAGGACCGCAGCAATGGGGAGATTCCTTTTTTACACCCTTAGTGCCGGCAGATACTGTACACCTATGCACAGTCATCAGTGGATGCAACTGGGACTTCAGTCTTTTGCAGATTCAATTCAGGAAAGATGGTAGATGCAAGAGGTCCCAGGGGAGAATTTTCTATTTCTTCCTTCGTCTTGGAGGATGCCTTTTCACATAATGGCACATACCAGATGCATCTCAGCATCCCAATAATCCTAATTGGCAGAATATTCCCTGGCACCACCACCACCACCACTCCATAGCTAACAGGGTCCAGATCACTGGTTCCAGGTAGAAGGATTTATCATGGCTATAGAAATTGCCTTGACTCAGTGTGAAAACTGGGTTTCCTTGGTTTAAAAAAAATCTCCACTGGATTTATCTCCTCACCCCGTTTTTCTGCCGCAAACTACCCCGTGGCGCAATTCCTAAAGTTCCCCAGTGACCCTCTTCCAGGCAGCCGTCTACGCAGAGTTCAGCCTAGCCTGTGTGTTGCATTTATTTAAATGATCTCAGCAGAAACGGATTCCACCTACGCCACATGAGCCATGTGCTTCCCCTCTTCCCCACCTCCACCCCCGCCTTGGGGTTCATTGCCATAAAGCAACAGCCATGCCAGGTCCCCTCTCTCCGCTGCAGCCTGGCCCGTGCGCTCCCTTCTGACGAATCACCTCTGTATTCTTATCATCAGCTTTTCCTTCACTCCCCACATGCTACCTTTAATGTGGGATTCTTCCCCAACTCTTATCATTAAGATAAATCTGTCATCTGTTTCTCACCATCCTGCTGGTTTGTTTGGGACTTTCAAAGTCAAGAAGGGTATTAAATATTCAAGCTTCTCCTTTGGGCCGCATTTCAGTGCCTGCATCCCTCCCTTTAATTGCTCAGGTTGAGAAGATATCAAATTTTAATGTTGTTGCTTCGGCAGGAGCCTGCTTAGGCCTCACCTGATGGACCGGTCCAATGGGGAAAAGATGCCCGAAGGTCACCAGCTCCATCCATCCCAGTGATGCAGCCTCTGTCCATCCATGCTTTATATTCTCAAGGTCAAGCAGAGACTGCTCGTTGAGTCCTTCCACAAGACATCTGTGGCTGCCCACTTTCCCATGATGCATCAGTAAATGTCATGGTGCTAGACCTCAAGAGTAAAAACTGTTGGCAGGAAAGAAATGGAGAAAGAAGAAGAGCTTGAGATGCTGGAGATCAGAAAGAAAGACGGTTTGGGGGGGGATGACAAACCCTCCATGGCTTGGGCCCGGACTACCTGGCAGAGTGGATCACCCAGCGATCAACTTCGGCCCGACCAGTTCAGCAATTTTATATATGGATTTGTATATCAATGTAGTGTTGGGAAGCAGTTTACAAAGAGAAAGCAAACCCCAACCAAGGGGAGAATTCCAGACGTAATTTAAAAGGTGTTTGACTGAGATTCTTACTGGTCTCATTTTGCACCTCTTCACTTTTACTTCCCTGTTCAGTTAAATGCACGCACATACACCATGTTGACAGGACAGACCTGCATACAGGGAAACACGGGCATTACCAGCCCACCCAGTTCGGAACAAAGGTGTAATTCCCACAATTGCTTGCAGAATTGATCTGTTTTTCCTCTGTTGGTCAAAGGCAGCAGAGGGGTGGGTTTTTACTCCTGTTTCCACAAACACACACATACGCATGCTTCTCTAACACTTTTAGGTCTCTTTTTTTTTCTGGGAGGGAAGGCCTTTCTCCTTCTACTCTTTTCACAAAAGCTGCAAATTGGCAAATGAACTTTTTCGCACCATTTGGAAATGGCAGGAAGGCCAGGGAGAGCAGAGGTCACCCATTCCCGGGAGGTTGGGGACTGCGAAACTCCCCCCCCCCAATCCATTTGCCCTCCCTGCTCCTTTGATGTAATTAACACCCCCTGTGTGATTGCCTGCAATCCCTTCCCCCATCTGTTGGCGCTTTAATCATCCTCTCCCCACAATGGGCATCTTTCTCATTAGGGGCTTAAAAACCTCTATTATAAACATGTAAATGGGAGACAGCAAGGAGAGAAATATTTTACTCTGCCAATTTCCTTTTGTGCAGCTGCCAGAGCCTCGCGATTTTATTGCTAAAGCATCTCCGAGCAACCCAGGGATTTCAGCCCCTTTCCTGACCCATCACACTTTTCAATCTTCTCTTATCAGGTTTTAATTACGCCTCCTCCCTCTCGCCTGCCTAATGTTTTTTCTTTAAATGCCTCTTGCCATCAATTGATTTGGGAGCTGTGGTTTTCATTTCAGCAGAGGGTATTCTATGAAAGGACCAGGATGGCATGCCTGCGTTGGGACAAAGAGTGCCATTCTTTTCTTACAGAGATGATGTCAAGGTGATAGTCTATCAGTGATCTAAGTGCCCGATCACTGATTGGCTGGCCCCCATGAACCATATTGCATGTCTCTCAGTGGCCAAGTGTGTTGGATGAATATTTAATGCAGATAATGACCATGATCTACAATATGGACTCATATTTTTACCTTCCTGCCGTGAAACAGCAAACCCAGTGACTCATCATTGACTGCAACCTCAATTTAAGCTCAGTATCTGCTGAAGGATTGCATAGCCATTGGGGCATCATCCTGACACTGTCTGGTCTGGGAAGTATGAATCATTGTGTCCTCACCTACAAGGCTCTTGTGGAGGCAAGACACCACCAAAGCTCCATCAGACTATGTTCCTTCTTGGTTTTTTTCTCTTTTAGCATCAGTTGAAGTTTGGTGCTACATCAACATGTGGCATCATTAGTAAAGTGGATAGAGGGACGCTCTTCTCCCTCTCACAAAATACCAGAACTAGGGGACATACACTCAAATTGAGGGCTGAGACAGTGAGAACAGACAAAATAAAACATTTTTTTTTACCCAGCGTGTTGTTAGTCTGTTGAACTCCCTGCCACAGGATGTGGTGATGGCATCTGGCCTGGATGCCTTCAAAAGGGGATTGGACAGATTCCTGAAGGAGACATCCATCATAGGTGACAAACCATGATGGAGATGTGTCATCTCCAGTCTTAAAACCAGGGTACTTCAAGGGCCAGATGCAGGGGAGTGGTAGCAGGAGACAGATATCTAGTCTCATGCGCTCCCAGACGCTTCTGGTGGGGCCACTGAGAGATACAGGAAGATGGACTAGATGGGCCTTTGGCCTGATCCAGCATGGCTCTTCTTATGTTCTTATGTAGTGCTGCCTGAGCACATGAAGCGCTTGCAGATGAATTCTAAACAGTCCTTTGGCATTTGTGTGGAGCTGTGTGACACTGTGTGTTTCCTCCCCCCTTTCTTCCACGCAGTTGTTGTCTCACTCCCAACACATGATGAAGGGTGACGGATCATGAAAGAAGTATGAACGTCCTTGGAAAGCGCCATTCTATTAGAACATCTGTTTGCTTTGGCACAAACACGGATGTGCAACATATCCCTCTGATTCTAGCAAACAGACAAAGCACTTGCTCTCCAACTGTGCCTTCTATTTTAGGAGCTGGGTTTCCCGGGAGCGCCTTTTGTCAACCGATCTGGCTGCCAGCTCTGCATCTTCCTGATTTTCTGAACACAACATCTGCCTCTAGGAACCGGGTTGAGTACCTGAGAGGCGCAGAGGCAGCAAGGGAAATAGCAGGGGATCTCACAGCTCTTTTTATGCCGTTTTCAGAATATTTATGATACAGACTGATGTCACATCAAGCTGTCTTGGGGAAGGAAGAGCCGAGATTACAGAGACATGAAACTAGTTTCCCATTTGCTGAATAGCAACAGGGCAGAAGAATAGAGAAGGGAAGGTGAGCAGGGTCACAGCTGGGGAGGAGCACGTGTCCCGGGCTTTGTGCCGGGGTGGGGACAAAATAACAAAGTAGTATTTGTACTATTTTATATTCCACATGCTCCCCCTCCCGGCCATGGGAGGGAGGCACAAAATCCATGTTTGCCCCGGGTGCCACAGACCCTAGTTGTGAACCTAGAGGTGTGGTTCAGACATTGTGTGTATTTCACTTGATCTCTGCCTCCTTCTTCAAGTGGGATGACGGACAGCAATATGAACGTTTTTGAACCCTGATTCAAGTGTTTCCAAGTAGGCAAGCTGCTTCAAGAAGTATCCAAAGCATGGGGGGGGGGGGGGGAAATGTTGACGTAGGCTGAAGAGTTATCTTATGTACCCTCGCACATCAATTGCTGAATGGTCCTACCACACTGACCTAAATCCCATTCAGTCAATGAGTCTCCTTCGGTTAGGAAAAGCAATCAGATGCTGCCCAAAGGAGCTGATTTCTGAGTAAAAAGGCATTGGATTACTTTGGGTGGAATCCTGAAATCCTTTGAGAAATTTGAATTGGAGAAGGACATACTCAGCATTGCCACATTGAAAGCATGTGGAGGAGCTGAATTCTGGTGATGCTTGGAACCCTGTTTACCCAGAGTCTTTGCATCCAAATGCAGGTAACAAATGACACAACAAAAAGGTCAGATTCTGTTTCTGTTTGGGAGTGCAAAGGGGCGATATTCCATGTTTCTATAACCCGAGTGGATCTGCTGGAAGCACATGTGGATTGAAACAGACACAAATAAGGAAGTGAACTGGGAAGAGCCTTCAAAGCAAATTGAGTTGAATCAATTAAAGAGGGGGAGAAACTGTTTCCTCTCTGACACCTTGGAGTTCAGCAACACACATAATGAAGTGCCTCTGCTTTGCATGAGAAAGGGATGTTTGCCACAATACCCTTCCGACCCTGATACAATATGCAGAGGGAAGCAAAGTGAGACAGAAGGGAGCCTATGCATACATGAGCTTGCTGATGAACTGATACAGGAGTGCCGTCTTGTTGTCTTGTTACTGGGAGATGATCGGAATGCATTTCTTCCACTCCTTGGCTGATGCAACATCTACGATAGTCTGTTTTTCAAACTCAGCCATGATTCTGATCTCAGCACTCCACCGCCTTAGAAGGTGGAGGGGTGGTGGAAGGACTTAGGGCAGGGGTGCCCAAACTTTTTGTAAGGAGGGCCAGATTTGGTGGCTGAGAATGTGTCAGGGGCTGGTTGCTCCCCGACCCTGCCACCCCACTGCAAGCCCCACCCACTTTCTTTAAAAAAAATGGGGTAAAGGAGGGGGAGGGAGGGGTGGGCCAGCCAGCCGCGGGCCACTCAGAATGGCCTGACTGGCCGGATTTGCCCCCCCCCCGGGCCAGACTTTGGGCAGGCCTGAGTTAGGGGAAAGAAGACAGCATGCAATGGTGTGACTTGTGCTGGAAAAGTGATTCCATTTGAACATTCGGAAGAATTTTGTGATGGTTAGAGCTGTTCAGCAGTGGAATATGCTGCCATGGAGGGGTGGAGTCTCCTTCTTTGGAGGTTTTTAAGCAGAGGCTGGATGGCTATCTCTCATGGGTACTTTGATGGGGGTTCCTGCATGGCAGGGGGTTGGACTGGATGGTCCTGGAGGTCTCTTCCAACTCTATGATTCTATGATTCTATGAACTCCTAACCTTCTAGGTTGGGAGTCAGAGAGCTAAACCACAGAGCTACCCAGCAGTTCATAGTTGGATGAAGTAATACAGTATTTCCATGAGATAGCGGTGTAGCAAATGATGGAGAGAATGTGAAGATCCTCATTTAAATTCCTTCTTCACCCACAAAGATTCACCTTAGGCCAAGTGCCATCTTTCATATTTACTTGCCCCAACAGGCAGTTGTATGGTTAAGGAGATGGGGTATGGGGACGCAACTTGAGCCTCCTTGGAAAAAGGGTGAAGGGAAGACGTTTGGTGAGGAGCCTGATGGACACATACACTAGAGCTGGCACTGTTGCAAAACGGATGTGCTTTTTTTTGGGGGGGGGGGGGAATCACACAATTGCTGCATACAAGGTGGGAGATCTACAGGTGGCAATGGGCCTCCCTAGCAGCACCTTCTGAATCACCCTGCCCCATTGTGCAAGATCTATGTTGTGGGTTGGAGGCTTCCATCACACAGGTGTCTGCAGAGATGGAGGCTCAATGGTGCAATCCGACAGAAGGTCTCCATGCACAGGTGCATACCTGAGTACCCAGCAGGGACCAGACCCTAATCAGTGGATCTTGGACATTCACCCAAGTTGTTTCGATTGCAGCTCCCATGCTGCCTATGCTTGTTGTGAGATTGTGTAAAAACCGATCGTGAAAAACAAACACTTGCTAACTCTGAGGAGTGGTTATTGATTGCAAAATACTGTATATATATATATGAATGCATTCTAGAGATATCAGTCTTCGTGTATGTTGTTCCCATAGAATGGGGGGGGGGATACCTAGAGCTCTTGGCTCTCTGAGTCAGGTTATGAGAGATTTTATGCATTTTTCCAAACTGTGGCTGGCTATATTTTACCTATAAAAATAACTGAATCATTTATGGGTGGTTTTTTGTGTGTTTGTGTGCATTTTTGTTTGTCTTGTTTGCCCAAAAACTCCTTACATATTTTTAACAAAATAAGAGGTTCTAAATGCAAGATGCAAGACTTCTTCAATTTCCCTCCTTGGTGGCAAACTGCCACTCATTAATTAGGTATGGGCTGCATTCCTAGCTGTGCCCCCAGTTGAGAGACTGCTCAGAAACCCAGCAAGCAGCTGATTAACGAGCAGCAATGTGCAGCCAAGGCTTATACCAATTCCTTGACCCAAGCAACATGAATCGGCAACAGGATTCTGGCTGATGGGTGATGAATATGGAGCCACAAAACCTAGTGGAGGCAGCCCATGTCCATGTCCCCCCCCACACACACACAATCTCAAATAGCCACAAAAGGGGGGCAGAATAAGACAGAGGCACCCCAACTCTGCTCTTTCCGCGGCGCCTGGCGCCTGCCAAAGGGACGTCGCTTCCCTGCCCCCCACCCCCCCCCGCACCCTCTGCTCAAATGCTTCTTAAGATCTCTGCGGGGAGAAATCACCAAGTGTACAAAAATATCACCAAAGCAGCGGAACAAAAACCCCTCCTGGGTGGAAGCAGCTGCAAAGGTGCGGAGCCGAGATAGCGATTTGTGGGCCGCCAAGCTTTTAAGTCCAATCTCTCCGAGTGAAGCTTTCGATAAAATGTTGCTGAGGATGGTCCCTCACCCTGCCGTCTGAAGTCGGAACCTTTTCCTTTCTTTTTTCCCTTTTTCAAAGCTTTCCAATTTCATACACCACCAGCGCTTTCCCTCCTTTTCCCTCCCAGCTTTCTTGCTCCCCTGGAGCCCCCTTCCCATGCTGGGTGCTCCAGTTCAATAATTACATGTAATTGCATCTCGCGGCGGCAAACGAAGAAGAGCTACCGGCAGGGAGGAGAGACGAACTCCTGGGCTAAACTGGTTGCCACCACCCTTCTGCCTGATGGCCAGCCATCTCTGTCTGCAAAGAGAGGGCACAGCCGGAGTCAGATATGCTGCTTACAGCCTTGATTGGCTCTGCAACGGATCTCATTATCAGCTCTGTTGGTTGCACCAGTCGGGGCGCAACTGGGAAGTATGGCCACAAGTTGAAAAGCAGACCTCAAGTTGAAAAGCACGCACACACTTCCCAAGCACCCTGTTGATTCTCTGACAAAGATGCTGTGGATCATGTGAAAGAGAGGGCAACACCATCAGAGCACACCCCGGGCTCCATGTGCATTGATTAGTCTTGTAATCAATGGAGTTCTAGATCTTATTTCTCATCCGCTGTTTTCCAGCTCATCTTTTTTTAAAAAAAATGCATATATTAACCTCCATGCCGGAGCATCCCTCTGCAAAGCCGACTCAGTTCAAAAAGGAGAAAACCAGAGATGCAAAGCATGACATGATAGATGGAGCAGAACATAATTCTAAAGTAACGGAAGGAACTGTAGCCCGTGACAACCAGAAGAATTGACATAGTGCATAGACACACACACACACAGAGAGAGAGAGAGAGAGAAGACCATGATAAATGACTTCTTTTCTCCCTTTAAAAGGACCAATTAAAATGCTAGGAAGGGATGTTTTGCTCTACATGTTTTTTCATCAAGCCTGACGTGTTCAGAAAACCAATAACATGTCAATGGAACAAAAGGTCCTCACCTTCACAACTCTGGCTCAGTTATTTGCACCTCTGTCTTCCTGTCTATGGAGAGATAATTAGGTGAAGATTTTAATATGAATGTAGCTGGAGGTAGAGGCTGTGTAGAGACTGGGGGTTTAGGGCAACAGCAAGCTTCTAGTCCTCAGTGCTGGAATGCTTGTCCCCTATGTGCTGGTGCCAACCTTGATGTGGCCTCCTAAGGGGGAAGAAAAAAGGAACTTCTCTCTAATTTCATTTGCTGCTTGCCAAGGAAAGCCTTACTCATAAAAAAACCCCAAGGCATTCATTCATTCATCCATTCATTGCACATCCTTTCTTCGGGGACTGCATTATTTCCCTGCCCTTCTCCCCAACTTTACCTCCCCAACAGTTCTATGAGGCAGGACAGGTCAAGAGACTGTGACTACCTAAGAATCACTCAGTGGATAAGGGGGAGATCCAAGCCCAAGGATCCAAAGTCCTAGTCCAGTGGTGGTGAACCTTCAGGACTCCAAATGGTTTGGACCACAATTGGGAATTGGGAATCCAAACGACTGTGGGAGTGGTGGTCCAAAACATCTGGAGTTCCAAAGGTTCGCCACCACTGTCCTTGTCCAATGTGCTTTAGGGCAACACCATGCCGGCTGTTTGCCTGTCTCATATTGAAGAGGGAACAGATTCGGGGCAATGGTTTCAAACTACAGGAAAAGAGATTCCATTTGAACATTAGGAAGAACTTCAGAACGGTTATAGCTGTTCGGCAGTGGAATATGCTGCCACAAAGGGTGGTGGAGTCTCCTTCCGTGGAGGTTTTTAAGCAGAGGCTGGATGGCCATCTGACGGAAATAATGTGATGGGGGTTCCTGCATGGTAGGGGTTTGGACTGGATGGCCCTTGAGGTCTCTTCCAGCTCTATGATTCTATGATTCTATGATTCTTTGCAGGCACCTGCCTAGCCTTCCAAGCACAAACAGCTAGTATCCCCCCTTTAAAACAAAAGTGAGTAGTTGACCACTATTGCCAACCTAGCAGTTTAAAAGCACTTAAAAATGCAAGTAGATGAATAGAGACCACTTCAGTGGTGGAAGTTCATGGCCTCCCATGCACTCATGCTTTTAGTCAGGACAGCCACGTGACCACAAAAAATATGTCTATGAGCAAATGCTGGCTCTTCAGCTTATAAACGGAGATGAGCACCAGCCCCTAGAGCCAGCAAAACCTAGACTCAGTCATCAGAGGGAAACTTTACTTTTTACCTAGTTCAACCCCGGCTGTCTGAATAGCTCAGTGGTTTAAGAATCTTGGGCAAGTTGCATGGTGATCCCAAAGCACTTCCAGAAGAAGGGAATGGGAAACCACCTCAGAGTATTCTCCACCTAGACCTGCCCCCTACACACACACCAAAAAAAAAAAGATCACCATAGGTCAGAATTGGCTTGAAGGAATTCTTGTTTGCTTGTTTACTTGCTAGCTTGCTTGTTTGCTTTTTGCATTTATTTCCCACCCATCTAGCCGGGTGGCCACATTCAATGCTGACAATAAATGGAAAAATAAAACAGAATGTGAATACATCCTAATTAGCAAAAAAAACATACATCATAAAATGTAACATAAGAAACAGTCATAAAATATATAAGACAACATCAAATCATAACAATAGCATATCAACAGCAACATGACAGTCAAATTAAGATAGTGAGATATTGGTGGTTTAGTTGATCAATAGTTTACAATGTACGTGGGCGAGTCAAATCTCAGGCAGCAACTCAGTCCATAAAGTTGGAGCAATTACCGAGAAGGCATGGCGTCTTGTCTTCTCCTTCTGGGCCTCTCTCAGAGGTTGTTGTTGTTGTTGTTGCTGCTGCTGCTGCTGCTGCTGTGTTCTGTGCCATTTATAGCAACCCTAAAAGGGCTTTGAAAGTGAGGGAGCCATTTACAGAGTGCTTTTGCCATGTCTACCCTCACCACCACCACCACTCCAGTGCGTTTCCATGGCTGAGCAGGGATTTGAACCCAAGCCTCCTGGCTCCTAATCTGCCACTCTCTCACTCTCTCTCCAGTGGGAATGGATTCATATTATAGCTAAATGAAAGCCACCAGAAAAAACAACAATGGAGGCACCTGTATCCTTAGTGTGGCTCACCTGGTCCTTTCAGGCAATATTCTCCCTGCCAAAATAACTGAATAAATAAATAGATCAGAAAAGTCAATATTTTAAAGGATTCTTTTGGTTTCATTGTGGGGAAGAAGCCAAGCTGTCAGCAGACTATTAAAAAGGACATGTCCTCACTCCGATCCTTTGTTTTTCTTCCCCTCCGTTGTTTTGTTTGCAAACGTCAAACCTGATTCTTTTTTCTTTCTGACACTCAATACTCCATCTTAGAGGGGAGGGAAAAGAAAGGTCACTACAAGAAATTGGAGCTTTTCTAGGGATACATGAGCTGAACAAGCAGTGCAAAAAAAATTCCCCACTCTCTCCAATGTCTTTCCCTGCATTATCTTCATTCGTTGACAGAGGCCAGAGCATCAGGCTACTTCTCTCATTCTTTCACCTCTGCCGTGGTGCAAGGTTCATTATTCCATACCGATGCCTCCATCTTGGCTGGAGGATCATAGAATCATAGAGTTGGAAGAGACCTCAAGGACCATCCAGTCCAAACCCCTGCCATGCTTTCAGCAATAGGATATAACCAGGGCATAGTGGTCTGTGCACTTTGGGCTGTTCTGAGTCATTTGCTTTGCAGTTTTGTATAGGAGACACATAGCATTGGAGACCTGCCTCAAACTCTTCAAAAACTTATCTAGCTGTTTCCATGATGCTAAGTCACTCACACAGCAATACTCAGACTTGAGGTCTAGAGCCCTGCATTTGTCTTGAATTGGTCAAACAAGATGTCCAGAAGAGTAATATGACCCAGTCCAGATTTCTGTGCTCTAGAATCGCCCACATCACATGCAGGGTTGTTTTCTTCTTGCTAATTATTATTATTTTTAACAGTTTTGTTATTAGGGAGACGCATAGAACCATGAGCTTCCCGTTCCACTGGTGGCTCTGTTTAGAATTCATGACATCATCAGGCACAAGAGTTATTTGGAAACACAGAAAATTGCAATGCTCTCTTCCCATTATGAGGAAGGCTAAAACATTTGGGGCTCTTTAGTCTGGAAAAAAGGCACCTGAGGGGGAATATGATTGAGACGTACAAAATAATGCAGGGCATGAGTCAAGTAGATAGAGGGGCGCTCTTCTCCCTCTCACAAAATACCAGAATTAAAGGACATCCACTCAAATTGAGGGCTGGGAGAGTAAGGACAGACAAAAGAATTTTTTTGTTTACCCAGCGTATCTGTGGAACTCCCTGCCACAAGATGTGGTGATGGCATCTAGCCTGGATGCCTTCAAAAGGGGATTGGACAATTTCGTGGAGGAGAAGTCCATCAAAGGTTACAAGCCATGATGGAGATGTGTAATCTCCAGGCTTAAAACCGGGGTACTCCAAGGGCCAAGTGCAGGGGAGTGGAATCAGGAGACAGATATCTAGTCTCATGCGCTCCCAGACGCATCTGGTGGGGCCACTGTGAGATACAGGAAGCTGGACTAGATGGGCCTTTGGCCTGATCCAGCATGGCTCTTCTTATGTTCTTATGTTCCCCTTCAAAGACCTTGAGGAGGGGAAATCAAAATGAGGAGGGATGCTTGGCACATGACAGCTGTAGCTGTCCAAAATAACTGTACCTATGGGGTGTTTCCTTTTGCTAGAGAGAAGCAGCTGCTGGTGGTATAAATGCCCGGGTCAGGTGGATTTGTGTCTTTCCAGCAGCAAATATACACAAGTGGGTTAGTGTTCTTCTAACAGCAAATGTTTCTCTACCCTCTACATTTCAGCACCCTGGCTCCAAAACCCAGGCACCTTGCTTCAGTTATCATCATTACCTCCACCATTAACTTAGCACTGCAGAGCTGGAAGGTACCCAATGGATCATGGAGTCCACCCCTGTCAAGGAGGCCCAGAGGCAGGATCGAATGCCCAGCGTTGGGGTCCCCAGTCAGAGAACTAAGCCACAGAGCACTCCAGCTCTTCTGGCACAAGTGCACAGGGAGATTGTTCAATTGGAGTATCTCCTGTCTGCTGGGTAGGGGACATATACTTAAATCACAGGAGCTTGAGAATCTCAAGCTGCCAACATCAAGTTGGTCCCTGCACCTCTAGAGCTGCACTCAGGAGCCCCCTCAAGACTCCACATTCCTTCATAACAGGACAGAAACAGAAATAAGAACATAAGATCAGCCTTGCTGGAAGAGGCCACAGCCCATCCAGTCTAGCATTCTGTCTCACACAGCGGCTCACCCTTTGCTTCAGGGTATTCCCAAGCAGATGTTTTCATCTGCTTACAATTCCCTGCAAATGGCACTGAGAGATATCCTGCCAGTGCCTATCTCTCCAACCCGGAGGTTGTCCTTAGGCATCCATCATGATAGCCACTGATACCCTTGTTCTCCATGAATTTGTCCAATCCTTTCTTAAAGCTGTCAAGGCTGACAGCTGCCACCACTTCTTCGGGCGGGGAGTGCCACAGACCAGTGATCCTCTGGATGAAAAAGTACTTTCTCTGACTTGGTTGACTCAACAATGAAGGAGAACAGTCCCATTTACTCTATATTCCAGGTCACAGAGAGAATTCCTAGTTTCCTGAGTTCCTTAACCTCTGAAGATGGTGGCCACAGAGTCTGGTGAAACGTCAGGAAGAAAAACTTCCAGAACGCAGCCAAACAGCCCAAAAAACTCACAAGACAACAGCTATAAGGAGAACATTTGTTCATGTCTGGCTGGCACAAAGTGGCAGAGAGTGATTTATGTCAACAGACTATATACTAAAATGAATGGGTAGCAACATATATAAT
>JAHTLZ010000327.1:1023709-1040028 GCA_023846285.1 Phrynocephalus versicolor | reverse complement strand
TTAAATATACATAACATATGTTTTATCAACTTTTACATATCTTGACAATTTAAGACCTCTATTATCTTCTCTTTTAATTTCACTGGACTCCTCCATGCATTGCACCACTCCCCTTCATCTACACAGCCCGCTGGCTTGAATTACTCCATCAGGCAGAGAAGGCAGCAAATCTTCATTCATTTTTTTGTTTATTTCTGGCATGCCTTTCAGCAGAGCTTGGAAACGTTTTTTGCCACCAATTCCAAGTGCATGAGGAAGGACGCCGAACACATAGGTCTTTCCTCTTACCACTGAGCCTGTCTCCCAGTGTCGGCTGCCCATCGCCCCCTCCTCTGCCTGCCCAATGGAAGAGCTGGCTCTGAATCAGCTCCAAAGCTGAAGAGCCCGCCATTGGAGGCACCATCCCCCCCACAGCAAGTGACCCTGTATTAAGCTGTGGCTGATCTATCCAAAGCTGACCCAGTGCACTTTGCAGCCTGATCTGGAAAAACAAGACAGGGGTTTTCCTTCTCCATCTACCCCAACCAGAGGGTGAATTTGGCTTAACAAGTGATGGTGGAGTAGCATTTTCCATTCCTGGTAAGGCAGCAAGATAGGCTTAGGAGGTGGAAGGCAGATTGTCTGGCAGAGGCCTCTCTGAGTTCCACCAGAAGGCCACAGCAGCTGTGGCTGACACCCCTCGACACACACAACGGAGTGGCTAGAGTCCCAAACAAACACTGTGCACTACCGTGCTCTGGACCAGCCAGGAACAATGGTGCTCACTTACATTATGGACTCGGGATTAGTCTTAGTCTCCCCACATCATAGTTGGGGGGGGGGGCTTCTGACTGCTGGGAGTTGATTGTGTGAATAGAGAAAAGGAGAGGCACCCGGCCTTCTCTAGGATTTGGGTTACACACAGTTAAATTCATGCTTCCCCATAGAACAGATGGAAATCTGCACCCACACCACGCAGTTGGCCTGGAGCTTTCAACCAGTAATTTAACCTGGTAATCAGATATTCTAACTCAGCCCTCCCAGATGTTGGCAGGCATGCACGTGTGCGTCTGTGCATGCTCGCACACACACACACACTCACCCACGCAGCCTGGCAGGGAAGTCCAGAGGCTCGCTGAAATAAAGCTCCAAATTGGTATTCCTCTGGGCGGACAGCTGCTCTTGCAACAGCTGGTTGAAGCGTCTTGTTCTTTTGAGCCTAATAGCACACAACTCCCCTCTCTTCTGAAGGGTCTTTTGTCTCATTGCTTCTGCTTTGCTGCTCTGGTTACTGTGATGTGGCCTGCGTGACATACCCTGAAGGCAGACAGGGCAGGCATGAGCGTGGGGGTTGGGGAGGAGGTCTAGAAAAGCCACAGTCATTATGCTGAAAGCCTCCTAAAGCTAGTGAGTACATGTTCATGTGCCATCCTAGAGCAGGAACACCAAGGAGTTGGAGCGGTGGGGGGGAGGGGATATTTCTTGTGGTTTCATCTCACCTCAGGGAGTCCGAAGGTCCCCTGGATAAGCACGCAGAGACATTATTAGGGAGGGTGAGAGTCATTCCCTTCTGCGAAGGGAAGGAAGCAAGGTTGCACTTCGTAGATGAACTGCACATGCTGTCACAAAGCAACAGCTCAAAGTGGGTGGAGGCACACTCAGGGACTCTTCCCACAATGACACAGATGGCTTCATTCACCTTCATTTTGGCTCCCCCCCCTTTTTTTTATTTGTTTGTTGTAGGACTTCGACAAAGCCCCGCAGCTCCACAAAGCCCCACAGCCTGTGACAGGGTGACAAGTGCAAAAATAACCAAGAAGAACCCCAGGCATCTTAAAGCCTAACAGGTCCCCTCTGGCACCAGCCGATCCTGGCTGCAGACTCCTTCCTCAGAAGCAGAGACAAAGATAAGAACCAGAGCACATACCAAACACATCCTTCTCATTCATATTGTTATTGACATGCATGCACCACCTTTCTTCCAGGGAGTTAGAACTGTCATATCACAACACCCGTTCTAGGTAGGACAGACTGGAAATAAGAGCAGATCATGGTCCAAGCCAAGGGGAAGGGTATGTTCTCCCAGAATTTTTCAGAGGGGGGGATGCCTGCTTGCTCTAATAACAAGTCACCTATGAGAAAGAGAAAGAGACCTGTCCAAAGTCACCACATACATTGCATGTCTGAATGAGGAATGCAACCTCCATTTCCTGTATTCCAGTCCTGGCCTCAATCCGTGACACCAAGGAAATATGAGGAGCACAGAGGAAGGGAAGCATAAGATGAGAAGGACCGCAGATGACAGCACATGTCTTGACAGTCCAGCCATGCAGGTGCTTGCTGAAATTCGGTCTAATGTGGCTCAAAAGGCATTTCTTTACCAGGTGGTCTAGCAATAAAACACAGTGCAGTTCATCTCTACCCATAACATACATTCAAACAAACACAGTGGGATTTACTCCCAGGTAAGTGTGTGTTAGTGGGTTAGGTCTCTGGCTACAGAGTCAGAGGTTGGAAGTTCAGTTTGCCACTTTGCCTCTGGGGAGAAGAGTCAGCCTGAGTGGCCTTGGGCAGGCTGCTGGGTGGTCTTAGAGGACCCCGGAAGAAAGGAATGGGATAGTATTGAGTATTGTCTCCCTAGAAAATCTGGAAAAGGGTAACCATAAGTCAGAATCTATTTGACAACAAACATTACCATTACAGTAAGTATAGATAAGATTGCAGCCTTATTCTTGGTTGAGACGGAAGGTTGTGTGTAATTTTCAGTCTTGGCCCATCAGTAACAGACTGCAAGAGGCAGTCTAATGATGCAACTGGACTCAAAAGGTTACATCTGAAAAGCACACATAAATGCTTGTATACAGAAGCCAGAAGCCTCCGGAACAAAACAGAGGAGCTGGAATACTTAGCAATAGATAAAAATATTGATATAATTGGCATCACTGAAACCTGGTGGATGGATGATAACCGGTGGGATACGGTTATCCCAGGCTATAAACTGTACTGGAAGGACTGGAAGGGGCAAACGGGAGGTGGTGTAGCCTTGTATGTCAAAGAAGTGATAAAACTGTACGAATTGGAATATCCAGGTGATTTGGAGTCACCATTGGAAATTCTGTGGGTAAGAGTACCAGGCCACAAGGATGGCCTAACAGTAGGCATATGCCATCGGCCTCCGACCCAAGCCCCTGAGGGAGAATGGCAGTTGGAGAATGATGTAAAGGAGGCACCCAAGAAGGGAAGCCTGGTTATAATGGGGGACTTCAATTACCCTCACATAGACTGGGTGAACTGTTGTTCAAAACATGTTAAAGAGATAAAGTTCCTAGATATGCTAAATGGTTGTTCCCTGGAACAGATGGTTGAAGACCCAACTAGAGGTACAAGAATATTTGACTTGATTCTGCGTAATACACAGAATATGGTGCAAAATGTTAATGTGACTGATCCAATAGGGAACAGTGACCATAACACAATTACTTTTAAGTTAATCATAGACTGCCAATCACTGATAAAATCTATCACAGAGACCTTAAATTTTCAAACAGGCAATTTCCCAAAGATGTGTGTTGTGTTGTGTCAATAGAGTCGTGACCAACTCTTCGTGACTCCATGTCCATAGAGTTTTCTTGGCAGGAATACTGGAGTGGCTTGCTAGTTCCTAATCCAGGTGCCTACAGCACCTGGTATTCCCTTGTGGTCTCCCATCCAAGTACTAACCAGGCCTGACCCTGCTTAGCTTCTGAAATCAGGCGAGATCGGATGTGCTTAGGACATCTAGGCAGCGCTTCCCAAAGATGAGAAAACTAGTAAAAAAATCTGAAAGGGAAAACTGAGAGAGTCCAAACACTGCAAGAGGCATGGCATCTGCTCACAAAAACAACAGAAGCCCAATTGGACTCATAAAGAAAAGGGGCACTGCCAGGTCCAAGAGGACTCCAATGTGGTTTGCAGGAGCTGTTCGGAAAGTGATCAAAAGCAAGAAAAGCTCATTTAGAAGATGGAAGGCTTGTCCAAATGAGAACAACAGACAGAAACATAAATTCTGGCAGAACAAATGCAAGGCAACAATCAGGAAAGCAAAGCAGGACCTTGAGGAGCATATAGCTAAAAAACACAAAGAAATAACAAGGACTTCTCTAAGTGCATTAGAAGTAAGAACTCAACTAGGAAGGCCATTGATGACAATGGAAAGCAAGGGATAATTAAAGAGGAAACAGAGATTGCAGAGAGACTCAATGAATTATTTGCTTCAGTATTCACTGAAGAAGAGAGAGACCACATACCCAAAACAGAGCCTGTCTTCATAGGGAGGGAAACTGAATAATTAAGCCAGATAGAAATAACCAGGGAGGAGGTTCTTGCATGTCTTGTTAAAGTAAGTGCTAACAAATCACCAGGACCAGATGTTAAATTGCTGAGTTCCTAGCCAAAATATGTAATCTTTCCCTTAAATCAGGCATTGTCACGGAATCAAGGGACAGGTCCTGGATCAGCAACTGGCTAAGGGAAAGGAAACAGAGGGTAACACTAAATGGACACTTCTCCAAGTGGAGTGGAGTCCCCCAAGGCTCTGTACTGGGACCCCTGCTTTTCAACCTCTTCATAAATGAACTACAAGTAAAAGTAAATAGCAAGGTAGCCAAATTAACTGACGAGCGACGACACTAAATTATACAGAGTAGTAAAAACTGGGAGAGATTATGAGGAGCTCCAGAGGGATCTCTTGACACTGGGGGAGTAGGCAAACCACTGGCAAATCAGCTTCTACATTAGCAAGTGCAGAGTGATGCACGCTGGGGCAAAAAAAAAAAACAATTACATTTATAAACACATGGGGTCTGAACTCTCTTCAACAAACCAGAAAAGGGACCTTGGTGTCCTGGTGGACAGCTCAGTGAAGGTGTCGACTCAGCGTGCTGCAGCAGTGAAAAAAGCCAGCTCAGTGCTAGGGATCATTAGGAAGGGTATAGAAAATAAGTCAGCCAGTGTCATTTTGCCTCTTTATAAATCTGTGGTGAGGCCCCATCTGGAGTATTGTGTACAGTTCTGGTCACCATACCCCCAAAAGGATATTATGGAAATGGAAAAAGTGCAGAGGAGGGCAACCAGAATGATTAAGGGACTGGAACACCTTCCTTACCATCTGAGGATGCATAAGCTGGGCCTCTTCACTCTTGAATGACAGTGCCTAAGAGGTGACCTGACTGAAGTTGATAAAATCATACATGGAGTGGACAAAGTAGATAATGAAAAACTGTTTTTGCCCATCGCACAACACTGGAACTAGGGGGCACTCCACGAAACTTTTGGGTGCTAGATCTCAAACAAATAAGAGAAAGTACTTTTTCCACCCAGAGGATCCCTGGTCTATGGAATTCCCTGCCAGAAGAAATGGTGACAGCTGTCAGCCTTGACGGCTTTAAGGAAGGATTGGACAAGTTCATGGAGAACAAGGGTATCAATGGCTATCATTATGGATACCTAAGGACAACCTCTGGGTTGGAGAGATAGGCAGAAGATCTCTCAATGCCATTTTCAGGGAATTGTAAGCAGGTGAAGACATCTGCTTGGGAATACCCTGAAGCAAATGGTGAGCCAGAATGCTGGACTGGATGGGCCGTGGCCTGTTCCAGCAAGGCTGTTCTTATGTTCTTATGTCTCCATCTGTGCCAAAGATACAGTAATATTACCTTGACCGGAGTATTCTGTTTCTAGAATGTTTTAAATTGTTCAACCCGCTTTATGTTTTAAATAGCTCTAAATTGCTTTTTGTTATGTCCTGTGCTGAAATCTCATAGTATAGTGTGTGCAATGAATCACCTAAATAAGGAACTAGGTCTTGCACCCACATGAAAACTGCACCTAAATGCATATACTGCTCCACCTTTTAAATCCTGGTAGTGAAAACCAAAACTCCCAGCCATTATAATACTCACCCAACCAGCCAGTTCAATACATTTCAGGATGCTCCTCTTTTGCTGAGCTACTGTTCAACTGCCACGTGGTTTTCAGGGCAGGCACAGGCATATACAAGTGGAAGCAATTGATAAAAAAAACCCAGCACTAAATGAACCCATTTTGTTTTCATTTTCTAGCTAATTAAAGTTCTCAGTTTCTTGGGGGCAGAATCTACCTCTGCAATCTATTCAACTGGGGAGGAATAGACTCTCCAGGTGTGATGAGGACAGCATTTCTATGATTTCTCTCTCTCTCTCTCTCTCTCTCTCTCTCTCTCTCTCTCTCTCTCTCTCACACACACACACACACACACACACACACACACACACACACACACACCTTGCTCTTTTTGTCTTTTTGAGCAGCCCTTCTGGAACTCAATCAGAAGGATGCTTAGCTAGTTTCCTGCACAGTGAGACAGGTTGAGAGAGGTTCTGGGGCATAACCAAGACCAATTTGCAGGGATTGGGGAGTACAGAACATTCAGCTTGACTTGAACTGCCTTCGGTGTTGAGTGTCATCTGTAGATGGCTGAATGACATGGATCAAGTAGCTCTCAACCTTGGGTCCCAAGAAACTTGGGTTCTCAGACTCAAAATCCCAGAAGCCTTCACCACTAGCCATGCTGGCCAGGATTTTTTAGAGTTGCAGCCCAAGAGCATCTGAGAACCCAAGGTTGTGAAGCAGTGCCATCGTTCGAGCCTGACATGACCAAACTCTTAAATAAGAATGGCACCCTAACTCACTCGTCATGAATGGCTATCCAAGACCACTGACCTGATAGTCAACCTCATGTTTTGTGCAGTATCTTCTTAGGTCTCTACATTTTTACCCATGCATAAGTCCATCCCCGTACCATCTGGGAGTTGAGTCATGGCAAGTGGACTTCTTTTCTTGTGGGAGCGAAACGTTTCACTACTCATCCAAGGAGCTTCGTAGGTCTTCATTCGTCAGATGACTGAATAAGCTACATGAATGAGTAGCAAACATCCACATTCCATGGATGCTCTCTTAATCTCAAGGTGTCTTGATGGCAATGCTATGGAGGATCACTAGCCACAAAACTGACCAGGCTGACTGGTACCAGTGGGATTTGTAGTCCATACAGTAACTTTTCCAAATTCTTTAGGAGGCAAAAGATAAGAACATAAGAAGAACCGTGCTGGATCAGGCCAAAGGCCCATCTAGTCCAGCTCCCTGTATCTCACAGTGGCCCCACCAAATGCCTCTGGGAACACACAAGACTAGATATCTGTCTCCTGATACCACTCCCATGCACCTAGCTCTTGAGGTAGCCTGGTTTTAAGCCTGGAGATTACACATCACCATCATGGCTTGTAAACTGTGATGGACTTTTCATCCAGGAATCTGTCCAATCCCTTTTTGAAGGCATCCAGGCCACATACAGTAAGAAGAGCCATGCTGGATCAGGCCAAAGGCCCATCTAGTCCAGCTTCCTGTATCTCACCTTCCACCAAATGTGCCTGGGAGTGCACAAGACTAGATATCTGTTTCCCATGCATCTGGCCCTTGATGTACACATCTCCATGATGGTTTGTAACCTGTGATTAAAAAGTCCCTTCTTCTCTTTACATTTCTTCTTTATTTTTACATTTCCAGCACCTATCCAACACATTTCCATACATTTTTGCTAATTTTTGTTGTGTCATATGCCATCTATAAAACATTTTATATACGCTTTCTTTCAAGCTCACAGCTTTTGTATATTTTTCATTACTTTCCCATAGCTGCACTCAATGCATTAATTCGATATTATGCCCTATATTTTGTGCCCATTTAACCATACAGTCTTTCACAATTTCATCTTTATTTTTGAGCTCCAACATATATTTATACATTTTCTTGATCAGTTTGAGGAAGGCTGCTTCAAGCGGGCAACTCATTTAAAAAAACACACAGGAGTCAAAAACTAATTGCCTGGCATTTCGATCATTGATCTGCATAGAAAAAGAGAAAGGAGGAAATGAAAGCCAGGTTTCCCGGTCAGTTGGCAATCATAAAAGGCATAAGGTTTGAGTTCTCTGTCTCTGTTTGCTTAATAGTAGCACCCAAGCTTCTTGGAAGGAAAGCAATGGCAAACCTAGATAGCATCCTAAAGAGCAGCAACATCACTTTGCCAACTAAGGTCAGGATAGTCAAAGCTATGGTTTTTCCAGTAGTGATATATGGAAGTGAGATCTGGACTATAAAGAAGGCTGATCGCCACAGAATCGATGCTTTTGAGCTGTGGTGCTGGAGGAGAGTCTTGAGAGTCCCCTGGACTGCAAGGAGATCAAACCAATCCATCCTGAAAGAAATCAACCCTGAATGTTCACTGGAAGGACAGACTTTGAAGCTGAGGCTCCAGTACTTTGGCCACCTCATGAGGAGAGTGCACTCCTTGGAAAAGTCCCTGATGTTGGGAAAGATGGAAGGCAAAAGGAAAAGAGGATGACAGAGAATGAGATGGTTGGACGGTGTCATTGATGCAACCAATATGGATTTGACAAAACTCCGGGAGGAAGATAGGAAGGCCTGGCGAGCTCTGGTCCATGGGGTCACGAAGAGTCGGACACGACTGAATGACTCAACAACAACAACAACAACAACAACAACAACAACAAGCACCCAAGCACTCTGATAAATTACAGTCCTCCCTTCCATAGATATAAGGCTTATTGTTTTACAACAGCCCAAACACATTCTATTTTATTGCACTGTAGTTTCTTCTTCTTTTTTTAAGGACTGGCACTTTTTCAGTTTCTTCTCTCCCCCCCCCACCTTTCTCTGCCTGATGTATCTGTTTCGAATCAGCTGGCAGTTTAAAGAGAAAATTGCTTTTTTCCACCACCTTCTTTCTCAGCTTCTTCTCTCTCTTTTTTTTTTCCAAAGGGGGGGAAAGCTGTCCCCCTTCTTCTTCTTTTCCCCTTTCTTACCTTCCAGAACTGCATTTAAAACCATACCCACAGTGGCAAAAGGTTGTTTTTTTTATCATTCTTCATGTGCTTTTTTTTCTTTCTTTCCAAGGTGCAGGTACCGCAGAGAAAAGAAATAGATCTCCACCAAGCCAGCTCTCAGATTACAGAGGTAATAGAAAAAGGAAAGGGAGTGGGGAAATTGACGCTGGGCAAAAATAATATAGGGCAGCAGAAGTATTGTCAAAACCCAAAACTTTCTATCCACCCCCCACCTTACTTTCCTGCCTGCAAAACCCCAAAGAGTGTGATTTCCCTTCTAAAACCTCGGCAACAGAAACAGAGAAAAGACGAGGAAACAAAACACAGGACTAAAACTCCTTAATTGCTCCTCTGGGGGGGTTCCTCCCCTATCTTTAGGAATTCATACAACCCGCCCCTGTGCTGCCACTCCATTAGGATGCTAACAACACGATCTAGCCGAGAACTACATGCGGGGCGGCCATCTCTGCCCTCCAAAAAGAAAATTGCATCCCTTCACCCGAACGTCCCAACAGGGGTTGCTGGGATTTACATGGAAGCAATGGATTTCTCGCTTAAGACAAATGCATGTAGGCAGTTTTCTCTCGTGCTTCATTTCCATCCACACCAAATGCCCAGGATCTTAATAATGACAACCTTTGAACTGTGGAACTGTGAATCGTCACATCCAGCACAGTAAGGACGCAAACTCCCAACTTCTGGCTAAGCCACAAAGTTCTCCTACAGTGGAACCACTTGGATGCTGAAGTACCAGAGAACTGGCTCATTGGATGGGTCCAGCTCCTGATCAGTGGTGGTCCTGGTTCTCACAAGCTTCTCCGCCCTCCGCTGTCCTCTGACTTTGCTGATTCCCTGCTGCTCAGCCTCTATACAGGAGGATCCAGGCCTCTGAATCTCAGGAAGTAATCCAAACTGCTTTTGCATCTACCCCTTGGTTCTTGGAGTGTGACCTGTCCTGGGAGAATGTGTATTGTCTTTTCCTGTTCAGCGTTTTTTTTCCCCTGAGATACATCATGGGCACCTGTGTTAGTATCTGGACTAAAATCCACCATGGATTGGCAAGTCTACTAAAAGGGACAGGAACTCCTTCCAGCCAGCTCGTTCCCATCAGAGGAGAGCCTGGAACTTTAGGGAGAAAATTTAGAGCAAAGAAATGGTTCAGAAGGAAACATTCATTGTAACCCAACTGTGTCCTCATGCTACAGGAGTTGTCCGTGGTGCTGATCCCTACCATCTTCAGAGGTTCAGGACCTTCTAGAATCAGAATTCAATTCAAACCCACAGCAGATTCTTCATCTCGAGTTGACTGGAACAGTCACTCTTCTTGGGTCTCCTACCGAAATAACTTTCCTCAGTAATCTTTACAACAGCCCTGCGAGGTAGACCAGCCTTGATAAAAGTGGCACAACCAACTGCCAGACACAGGACATAAGAACATAAGAACATAAGAAGAGCTATGCTGGATCAGGCCAAAGGCCCATCTAGTCCAGCTTCCTGTATCTCACAGCGGCCCCACCAGATGCATTTGGACCTGCATGCGCTTTCAGAGGATGCCAGTGTTGGAGGATCTTTGCTTACAGAGCCAGCCCAATAAAGCAGAATGGGATAGCATATCTCAACTGGGCCAAGCAGAGACAGGCTGGGTTTTCCCCCCTGACCTTTTCCCACAGGCTAGGCTGCTTTTCCCAGATGCAGGGGGCAAAATGCCACTCATTTCCCAGGGATCCAATCAGGTCCTACATTGCCTTATCCAGGGTTTGGGAACAAAGGTTTTCCCCATTCCTATCTGCAGATCTGGGGCCTGAACCTACCATCTTCTCCATGCAAATCTGATGCTCTCCCACTGGGCCACAGTACTTGCCCTGGACTTAGGAAGAAGACATCTAGTCTGTTTAGGGACAGAGAGAAGCCTAAGAAATAATTGCCCACTCAGATCCCCCAGTTGGGTTGGAATGGTAGTGCTAGAAGGCACCACAAAGGGTGACCTAGTTTGTTGCCATGCCCTTTGCTGAAATCGCATAGTACAGTGACCTCGTCTGACCCCTTCCACCACCAATGAACTCCTGCTACACATCCTGAGTACTGCCAACTCATTGTCTCCTTTCAGAATGGTTGTGTGTGTGTGTGTGTGTGTGTGTCTGTCTGTCACAGGCCCCAAAGGATTAGGTCTCCATCACTTAGGGACATTTCCCAAGGCAAAACACTGCTTGCATCCCAATTTATGTGCATGGCGCCTTCCATCCACCTCACCAGGTCTCGGGAGCAGATATGCCCCTCTTCCTGCCAGCTGATCTGGGCATCAGGATCATGCTGTGCATCTCTTTGTCACTGTGCCACTTCCACACTTGACAAACAGAGAAATCAGGACCTCTTCACCCCAGCAGTTGTTCTCTGGATGAGTCAGTAGAACATACGTAAATGCCTAAATTTAGCACAAGCCCAGTTCCACTCCTCCTCCTCTTTCCTTCTTTCTTTATCCCTGGACAGTGAAAACCACGAACAATCTCCTGTTCTGAGGCAGCAAGAGCGGCTGCCATTTCATTAGGTGGGTATTGTTCTCCTGATGGACAGCTGGCACGACGCGGGAAATTGCACTATCCCTCCCTCGCGGCACATCCCATCAGGTGCAATTTGCACTCATGGAAGGAAGAGGAAGGCAGGAACAATGGCAAAAATGACTCCCCCTTCTTTCACCAGCAGCCTTCCAGGGGCTCTGGAAGACCGACCTCTGGGACCATCTTAACCTGCATCAGCAGTCATCATCCTCAACCGGTTTAGCAACCACCGTGCTGAAGCTTTTTCTTTTTTTAAATTCCCACTTCCAACATCCTCCTCTGCATCTGACACTGAAATGCAGAGTCCAGAAAGGTTCTGAAGCTGATAACTATGCCCAGCTGCTGGAGGGGAGAACCAACCCCAGCATTCTTTAGCAGGGACTCCTGTCTTGCATGCTGGTGATAGAATGAAGGGTGTCACTCAGGAAGGATCAGCAGAAGGTCATTCTCAGCAGCCTACAGTTCCTGGGACTATTTGGAGTCCATGGAGTGGAGCTGTGACCATGGTTCAACCCAGCCACACTTGTTTCTTTTGCCTGCTTATTCACCACTTCTCTTCTGCTTTCATGGAGAAACAATCAGGACGCCATACAAAATTCATTGCCTTTTAAAAGGGAGTGTAAAAGTCAGTCCATAAAATGCCTCCAGTAGCAACCAAACGACCCACTTCACTGCTTCCTTCTTGCCATCAGCCTTCCTGCCTGTAGTAGACATTAAAAGTCAGCACAACTGGGGGGGTGGGGGGTGCTGTTTTGCTGTGTGTCAGTCATGGGGATCCAGGAGCAACAGCGATGCTCTCCAGTTTCCATTCTTCAAACCAAAATATCAATTTATGTATAATTTGTTTATATTATGTTGTTTGTATTTTGTTTTCTTAAATGGCTTACTTTGTTATTTCGCTATTCTATGTTGTAAACCACCCAGAGTAACCCTGGGTCTAGATGGGTGGTATAAAAGTCAAATAAATAAAATAAAATAGAAATAAAACCTGGAAGGGATCATTATGATCACAGCCACTTTCATAGGAGGTGGGGCATTTTTAGGGATTCCTTTGGCCCTCTGGAAGACCACCAGAACCACCAAAGTTGTCTAGCCTTGCCTTATCACTTGCTCTAACCACTAGGCTTTGGGGCTGAGATCTCCAGCACAGCTCTCCATGAAGCTCCCTCTCCCTTCTGCTCCTCTGAGTCCACCTTGCCAGTCTTCTAAGGATGCTCCCAGGTGCCTCGCTAACCCTCCAGCTCCAGATGAGATCAAAGGCTGTGTCCACAAAGGCAAAACGGCTTTATTTTACTTCAATTTTTTTCCTGTTCACATGATCAACATCCCATGTCCGAAGTTCACATGTATATTGTTAAGCAGCATACCCAGAACCAAATGCGAAAATCTATCCAAATGATGCAAAGATCTGTCCAGTTCTGTGTGCCTCAATTTAAAAAGGATGTTGACAACCTTGAGCAGGTACAGAGGAGGGTGACCAGGATGGCTGAAGGTCTGGAAGAAATGTCCTACGAGGAGCAGCTTAGGGAGCTGGGAATGTTTAGTCTTCCAAAAAGAAGGCTGAGAGGGGATATGATAGCTATTTTTAAATATTTGAAAGGATGTCACATTGAACAGGAAACAGGTTTGTTTTCCATGGCTTCAGAGACTAGGACTCGGGGCAATGGTTTCAAACTACAGGAAAAGAGATTCCATTTGAACATTGGGAAGAACTTCCTGATGGTTAGAGCTGTTCGGCAGTGGAATATGCTCCCACTGAGGGTGGTGGATTCTCCTTCTTTAGAGGTTTTTAAGCAGAGGCTGGATGCCATCTGTCAGGAGTACTGTGATGGGAGTTCCTGTATGGCAGGGGGTTGGTCTGGATGGCCCTTGAGGTCTTTTCCAACTCTATGATTAGATGATTCTATGATTCTATGACTAAATTACCCAAAAAAAGAAAGAAAGAAAAAAGAAAAAGAAAAGAAAGACATTAAATAAATAGAGGATCACACCCAAAGCAGCACCATAGGACTCCGTCAGAGGGTGGGGGGTGAAAGCATCATGAGCAACATTTATATGCCAAGACAATGGGGTCACACAATGAAGTGGCCTAATAATGCTGACTATAGTGCAGATCAAAAACAAATGTAGTACCTCCCCAATTTCTCAGATTTGTCATAGATTCAGCACAACTGGGAGAATGGGTAGGGGGGATGCAATGTGCAAGGTACTACCAAAAAACACAAACCGAGATTAAACAAGGATTCTCTACAAACATTTTTGCAGTGGGAACACAGCCTAAATGGTGGCATTCGTCTGGAAGCAAATGGCACCTGCTGAGGACAGATTGTCTGAGGTGGACAGGGTAGGACTTCAGGGGGGAAAGGAGAGAGCTTGGAATCCCGTAGAGATCTACAGACTCTTTACCGGCTGGGGTAAACATTCCCTTCTGCCTGGAGGTAACAGATGACTGATGAGCTTCAAACCTGCCTGGCCCCAAAAACCTCCTGCCCCAATTGTGTCTCATTTCTGCAAAGTGGATTCAGAAGGTCAACAGAAGCACAGATGCCACAAAGCCTGGAAGAAACCAAAAGAGAGAGAGAGACTGAGAGAAGCGGCATGTTGTCATTTTATTTCTATTTGGTTTATTTTGTCCAGCTGCTCCTGTTACATCTTACCATTTCATTTCTCCACCACAAAGACTTGTTTTTATGTTAGATTCATTTCACCTGACCCAATGGGTAACATTCTGGGCGATTTTACCACTTTGGATTCGAGTCGTCAAATGTTGCTTTTTAGAAACTGAGGGCAGCTCTAGACTCCTTTTGAGAAGGGGATGCACTGAAATTGAGATCTGGTAGAGTAAGAACAGACAAAAGAAAACATTTTTCAACCACAGCATTGTTAGTCTGTGGAACTCCCTGACACAGGATGTGGTTAAGGACATCTGTCCTGGATGCCTTCAAAAGGGGATTGGACAGATTCCTGCAGGAAAAGTCCATCACAGGTTACAAACCATGATGGAGATGTGTAATCTCCTGGCTTAAAAACAGGGTACTTCAAGGGCCAGATGCAGGGGAGTGGTATCAGGAGACAGATATCGAGTCACATGCACTCCCAAACACATCTGGTGGGGCCACTGTGAGATACAGGAAGCTGGACTAGATGGGCCTTTGGCCTGATCCAGCATGGCTGTTGGTATGTTCTTATGTTCTTATGAAGAATGAGCCCCATCACTGAAATTCAGAGGAACCCCTGTTACTTGAACCCATCAGCCTAATCATTTCAGCAGGTGCACTATATACAACACTTGTTTGGTCAGGCAACAAACCAGCATGAACTGCTCAACCAGTGGCTTGTGCCCATCTCTAATCGCATCCCTGTGTTCCGAGGATGATTACAACAAGGATCATGATGAGGATAATTGATGAGGATAATGATCATGATGATGAACCGTTCTTTGCAGATTAAGTCCATGTCCACTTTCTATTCACAAAGCTCAGGAAATGCAAGATACAAAACTGGGAAGATAAGGAGCTGACGGCAGCAAATGACCTTGGCCACATAAGGAAACATACTGTTTGAAAACATCCTAAGCATTTACTGTTTAGATCAGTGCTCACCAACCTTTTCTCACCAGTGACCTCTGTTTATGATAGCGACACACACCCAACCACATGTGCATCAAAAAGCAATTTTAATGGGGTAAACTCGTCCTTTCTCAGAAAGCAGATGCTTCTAAAGGGTCTGTTTTTTTTATATACACACAAACACAAACTTTGATACCCACCTTTGAAAGGTCATGGAATAAATTATTTAACAAGGCCTATAATACACATAAGGTAACCCTTGACTCCCCAGAAAACATTTTATTTATTTATTTATTTATTTATTTATTTATTGGATTTTTATACCACCCATCTGGCAGCGAGGTCACACTGGGTGGTTTACAACAATTAATAAATAAATTCAAATAATTTATACAATAAAAACATATAATACAGTAACATAATAAATTTTGCAACCCTCTTGGGGGTTGTGACTCCCAAGATAAGATCTCCCCGTTTTCAGTATGAGAGAAATCTCACTGAGCTGACCTTGCGCAGAAGTCAGTCTAGTTGAAGGTCAAAATTCTATCGTGACTCACTTCCCCAAGTGGCCAGTCTGGGTTTTTCCTTCCAAGAGGTCCATCTGCTGGCACTGAAGCACCTCAGGATGCTATTTTAGAGACGTGGCACAGGATTATGAAATGATAATTCCTTTCTAAGATGGCAGGACGTCTCTGGGTCCTTCTCACAGGCCCAGGACTATTATTGCACTGCCAGGAGTGGTCTTGAGCATTGCATCTGGTGCCAAAGGCCTGGCACCATGGAACTGCATATGTGTGTGATAGATAACCTCGTTTCAGAATACGCCCCCCGCCTTGGACTTGCCATTGTGGTTGCCGGAACACCTCGTCACCTGGGCAAGCTCATTCTTACCCATTGTTTTCCGCTGCTATTCATCAAAGCACCCGTTCTGGAAGAGGGACCTCATCAGGATCGTATCGTTTTTTGGAAATGCAAGAAAAGAATTCACTCAAAAGAGACAGCGAGAAAGAGAGACCACCTCTCACACCATATAGACACAAAAACTCAATCCTCATTTGTGTCTCCAAAGCAAGCAGACCTTGGCTAATTAAACCCAGTAACAATTGACCATTATTCCACTGGCCGCCCCAGCCACAGCTGGGTATAGCAGCTTGTGTTTGTCCCTGGTCCTCTCTGGAGAGGGAGGCTTGTTGCCTCTTCTGGAGGGATGGCAGGCAGCCGGCTGCAGAGGGAGCTCCCTCATTGATATGTTGCAAGAAAGAACGACAGAAAGAAAGACAGAAAGTACGAAAGAAAGA
>JAHTLZ010000327.1:997804-1023699 GCA_023846285.1 Phrynocephalus versicolor | reverse complement strand
AGGGAGGGAGATTGTTTTGCTTTGAAGCCGTTGCTGGAAAGACTTTTTCAGAAATCAGGGTTGCTTTCATTAAATATGAAGGGGGGGGAGTAGGGAAGGTATTATTCCTGCCTTGTTGACTTGCGTTCAATTTATTTGCCTTTATAAGATGTCTCGGCCTCTCTTTTTCCTTCTCCCTATGGCAACATAGCGAGGCTAAGGGTGGGGTGGGAGTGGGGGTATGGATGCCTGGCTAGAGAAGAAGAAAAGGATGCTAAGCCGCAAAAGATGGGCATTATGAACCAGGCTCCGGCACAGAAATCTGAAAGTGAAATAGGAAGCCTGGCTTCAAGGGGGGAGGGGGGAGTGATGGCTTAGACTAGATGGTAAAAGAACCCTCACACCTTGTTTTGCACAGGGGGGGGGTGCATTGTACCTTCCTGGCTGATCCCAATCCTCATTACGAGATCTACGGTCTTTCTGCTAATACATGTTTGAAGGCTTTTTGGTTTTTAAAATAAAAACATACATTGAATAGACACTATGGCATAGTATATTAATCTTAGAGATGCCGCACTGGAAAGGACTCAGTGGGTCACTGAACCCCGTCCTTGTCAAGAAGGCAGAATCTAACTCTCAACCTCTGGCGCTGCAGCCAGATGCCTTCACCAGGCAGCTCTCTAGCAGTTAGTCGAGTATTGGATTCGAACTCTGAAGACCTGGGTCCCAATCTCAGCTCAGCCATAGAACTCAGCTGGAGGGCCTCCTGCCAGGCACACTCTCTAGCCTGGCCTGCCTCGCAGGGTTCTTGTGAGGACAGCGTGAGGAAGAAGAGAGCTAAGTGCACTGGAAGAAAGGAAGGAACGTAATAAGCAGGCAACAGAGAGAAGATGGGACAGGAGAAGAGGAAAACAAAAAAGTGAGGCAGCAATATTCCAAGGTGTTGAAACCAATTTCCAAAAAAGTTGCCACACTTTGGAGAGTGCCTTGAATGTTCAGTCTGAAACCCACAGTGGATTAGCTGCCTTACAGTATCAGAGTCCCTGCTCTTCACTGTGAGGCTGAAATTCTCCAAAAAGATTTCCTCCTGATCAGGAGCAGTTACATTGGGGGGGGGGGGGCAAGGTTAGACTGACAGAATCCCATCGCTATCCCTGCCAGGCGATTCTGGGAGATGTGATCCACTTACGTACCCTTCCCCCTGTATTTGGTGGGGATGGCCAGTTGCCCCGCATGGAGCTACTGGTTACATGTTTGCTCAATGGATACATTGCAAGTGATAGGGAGTCCTGAGCAGTTTGAAAGGAGCAGTCAGAATGGCCCCACTGCCACCTTCCCAGCTCCTGCAGCCTGAAACAGTCGGTTCTCTCTCACTCCAGGTTTTGGTATGGAACTTTCCTGGAGTCCTACAAGGTGCTGGGGCTACTTGGGCAGGGATGGTTCATCACCTTGAACAAGCTCCTTTAAATGTAAGCTAATACTCAGAGAGGACCCACCTCTGTGGCCACAACATCAGAGTCACAATTTGACTGCCACCTTCTGCCTAACGCTTGGGCTGGCAGGGCAGTCCTGCCTCAAGACTGCCGTATTAAGCCAGGAAGGAATTGTCCTTTCTAACAGATTAGAACCCAACTTGCCCACCGGACTGCCGCCTCCTCCTTCTTCAAGGCTACATCTTAGTGCCTCTCTGTTGACAGATAACAAAGGGCCGCGAAGCAAAGTCCTTCTGTTCTGGCAGGCTGGTTCCTGGCATTAAAAAGCAATAAGCAGTTGTCGGGGAAGGAGAGGGGAATGAAGTGTGAAGCCAGTCCAACCAACCTTTTCAACTATCCAGAGGTTTGAAAGATACAATTAAGCATCTGGCACCATTCAAGGTCTGGGTCCAGGCAAGTTTTCCAAGCCAACTGCTATGTGAAGGGGTTTAAGAGAACTTTCTTGGAACCACCAAGAAACAGAAGGACTGCTTGACATGTGCATGGGTGGACACGTACGCATTTATGTGTATGTACATGTCCATGCATGCATCTTCATTTTCCCAGCAGGGATGTTCCACCACAAAAGTAACTTCTCTCATCATCTAGGCCAGTGGTTCTCAACCTGTGGGTCCCCAGATGTTCCTGGACTGCAACTCCCAGAAGTCTTCACTAGCTGAGCTGGCCAGGATTTCTGGGAGTTGCAGTCCAGGAACATCTGGGGACCCACAAGTTGAGAACCACTGATCTAGTCCAATGGTCCCCAGATGGTCTTGGACTTGCAAGTCCCAGGAGCCTTCATGACAACCTGGGAAGACAACAGCTCCTAGGAGTTGCAGTCTAAGAGTATCTTCAGGCAAGCTTTCCCTGAATGATGGACTACCATCATGTGTATTTTACATGAATCTATGGGTTCACATAGACTTTGTGTTTATGACTACTGATAACCGTATTGCTTTAATGTAATGTTGTCTATTAATGCTGTAAGATGTCCTTCAATTCCTTGTTCTCAAATACTTGAACATGTCTTAATTGTACTGGACTGTATATTATCCCGCATTACTGTAAGCTGCCTTGGGTCCTTTTCCAAGGAGAAAGGCGGGGTAAAAATACTCTAAAATAAATAAATAAATAAATAAATAAATATACGGGTGTGAAAGCTGGACAGTGAAGAAAGCTAACAGGCATGAAATACTGTAATTCCTTTGAAATGTGGTGCTGGAGGAGAGCTTTGAGGATGCCCTGGGCTTCCACCAAGACAAACAAGTGGCTCTTAGATCAAAGCCAGCCTGAACGTTCTCTGGAGGCAAAAAAAAATAAATTGTTGAAACTGAGGCTGTCCCAGATTTTGGCACCTCATGAGAAGGCCAGATTCTCTGGGAGAGGCAACAACAGTGGCAAAAGAGGAAGAACAAATACAAGATGGACTGACTCACCAAAGGAAACCACAGGCTTGAGCCGGGAGGTGCAGAGCGAAGCTTGGAAACAGGGCACTGTGAAAAACGGCTCATTCGTAGGGCTGCCATAAGTCAAAAGTGACTTGTCAGCATATAACAACAAACGTCTCTCTTGCATCCAACATGGCCTGCCATGTGTAGTTATTGTTTTTATAGATTCGCTTAGGCTGCTTTCACACGACCACTAAAATCTGCTGCAAAGTGCTTGCAGATGCAGAATATAAAATCATTTCCCCACAAGCAGCAGACTTTAACAAAAAATAAAGTGCGACCACTCCCACTTAACCGCAACCCTACGCAGTTTACTAGTACCTGGTCTCGAGGTGGTAAAATCCATGTCGCTCTTTCCATGCGGATTTTAAACCATTAACTCAAGTCCGTGGGAACATATTCTGCACCAAAACCTTTTTGCCCCCATTATGGTGCCTTTGCTGCGGGTCCCAGTTGTGGGATCAGAAGGGTTGCAGAATTTCAAAATGCGACCATGGGAACATCCAATCTGCAACATCAACCACGTGACTGCTCCGGGGGTTGATCCAGATCAACCTTTGCTGTGGATTTTAGTGGTTGTGTGAAAGCAGCCCTAGTGTGCACCTGAATGCTTAAGAAATCTTCAGGCGTCCTCTCTCTTCTTACTTGGTGTGGATGCAATGATGTTGAAGGGAAATGGGATTTTTTTCCTGCTTCTCTCTCTCTCTCTCTCTCTCTCTCTCTCTCCCTCCCCACCCCTTTTAACAGCCCAGGCAGATATTTAGCAAATGCAATTGAAACTGTTTGGAGTCACAGCTCTACCATAAACAACACAACCAGCCCTGCGGGGAGAATTAGCCTCCTGTTCAATTCTGTTGTACTGAGTTGAAATAACTGAAGAGGGCTGCAGTCCGTTTAGCATCAGCAAAGAAGGAGCAGATGGATGTGTTACCAACAGCAGCTTCTAGTGAGAGCAGACGGCTGGCAATACACATGGGTCTCCCTCGTTGGTTTGTGGTTTTGGAATGGAAGAGATGGGGCTTCTTGAACTCAAAGGAGGCAGACGAGATTATATTTCATCATTTGCTGGTGGGTTTTTTTTAATGTTTCACTTTTCTTTCAGTGACTTCAAGGCCTATGAGATAGAAAAGTAACATTTATTTATTTATTTATTTATTTATTTATTTATTTATTTATTTATTTATTTATTTATTTATTTAACTTATATCCCACCCATCTGACCAGGTTACAAATAACCAGGATGGGCTTGGCAGATTCCCGTCCTGGTTCCCATCCAAGGCAGCTCACATATATCTCATTTCCCTGTTCAGGGGTTGCAGGAAGCACCCTGAAGTTGCTTAGCAACAGCTCATCCTTCCAGTGAGTGGATGCAGGAGACCCTAGCATTGCTAGGCAACAACGCCTTCCATCTCCTTGTGCACACCTGTTCTACACACTGACAACCTAAGGAAGGTGAAAGGAATGACAGCAGGAACAGGACAGTTGTTTGTTATTGGCATATAGATGCTTATTTCCTTCCACCCCGTTTTATATTTTGGCTTGTTTTATTGGGCTTAAGCGGTTGTCCTGTTTTTACTAGGGCTATTTCCTTTTTTATTAGATGGTCCTTACAAATTTGTGGAGATGGGTTTTATTCAGACTTTGGGTTGACCAACCCTGGTGTCTTGCCAACAAAGGCTGGCCAAGGAATACTGGAAACAGATGGACAAAAAAAAAAAACATCCAGAGTTGCTGCACCACTTGATGTTGGAGGCTGGGAGGGAACCAGTGAACCCGAGTCCATGCCCCACCATTTGGACCCAACAGGACCCTTCTTACTGCCATGTGGGAAGCTACGCATATTTTTCACCAAAGCACCATCCTGCCCAAAAGGCCACTATTAGTCAACTGGCCCTAGCAGAGAAATGTTTGTTTTCATTCCGGACCAGCAACCTGAACCAGCCTCCATTCATATAATCCGAAGTTTCTTAAAGTTCAGTTTATGGTTCCAAAACCAGGGGCTGTGGTGAGTGATGTTACAGAGGGAGGCCAGAAGATAGATCGTGCCCACCAAAGCAGGTTTATTAGGCTGTTGAGCGCAAGAATTACCCCTCTGCTTCACTCCATCTAGATGCTTCTTATTCCAGAAATTATTTAACCACCCCACCTGAAGCATTATTTATCTGGCAATAATAGATGAGCTATAAAGTGCTGCCTTTTTAATGACAGCATCCCGGTGAGTTTGGCCTATTTTTAATTTTAATGTTGCAGATAACGAGCTGGAGTCCCCTGCTTCACCTCACGCATGTCATCTTTTTTTACAACCACCACTATATGAGCCGTGTGGGGCCGTGGGGAAAGACAACTCAGCTGAGGAGTAAGGGGAAGAGGACCCCTTAACAGTCAAACAGGGGATGGGGGCAGATGGGAAGGGATGTATGTAGCTGGTTAAGAAGAGACTAGCATGAAGTGTGGGATGCTTCTGTAACATACAGATCAGACTGTTTTTTCCTTCTGGGGAGATACGAACAGCTTACGCCATTTCCAGCTATTCTTGAAGCTGTAGATGAGCGGACACATACTGCCAGAACTTCAGAAAGTTAATTTTGGACTACAAGGTCCTCCAGGAGAAGGATTCTGGGCTTTGCAGTCCAGAAAGAAACCCTTCCAAGATCTGTGTGGTAACAGCCATCTTCCCCAACATTGTGTCTTTCACAGGCAGGTAACTGTGGCTCCCATAACCTACCACGAATCATGTCAGGCTACTGATCCCACCAACCGCACCTGATCAGCTGGTACTTTAGACTACCACATTCAGCCACCTCCAGCCAAGCATGGTGGTAGGTTTGGGGAGAGGGTGCTCTCAAAAGAGGTGAACAGGACAAGTTAAAACAAGATGGCAGACCGTTCCATCCACAGAGCTTCCGGCCAAGATATAGGTCCTCATCCTCCCACAGTTGTTGGTTTCGAACACTTCCCTCAGATTCCCGGGTAGCTCTCCTCCATAAAACCCATGACCTTGGGAGGTGGTAAATGCTCTAATGCTGGAGGCTTTCAAGAGAAAATAGGACAACCCTCTGTCAGGTCTGGATGCCTGCCTTGAGAAAGGGGTCTGGATCCAATGGCCTCAGAGGCCCCCGTCCAACTTTATGATCCTATGACTGCAGCAGCAGTCAGAAGGGAAAGAAAAAAATTACACATAGCCCAAAATGTTAACATATCCCTATGAGGCAGGAAGGAGTGTTGGGTTTGAAGGAGAGGCCTCCCTAACAAGCTACCTGGCAGGAGCAGATGGAGGGATTACCAAGACAAAGCCAAGAGAGAGGGAGGGACACACACACACACACACCCCAGAGCTTCAACCCTCTCAAAGATGGCATGACTACTATGTCACATCTCTTTGAATCTCTAACCCCTCTATCCATGGGTCGTTAGTTTCTGTCCGTTCTTGCCTGCCTCTCCCTTTCAGATCCCTGTTCCTCATTTTCCCTCTCTCCTCCCTGGGTCTTTCCTATGGCCATAGAGCTTTCTAACATCTGGTGTTCCTTTCCTTTCACAAAGGTATCCCTCCCTCCCCTCCTGCTGCCTCTTCAGGGGTCCCCACCACCACCATTGTTTCTCAGATGCCACAGCATCCCTGTTCATCACTCCCCTCATTTGGAAGCACAAACTGCAGTGGGATGGAGACCTAAATAATTGTCGTGCAGCCATGGCACGACAGGTTGAATTGTTCCGAAGCATTTTCACGCAATCTCCACTTCTCTGCTTTTGCAGATTCAACAGTTTTCTTCTCTGGCCAATCAATCGCACTCTGCTTTTTCCACCCAGAAGGGCTTTCCTAAATCTATCGCTTGGTCAGGACACTCCCTCCCCGTGCAAACAAATTTGTACGAACCCAGATCAAACATACCTGCAGAGTTATGAATTGTAAGCTCCCTGCAAGAAGGGACCTTTTCCTTCTCTTTCTGTTCTTCCCAAAGAGTTTGATCTGAGGTGCTACCCATTTGCGAAAGCTAAGCAGGTTGATGGCTGGGGAGACTGCCTGGGAAAGTCCTGCTCACCCTCCTCTATTCCCGTGGTGGAAGAAAAATAAGTTCTGAGACTGCCTGGGAAAGTCCTGCTCACCCTCCTCTATTCCCATGGTGGAAGAAAAATAAGTTCTGAATAAAATAAACAGAAGCAATGTGCCCTTTAAACAGGTGGCGTTCATAGGAGAGAATCCTTATGGCATTTTTAACTTCAGTGTGTTTTGACATACGATTCCACGGATTGTAGCCCACTTTGCTGGAATGAAGTCCACAGGAATTGCTTCCATTGAAAACATGTCAGTCTTCTCAGCACCATAAGGCTCACGGTTGGTTTTAGAGATGGGCACAAACTGAACCACAAATCAGAAAAACCAACAAACTCAGTTGGGTTCACAATTTGGTTCATGACATGGTTTGGGGATATAGTTTTGTCAAAGCAAAATGAAGTGCTGAACTTTCCCCCCTCCATATTTCCTTTTGCATCGGCAACCTGGATGGGAGTCTTCCGGCCACCTTCCCATGGCCCTTGTTGCCTCCCTAGCCTGCTCCTTCTGCCGTCACCATCACTGCTACCACCCATCCTCAGAGACAGTGCCAGGAAGGGAAGCCAGGCCTGCTATCTCTGAGGATGGAAGTGTCGGAGGAGGAGGCAACAACAGGAAGGGAGGCAACAGGGGCAGTGGGGAGGGCATGAGTGGGCATCAGACAAGGCATAAGGCAGGAGCAGGTGGGTAACTGGCACAAACGGGGGAAATAAACTGCAAACTGGTTCATTTTTCTGGCAGTTTGTGATGGTTCATGGTTAGCCACAAACCACCGGCCTTGCCATTCTTGTTGGTTTCGCTGCAACAGGCTTAACAGGGCTACTCACCATCCCCAGAAGTCATCACCAGGGTTGCTACTAGAGATGGGCACGACTTAGCGGTATTTTCGTTTTCGTTTTCGTTTTTTCGTTTTCGTTACGTAACGAAACGAAAACGAAAAACGGTTCAAAAATGGACCGAAAACGGAAACGAAACGACTAATTTTGAGCCAATTTTCGTTTTTCGTTACTGGAAAAACACATAATGGAGCTAAATGGGGAGAAACGAAAAAAATTTCGTTTTCGTTTTCGTTTTTTCATTTTCGTTACGTAACGAAACGAAAACGAAAAATTTTGAAATTAGCTCACGAAAACGGAAACGAAACAAAACGGACCCTAGCCGAAAACGAAAACGAAAACAAAAAAATTTTTCTGAGTCGTGCCCATCTCTAGTTGCTACACCTGCGCCTTCTACTGGAAGTAGGTTTCGGCATGAGGTCGGGTTTATCTGGAGCACAATATCCACCCGACCCCGATACTGACAGGCTGTCAGAGCTAATTTGAGAGCCCTTCTGCCTCTTTCTCACCAATCCCATCTCCAAACCAGATAGGAATCAGTTTTGAAGTTTGACAAATCAGGTCCCTGCTCTGCTAACAGGAGGCTGAGCTGTCATCATTATCTCGTTGATCTCTTACAAGCATCTCCTTACAACCAAGGCCTCCCGAGATGGGAACGCTGTACCCTTTAAGTCTTCCATCTTATTTTTTTGACCTATTTTTCTTTTCTTTTCCCCCCCATTACCTTGTTGCCAAGGTGAGTGCGTAGGCTGATCCCAACATCAAAGCCAGGCAATCTCCTTCCAATAAATCTTTTCCTTAAACAATCTCCTCTGTCGTGAAGGGAAATGCATTTCACTCCAGAGGTTCACTGACAGCTGGGAGAAGCTTTTTTTTTTCCCAACCACCATGACCTCTCAGCTGGCACGGCCTGTGGGTATGATGCCTGGAGGGTGCTGGGAGTTGTGGTCCAAAAACCATAAACCTTTGTTCATGTTACCAGCCTGGGCAGGAGCCCTTAAAATTCTGCTTGGCATTTTGTTTTTCAGCTAAGACACCTATGCCCAAAGATGCAATGATTGAACTCCCATTCAGTATAAAAAGAACCCTTTCAATATTTCAGAGAGAAAAAGGTTGTTCTTTTCATGGGTTTATCTGTCTCATTTCTCCCCACATCCCATCTTTGAGCTCACAGGTCACAAAAGGCAGGCAAGCACACACACACACACCGCCTCCCATTCCTATTTTAGTTGGTCGTCCATCTTTGCTGGTTCTCGTCCTGCCCTGGCCGTTATCTCGCTGCCCTGTTTTCCGAGGCCGGCAACAGAGATACGGAGTTATCCATCCCGCCCTCTCTGGTAATCTCTGTATAAAAATAGCCCAGTCGATGAGAAGCGATCGGACTCTCCAGGCCTGCCGATAAACGTGCCAGACTCATTTGCCTCGCTTTTTATTAGGCGGGCTTTGTGCTAAATAGCTTACAGATTGGAGAATTAATCTATTCAAAGGCTAAGGATTTTCTGACAGGAAGACAGATACTGAGTGGCCGGCCTCTTCTTCAGGGGGCTGAATAGAAGCAGGCACAAAAGGCCTGCCTGGTGAAAGCCACGGCCTGCCTTGTTCCCTTTCACCGAGCCGGGCACGTGGGATGCCTTGCTTGGCTTGTTTCACCCAAACCCTCCAGGGGCGCAAGCCTCTCCTCCATGGCCTGCTCCCCTCCCTCTCTCTCTTCCTCCTCCCTGGCCTCCGAATCCCAGCATGAGACTCAGAAACAAAGAGCCCAGGGCATTCACACATGCAGGGCTCCGAGGGCACCAGTGGGCGCCCCTGAAGAGGCCAACTCCAAAACCCTTTTGCAACCTGGCTGGTGGTTTCCCCGTCCTGTGCTGCGCTAGGTGGGATCCAGCAACAGAGTTCTCTATTTAAGCCAACTGGAAGTGCCTGACAGCTTGGGAAGCATGGCCAGGGTTGCTACCTGGATTGCCTGCCTATTGGCTTCCTACAGACGTTTGGCAGGCTGCAGGTACACAAGAGCGCAATCAACTGAGAAGAACCACAGAGCTGGAAGGGACCTCCGAGGTCATCCAGTCCAGCCCTGGTCAAGGAGGCCCTGCAAGGAATCAAACTCCCAACCCCTGGCTCCACAGCCAGAGACCTGAACCATCGCACTATCTAGCCAGCTAAATGACTGGACCATAATCTGGATGTTTCCAGGGCTGGATTAAGACCCTTAGAGGCCCTAAGCACTTAAAAGATTTTGGTGCTCCCCCCCTCCATATATATGTAATTTAAAATATAAACAATAATAAAGCATAAAATAAAATCTCCATCCAGGCTTCCAGGTGGGCCTAATGAATGGCCTAGTAGCTGCTGCTCAGGCCAGGGCTTGAGCCTGCAAATACCAGACAATTCCTGGGTCAGGCTGGCCCTGATCCTGCAGTTACCAGGGCCATGGAGGCCAGCTCCTGACACAAAGGGACAATGTTAGCATATGTGTTGTTGTCTCTTGGCATGCTGAATACTGAGTGAGCTACTAGCACCCCTGTATAATCTCAATCTCAGTGGACAACTGACTGCATACAAAATCCCCCCCTCTTTCATTTATTAGGGAGTGGGGAGAGTTTTTTCCCCTTTGATTTCATAACCCTTGACGGAGGTCTACACTCTCTGAGTGCTCTTGTTATTATTGTACATAAAAAAGTTAAAGGTTCCCCCCGCACATGCGTGCTAGTCGTGTCCGACTCTACGAGCATTGCTCATCTCTTTATTCAAGACAAAGAGCCAGTGTCATGCAAGTCCATGGCCATGTGGCCAGCATGACTGCAAGGAACCCGCTTTAGGATGTTACCTATTTATCTACTTGCATTTACATGCTTTGAAATGGCTAGGTTAGCAGGAGCTGGGGTTATGAGCGGGAGCTCACTCTGTTGTGTGGCACCCAGGATTCGAACCGCTGAGCTGCCAACCTTGCAGCTGACAGTTTTCGGAGCCTTAATCCGCTGAGCCACCACGCCCCTCCGGCCCATGGCTTATGGTAAATTCAGCTATGGAAAATTTCTGTGGTGCTCTTTCTTCCCTTGATGCCCCTAAACCCATGCTTAATGTGCTTAATGGTTATCCACCCCGGGATGTTTCGCATCACTGCCATCCTCTTAGAGCTGCAGAGCTAGAAGGGATCCTATAGATAATTGAGCCCAGCCCCCGTCAAGGAGGCATCAAGGGGGAATCAAACTCCCAACCTCTGATGCCTAAAACCAAAGAGCAATGCATGGTGATGGCTTGGTTTGGGGGCCAGATGAAGTTTCCAGCTAATACTGGACTCCAGTTAATACAGGACTGCAGTGGACAAAGTGCATTCCTTGGCAGGCCTTGGTTTAGCAGCTTCACTCCTCCCTCACCCTTCGTGCCTCGCAGGCATCTTCCTTTCCAGAGGTTCTTCTGTCACTTCAGTGTCATCATCACCCAAATTAGCCAGGAGCACTTCCTGCCATCTCTCTCTCTCTCTCTCTCTCTCCCTCTCTCTGTCTGTCTATCTATCTATCTATCTATCTATCTATCTATCTATCTATCTATCTATCTATCTATCTATCTATCTATCTATCTATCTATGACCTTGTTAAGGATAGTCCACGCTTGAAGGTTTGGTGTCATCTGGCCCCTTAGAGATGTGACAAGCTTTCCAGATGTGTGGCCATCACCCAGCTGGGCTGAGCCACTGCATTTCCAGAAGCCTGAAGGCAGCTGTCTTCCCCTATCTCTCTGAAGGGAGAGGATGGACAAGCCGGGCTGCATGAGAGCACGCTAGCCAGCAAGCAATGTCTCACAGCTAACTGGATGTGCCACTAAGTTACCTTGAACTCCCCTGTTGTGTGAGAACAGCAGCAGGGCATAAGCTGCTGCTTTCAGTCAGATCTACCTCACGGAACCTCCAGGTCAACTCGCGGCTTTCCAGCCATTTTAGACTCTAACTCCCATCTGCCACAGTCGGTAGCCATCTAAGGAAGTGGTTCCCAAACTTGGGTGCCCAGATGTTCTTGGACTAAAGCTCCCAGAAGCCTTTGCCATTAGCTATGCTGGCCAAGGTTTCTGGGAGCTATAGTCTAAGAACATCTTGAGATGTGAGGAGGATAACCACTGATCTAAGACATTAGCCATCAGCATACATTGCAGCAGGGACTGCTACGGACCAATGAATTTTCATGTAAATCCATATGTTTACAGGTGAAGCTCTTGCTATTCTTATTTAGACCAGCTGGTTCTGTACTGTGCCAGGCAGCTTCTTGTCATTCCCACCCAAGAAAGACCATCTCAAGATAGGCCTGGCCAGGCTTGCTTTCTGAAATCGGATGGTTATAGGTGTGTTCATGGAGGGGCAGTGTGACACAGTCCCATCCCACCTGGAAGACAATGTGCAAGGAGAACTGAGCAGCAGCTAGAGAGATGCCCCTGGGAGAAATCTGAGTTGAAATGACAAGCTTCCAAGATCTCAGTACAGTCTGGGGCAGGGATGGAGCTTTAAGCTGCAGGACTCACTATCAAGTTGAACTTAAGTTACACTGCTGATTCAACCTGGACTCAATGCAGGTTCCTTTTAATGACTCAGACCCATGACTCTGAACCTATCCACCTCCTCCCTTATTTCAGGGACTTGGGATTCAGGACTTGGTACCAAAGATTGAGACTCAGACTTTGGAATTAGCACCTGAGACTTGGGCGTAGACTTGGGACTTGGTACCAAGTCTCAGATTCAGACTCAGGACTTGGTGACCAAGACTGAAACTCAGACTATAGACTTCTCACCAAACACTTAGACTTCAGAATTGGCACCAAAGTCTTGGACTTGGGACTTGGTATCAGAGACTCAGACTTGGACTTGGCATAAATGACTTGCTAACATCCCTGATTTGGTGTGTCCAGATCTCAAGATATCAGCTTAAGCTACCTGTGCATTTGGGCTTTCCTCCCTTCTAATAACCCACTGATTCAGAGGAGTCAACCCACCCACCCATCTGCATGACAGAACAGCAGAATCCAGGCAGTAGAAACTTGAGAAGAACCATGCGCCTTAAAAGGGCTGCTTGCCACCCAAAAGAGAAGGACAGAAATAGCCCTTAAAATGTCAGCATAGGCTTCTTTCTCCATCTCCTCTCCTTCTTCTTCAGCTGAAAAGATCTTGTCACCTCTTATTAGGCAGGGAGTTCTAAGAAACCTGCAATCGCCTCCTCCAGGGGTGGGGAGCGGAGGAGATGCTGGTGCCTCTTCCTTCAGCAAGCTGCTAACAAGAAATCTTGCCTTTCCTTCAGGGAGGGGAGCAGCCTCTGTGAGACTCAGCACTGCTGAAGTTGTGGTGAGAAAAGCCACCTCGGATGAACCTGGAGTGGAGCGAGAAACATCTTTCTTTAATAAAAATTATACTTTTAGAACAATCCATGCCTTCTTTGCTTCGTGGTTGAGCTTTTTGGTGGGAGGCAACTGGGTGTTGTGTCGACTTGTTTCTTGGGCATGACTTGCATATGTGTGGGTACTCAGTGTTGGGTCCTGAGTTTGGGAACATCCTTGGATCTCACCAGCAACCACCACCCCCTGTCGACACACATCATCATATTACCCAGAAAATCCTTTGTTTGTGTTTGATGTTGGAAGGTAACCAGAGCTGAACCTGGTTAGTACTCAGATGGGGGACTGCTAGAGACCATTGAGTGCTGTGATTCAGAATGGGCTACTCGTTGGTGGCAAACCACCAGCTTTGCACTCAGAAGGTCCTGGACCCAAATCCCAGCATCCTTAGATAGGAGTAAGGCTAGGAGACCAACCTGACAGAGCCACTGCCCATAAGGGACAGCCATGCTGGACAAGACAGGCCCCAGGTTTGGATGAGCACAAATCATTTCTACTGGCTCTTTGCTGATCTCGATTATGTCCATGCACTACCCACTCTTGACCCTGAGGCCCCAGTCCATGACACTGCCAAGAAAACAAAGAGGAGAGGCTGCCACGGAAAAAGGTGGCACCAGGAGTTTGCAGGCACGCAGCAGTGGGACCTCTGCTAGGGAGTGTGCCTTGTCAAATGCCCCACACCATAGGCTGATGCTGGTAACAGAGTCTCATGGATGAGATGGACAAGAAGAAGAAAAACCCAGCAAACCTTCTGGGGAAAAGGCTGGGTGCCTCTTCCTTTCCAGGAGTGAGCTGAATGGCCCATCGACCCACCCAGTGAAGTATCCTACCCTTCATCCTGGTGGGGTCGCAGGAGACTCTACTGGCGTGGGTGTCTCCTCACAATCCCAAGTCGACAGCTGCAAATCAATAGCTTTCTTTTGCTCAGCTTTCTTTTATTAACTCTCTTCTTCTTTCTGTGCTCCTGTTTTATCCTCTGTGTACTGTGCAGGTGCTTTGGCTGACAGCGACCATAACTATGAACTGTTTTGCCTCCAGTGTCGGGTCCATTCCGGAGCAGCACAATTTATGGAGGCTGCCAGCCAGCTGGAGCATGACGAGAGAAGGAGGAGGAGGAGGAAGGGGAGAGGGAGGCCCTCAGTGGCAAAAGATCTGGAAACCAAGCCCGAGACAGAAGGGTTCAGAGAAGGGGCTAACTCTAAACCAGAAGGAACGGTGATGAGGTGAAAGACAGTCGCCTCCAAATTCCTCAACGGCCATCATACCAGGCTTGTTTTCTGCTGCTCCAGAAAGCAGGAGATGCAGAAAAGGCTGATCAGGGGGACTGGAAACCCAGCCCATTGAAGAAAAGCTGAAAGAACTGGGCATGTTGACCCTCGAAACAAGAAGACTGTAGGGAGGTAGAGCAGTGTTGTTCAAATATTGTCCTACAGAGGAGGGGCAGGATCTCTTCTCGAGCATCCCAGAGTGTAGGGTGCGCAACAATGGGCTAGTTACAGGAAGTTACAGGAAGCTAGTTTTAGGCAGAATGTCAGAAAAAAGCTTCCTAACTGTTAGAGCACCACGACAACGGAGCCAGTTCCCTCTGGAGATGGTGAACGTTCCAACACAGGAAGCTTCTATAGAACAATGGAAGAGCCTCTGTGGTCCAATTATATATCTGCTTGGATTTGGGTCCCTACAATAGCAGGGGATTGTATGTGAAGACCTTGTGGTCCCTTGTAGCACAATTATTCTATGATTAATATACGGACATCTCGCTGTGATGCTTCAGTTGTGGATTTCCTGCATTGGTGTCACTGGACTAGCACTAAGAACCTTTCCAGTTCTCCCAGTGCTCTCTCACTGCTTTGCATATCGCCATGGCTGGTCAGAAGTCTCCAGAAAGATTGGAGTAACAGAAGGGGAGTGTAGAGTCATGGTGGAAAATAAAAATTTACAGCCCGCTCCTCCACTCCCCCCTTCCTGTTACAATGTATCTCAACGAAAGATAGCCAGCTCCTCCGCTCCTTCCCCCTCCCTTTTCTGTCTCAATGCATCTCTATAGGCAATGCTTCTCTATGAGGACTCTGCTTCATATTCCTCTATGGAAGCGACCGCTTTTTCAAAAAAACCTAACACAACGACCGGTTTATGGCTGGGGCTTCAAGCAGGTCTCTCCAGAATTCATTAACCCCTTCCTGCCTCCCGTTTTAACCTTTTTCCTGCCTTCCCTTTAACTTTTTCCTGCCTATCCCCGTAGGTTTTCCCATAGTGTGTTAACTCTTTCCTTCCCTCCTCTCTCAGCCTGACTCAGGGCCCCGGTTGAGATTTTATTCCCTCTCTGCTCTGGTTGGGAAGGAGAATGGTTACCAACCTCATTCTCCAGAGCCAAGGGACTTCTCTACCCTCAAAAACCCAGTCCCACTGCCCACGCCTGGCACAAGCCAGAAGGACAGAGGGCTCCCCTCTTCTCCCCCTTCCCCTCCCTTCTTCTATTCCTATCTTCCATCTACTCTTCCACCATCTCTCTCTCCTGGGCATGCTTACCTACCCTATTCTCTGGCCCCTACACCTTATTATCTGGGGCAAAAGGAAAAGCAGAGCATGGGAAGGAAGATGGCGACTTGAAGATGGCAGTTTTGCGGGACTGGCAGAGGCGTTTGGAACCTCCATCATCGTCAGGACTCTCATCATGTATCTCAGCAGCTGCTCTTCAGAAATCAACATTCCTGTCTTCCAACCCAGATTGTCATCAAAGCCTGAGGACACACACCATTGTTTCATTCACAGACGTGGAAAGGACTTGCATTCCTGTGTTCCCAGTTTTTTGTAATCACCCAGACACCCATATGTAATCCCATAAGAGCTTGTATTCTTGTGTTTTTCAACTTCCTGTGTCTTTCCAAATACCTGTATGCAATCCCATAATGGCTTGTGCTCTCAAATTCTTGTGTCTCTCAAAATGCCTGTATATAATCCCATCAACCCTTCCTGCCCCTCACTGGCTCTGACAATTGCCTTCTCTCACCCACTATTGACTTACTGATTCCTTTTGGTTTACCTGCACCCAGAGAACAATGCCACACTTCCCTGCCCTATTGTGTCACCCGGATTACTTCAACAAGGGATGTTTGGACTCATTAGCATCTGCATAAGCCCTGGCTTCCACTGCCAGGGACCACCCAGGACCGCCCCGACCGACCCCCAACCCTTCTGATTGGATCATTTAAACTTCCCCCAACCAATCTCTGGGCTGGCGCCGCCTGGGAAAGGAGGGGAAAGATAATCAATAAAAGTTGGAGCTCTTCGTGTGTTCAGGGTCGACATCTTAGCCCGTGTGGAAGGCGGATGTCCACCTGCTGCTTTTATTGGTACCAAATAAATTCAGTATTCCTCAGATTTCTCGCGTTGGACCTTTATTGGCTTTCTGTGGGATCCAGCGGACTTCAGTGGGGCTAGCCCATCTGAAAATAATTTCTAAACCCTATTTCTGGTCTTTACAGGAGTAACACTAGAAGCTCTTACTGGTCACTGGTTCCTCCCAGCGACTGCTGTTGAAAGCAACGCTGATTTCCACTCGGCTACCCTGAACCATCTGATCCACCTCCGCCCACACAAGACCAACTGAAAGCATAAGGATTTGTTATAGTTGCTACCTCTCTTGTGTCGTTCCTAGTCCGTGGCAACTTGGTCTGCGCAGACTCCAATGCTGGCGAGGGTGTGTGTGTGTGTGTGTGTTTAAAGCTATGGTTTATGCAATGGGTGCACTAGCGCAGATTACCCATTACTTATCCATTGCATGTGCTGTTGTGGATGGAACAAATGTGCCCTGGATGGTGACAGGGCTGGGCTGAGCTTGCCTCCCTCCCTAACCAGACACACACGGCTCTGCCTTGTGCTGTCTCTCATGCACTTATCTGAATACGGGTCTTAAATTAACTATTGGGGGGGGGAGCACTGGTCTAATCCCTCTTGGAACTTTCTATAATGAAGAACTTGTTGGATGAGTAATTGCATCAATTCTTTTCACGCCATGCTTTGGTCATTAAGGGAAGGATTGCAGTGTGGAAACTCAGACGTTGCGAGGGCTGAGGTGGCTCTGGGGACAGGCCTCTTGTGCCCACACTCTTGCAACCATAATAGTTGAGAGAAGGAAGAGGAAGCACTCTCAAATGTTCTCCGATGCACAATCTGTTTGTTCTGATTTTGAAGCAAAGCTCCGGGTTCACGTTTCTGTGGGCGATGTTTGTGCTCCAGTCGATTCATTATCATCAGCAACTCTCTGTCAGGAAGACACGGGATGTTCCGAAGGACAAGTGTTCCTCCCATAACCACAGTGTGTCATGAGCTTTGTAGTCTTCAGAAAGACGCCTGTTCCCAGGAGTTAAACTTTTATTTCTAAAGGGACAACACTGCTTGAAGAAAATGGGTTAAAATGCCACAAGAATACAGCAGGGCAGGGGAAATGGAACTTTTTTGGAAGGCAGAGTCTATCTGGGAGGGGAAAGACCTGCCATTTCTCCAGGAATGTAGAGTGAACTATTAATTGGCATGTGAGTCAGTTCAGCTCCAGTCCGCCTACCTGTATCTTCTGGACGGATCCCAAAATCTCTTTGCCTGCCGAGATGTCTCTCTACCTTGTCTTTCCCGTGTACATTTCCTTTGCAGCTGTGCAGGAGCCTTCAGACATGCCCAAATGATATGCAAATCTGACATTTAATTTAGACATCGCTGAAGAGGCTGCGGGGCAATTCTGCTGATCGCAGCCTCCACCATCCGGCTCCTGCAGCCACACTCATTAATTCCCTCCCTCCCCCACCCCGCCCACCGCCGGGCATAGAATTTGCCTTTCACATTCACATGCCATGTCCCACATGTTGGAAACCCCACCCACCCACACACAAACACATTCACACTGAACAAGAAACACAAGAACCATGTGATTCGTATCAGCACCACCATGGTTCCCTCTCTGTCGCAATGGTTTAGGTTGCCCGAGATCAGAATCTCCTTGATAGGATGTAATTAGTAGAACTGCTGGACAGCTGAGTGGTTTGGGTCTCTGGTTGCAGAGCCAGAGGTTGGGGGTTCAATTCCCCACTGGGCCTCCTTGACACAGGTTAGACTCGATGATCTAGAGCAGTGACCGCAAACCTTTTAGAGACCGAGCGCCCAAACTGGGGGTCAAAACCCACTATTTTTTTTTCAAAGTGCCAACACAGCAATTTAAGCTGAATAGGTAGCTGTGAAGGGGCAATGCCAGGTGCCCACAGAAAGGTCGGTCAGAAGGTCTCCTTCATTTTGGGAGGACCCTCATCCATTGGTCGGGGTCCTTTTTTGAAAGGCAGCCTAGTTTCAGTCTGGTTTAAAGATGGATGAGAGATTATTGGAAGAAGTCCATCACCCACAGCGAGTGGCATCAGCAGATTGGACTAAGCAGCAGGAATGGACATCACCTGGTTACTGTTGAGTGAAGTGTATTATCATTCTGTTTCAACTATTATTATTATTTTAAAAAAAAGATCTATCTTGGCATCTGTGCCTACATGATATCTGAAGTTTTCTTTAAACCAGTGTTCATTCTTCTCCTTCCCGCTGATCCAAAGCAGTCACCCAACGGTAAACAAAAGCACCCCTCATACTTCAAAATCTACACCATGCAGGGCATACCTTGGTCTACCTGCAGCCCTTCACCAAGATCAGAGGCGCCTTGTCAACAGAGCAAGGGTGGCAGATAGGCTGCGCCTGAGCCACTCCGCGTATGGTAAATGTCAGGGTTCTCTCTCCATGCATTTACAGTGGGGTTAAAGGCCTCTTCTTGTGAGCCAGGAACTCCCTGCGATCCACCTCCAGCATGCCCAGGTGGCTGAAAATGCTGACAGCATATTCTTTCCAGTAACAGATTTCTCTTTCTGATCTAGGGAAAGGTGAGCGGCTTGCAAATGGCAGAAACATGCTAGATCTTTTTTATTATTATTTCCCTCTGCATTGTCTATTCTGTTTTTGCTAGCCATGGGGAGGACAAAGCAGGGTATGGAGAATGCTGAAATATTCTCACTCTACAATAGCCTCAACCCGATGGTAGGAGGAGGCACACATCCTGCCAGAGATATGAGGTCTGATTCCTGCTCTCCATGTATAGATGGAACTATAAGCACACAGCATCCAAGGGAAAGGGATTATCTAGAACAGTGGTGGCCAAACTTCGGCCTTCCAGATGCTTCGGACCACAACTCCCAGAATTCCAAGCCTGTATTGCCAATGACAAAGGAGTGTGGGAGTTGTGGTCCAAAACATCTGGAGGGCTGAAGGTTGGCCACCATTGTTCTAGAAGCAAGCCTTCACTGGGAGTAAGAGTGGTTGATGATGTGAGCAAAGGGGCACCTCAACCCAACATGTCATGGTTGGAAGTCTTCCCTGATCCCATTGCAGGCTCTCTGTTGCTTCCACTTAAACCTATTTGATGAGTGCAGGAGATGTTCTCCCATCAAGGGCCAAAATCGCTTCTTAAATGGAAATGTTTTCCCTCCAGAGACACAATTCCTTCAAAACCCCATCCCTGAGCAACCAGACTTGCATATATAGTCTGGATACACATCCACGACTTGCATATATAGTCTGGATACACACCCAAGATAATGGGGAAAATGTGGAGCATGGCAAGCTTACGCCAGGATAAAAAGGTTCCTCTATTTTCAGTCATAAGGGAGCTCTATTTCCAATCGTCTGCTAATCTACTCTGTCATCTAATACTACAATCAATGCAGGAGCTTTTGAACTTCTGCCTACTGGAAACATTTACATGCCCCTGAAACTTTCATACAGAAGAAGAGGCTTCTGCAGGAATCCCAGCCCTGAATTCTACTTTCTACTGGACTTCACATCAGAGATCTACAAGTGTCGTGCTTTCCTTCATACTAAAAACCAGGGTGGTGTTTTGTACAGGGATTATATATTATTGCTATATTTTGTTATGGCAGCAACTCGCTTCTGCGCTATGCAAGCATGAATAAAAGATGGACTGGCAAATGGCAGAGAGCAGCAAATTAATTAGTCGGAGCCCAGCGCTCTGTTTCCATTAAAACACAAGAGAGCAAAATAAAGCCCAGCCCCCATCTGGCTGAGACTGGGGAACAAAGCAGAACGGCAATGAAACTCCCAACAAAAAAATGGAAGGGGGTGCGGACAAATATGCTTGGAAGCCCTGATCTTCATCCCCCACAATTCAGGATCTCAGTGTGGATGTTTGAGGCTGGCAGTGGTGGATGCCCAGCACTGGAAGCAGAAAGGGGCCCACCCTCTGCTTTGGAGAGTTCAAGGTTAAGGTCTCTAGATGCCCATTGGGCCTCCTTGACAAGGGTTGGGATCAATGATGTTGCACCCTTCTCTTCCCCCAGCCAACACAATATTCTGAAACTTGCCCATAAAGAAAGACTTGAGTGACTTCCAAGGTCATCCTCCTCGCTCAAAGACCTGAGAATTCAGGAAAGCTTTGGACAAGTCACTTTGAGAGATGGCAAGCAGCGAGTCTGCTGTCCACTTGGCCAAAATCCTGTTGTGTAGCTGCGTCTGTGTAACTCAGCCCTACACAAGACGGTGCGGTAGTGCCACTGAGGTAGAAATCCCATCCAGCAACCAAGTCACAGATGTCGTTGGGCAACCAGTTGTGCAGTCCATCACACCCTCCAGCTTGGAGTGCTCAGTTCTAGAGCTCAACTCCCTGCAGAGTTCCACAGGTGTCACTTTTGGCAACCCCAGGGGCAACCCAATTTCAGCCAACATCTTGTCTTCTCTGTAAGCATTTGTAGGCTTACCCACTAGAGATGGGCACGAAATGTTTTTTTCTAATTTCATTTCAGAATGAAACGAAAAACGAACTGATTTTTTAAAAAGAAAAACAAAAAGAAACAAACTGGAAAATTTTGGTTTGTTTCATGTCATTTTTCGTTTCCCCAACGTGCCCAATGGTGGGGGGATGCGCAGGGTTTTCCAACAGTCTTTGAGCCACCAAAGCAAGCACCAGTGGCTACCATCACCGCTTGCTTCGGTGGCTCAAAGATAGTTTAAAACCCCTCTGCTCCCCCCCCCGCCACATGAGCCCAATTGGGGGGGGGGGGGGGAAATAACGAATAAAAACAAACAATGAAATGATTTTTTTAAAAAAAATCATTACAAATGAAATGAAATGAAATGAGGACAAACAAAATGAAAATCAAAACAAAACGCCATTTTAGTGTTTCGTGCCCATCTCTATTACCCAGTTCTTTGGATGCCATGCTGAGCAACGCCAGTGGTCTTAATCCTAACCAACGTACAAACTCTTGCGGTCCAAAACAGGAGCCTTCTTCCACCACAGCTTTTATTGCCTTCTCTCGGTTGGCATTTCAGGACCTTGACAGGAATACGTGGCTTACGCTTCGCAAGATCTGTAGCAGCCCCTTGTGGTATCCCTCAAACATCCCATAATTAAATAAATTAGCAGCTGGGCCTGATTTGCATAGCATAAATATAGCACCTGCTACCCAACCAAGCTGTTTGTCACCCGGTTTAACACATTTATCCAAGCCGGGGCGATCCGTCTTTCTGACGCAGAGTCATCTCCTCACAGATTCATCTTGTCAAGTTGCATTTCAAGAACAAACAACCAAAAACAAAAACAATCTGGGCTGCCCATTTAACAGCTTCTCCTGAGCCATTTGGGGAGTGATATTTTTTTCATATGAAGCTCCAGGATCCATGGCGTTAAGCTTCCTAATGATAATAATAAGAATGAAAACTAACCTTGGCTCCGCATAGGGAGGCCTAAACTAGAAGGAGTCTGTTTTTTATCTTATGCCAAAACTGCCTGCCAAAATTAAGATTGATTCTCTGGCACAGGAAACTCTTTTGATCCACCAAGTTCCTTTCCAAATACGGAGGTGATGAATGGGTTCATCCTTGGCAACATATTCTAGGCTGTACCTGAAGAAGAAAGACTTACTGTTTCTGCAACTTAATTTATAGTAGACTGTTGGAAGGTTCTCTTAAAGCAGAGGTTCCCAACCTTGGCTCTCCAGATGTTCTTGGACTCCCTTCACCACCAGCTGGGCTGGCCAGGAGCTGTAGTCCAGGAACATCTGGATATTCAAGGTTGGGAAACACTGTCTTGAATTAATTCTAGCCCCACCCCTGGTCTGAGGAGCCAATCAGAGATGTGTGGAAACATGGAACATCCAATCCATGCCTAAGACGTTCTCAAGAGCCCATCAAAAATCAAAGAGGTATGATGATTGAAAAATGATAACTGGATCCACTCCTTCCTCTCAGAAGCCAATGAAGGACTGGAGAGCATGGCCTCATGGGAAATGCCATCAGAGTTGCTCTCCTTGTCAAAGGCCAATCAAGGATCAGGGACATAGGATAAGAGAAACAATTCAATTGGAAAGTCTCCCAGGTCTTAATCAAGCGGCCTCCTTCCTGAGAGGGAGACGAAGAGTACCATCAGATGACAGTGGAGGGGCACATCTGATGGCAATGGAAAGGGTCATGCTGCAAGGAGCGATCTTCCTAAAAGCACCCCTTCCATCTGTCAGGGAAGTGCTCCATTCCAGGCCTCCAAAAAGGAGAAGTCCTATGACTGGGCCAAAAACATCCAGCTTGGGCACAGGTGGAAGTTGAGCTGGAGCACATTTCTCATTATGCCATATGAAAGGATGTCATATTGAAGAGGGAATAGGCTTGTTTTCCATGGCTTCAGAGACTAGGACTCAGGGCAATGGTTTCGAACTACAGGAAAAGAGATTCCATGTGAACATTAGAAAGAACTTCATGATGGTTAGAGCTCTTTGGCAGTGGAAGATGCTGCCACAAAGGAGGGTGGTGGAGTCTCCTTCTGTGGAGGTTTTTAAGCAGAGGCTGGATGGCCATCTGTCAGGAGTGCTGTGATGGGGGTTCCTGCATGGCAGGGGCTTGGACTAGATGGCCCTTGAGGTCTCTTCCAACTCTATGATTCTATGATTCTATGTGATCACTGCAAAGCAGAGGTAGTCCAAAACGTGATCTATTTCCCTCTGAACTCACACCCTTTGATAGCATCTCCACCAGACCTAATCTGATGTCTCAACAATAGTGTCCACAAATATCTATTAACAGAAATTTGACAAAACACCCAAAGGGTCCTGGGTGTGGTGGGGGCAGATAGACTACATGCAGGGAGGAGGGTCTCTGAGAGGCACCTGAGACTTCAGCTTCAGTCCGTTTTGGATTCCGATCTATCCTTTAGGAGCCAGAAAAGCCTGGGTGCCCATACTTCTCTTTTGGACATCTCTTGAACCCTCCCACCCAAAAGAGAAAATCAAACACCACACACCCTGCCGCCACCCCCCTTGGTATTATCGCATCCACTTTAGTAGACCTCCATCAAGCCAGTTCCCGGAGCAGCTAATGACGACGGACTGAATACCAAACTAAGTTTCTGTTTCAAGAGGGAGGGAGCTTGATTAACACCTGGGAGGCCTTGGGGCTGCACGTCGTTTCCAAGAAGGGTAGGTAATTAGTTTTTAATCAGCCGGCTTGGCTCTCTAGGGCTTAAGGAGAACACAATCAGTGCAAGGCCTGATTCTTTCTCTGCATCCCTCACCTCCACCTCCCTGCTGCATGCCACAAGGCACTCTCACCTACATATCAGCCCAAGGACCCTCTAATGCGGAGCCTGGTGGATTTTTGAGCCAACTTGGTACCAGCAGCAATCCTGTTTCACAAGCTGTATTTCCAACATGCTGACATGCATCGTTATTATGGAAACGTTGCTCTTTCTTGGGCTGGTCTCAGGGATTCTGGACACTATAAACCAGTGGTGGCCAAAGGCACTCTTTCACAGAGAGGTCCAACAAAGGCCCAAGATTTCTCCCGTACCATGTCAGCAGCCAGTGTTTGCTCCAAAAGCACTCAATGGAGAGACAGTGCAGAATGAGCCAACTGGAAGGAGGTAAGCCCAGAGAACATCAACTCAGCCAGGGTGAAAACAGGCAGCCTCCTCTGCAACTACGCATTAAGAGCTCTTCGGAGTCTTTCTGCTCTTTCACAGTGTGGTCCATCGCACTATTTGTGTGCTGCTCTTCTCTAAATCTCTTTGCTCCAACTGACTGAAGGGCCTTTGGTTTAAATCCAGCCAAGAGCTGAGCTGCTGTCTGAATGGTGGCCTTGGAGAGGTGCCAGGGTGGTCTCTTATTTAATTAGAAAGATAAATAAAGACTGCCGCTTGGCTCAAGATGCAACTGAGCCCACCGTTCCGATTGGAAAGATTTCCGTGGCATCAAAAGACTGCCTCTCTGTGTGTGATAAGCCAGCTCCTGCTTCACAACCCTCCAATTGCATGGATGCAGAGATAAATAGTAAGAAAAACACCACGACGCTCTTCCATCCCTCCAAAAAAGTTTATCTGGCCTGAGGCCACCTTGAAATTTCCTGCCGCTAGGGAAAATGCTATCTGTGAACGACTACAGAGGGAATAAAATTCTGTCTCACAGTCATGGTCAAGAACATGTTTTAGTTATGCCTTTGCTTGTACACACAGTGGCTTAAATCCAGCCGTATGTCAACATTAGAGTAGGACCATTGAATCCGTGGGATATTGGCAAGTCAACTGCTTAGCAAGAGCCATTCAATCAATGGCGGTGGTCACTTGCAACTGGATTTCAGTCATTGTTTTCTATCTTTGGTGCGTTCTTTCATTTTAGAAAGGAACGGCATATCACCAAGTCAAAGATTCACATCCGCACATCCATCCATCTGCCCCTCCCTCCCTTCTTATCTCTACTGATCTATTTAGTTTCTTCATCCCTACAATAGTAGATGACCAGAGGAAGCTGGAAGTGTGAGAATTCTGTCCTTTCCCAAGTGGCTAAAGCAGTGGTTCCCAATCTTGGTTGTCCAGATGTTTCTGGACTAAAACTCCCAGAAATCCTGGCCAGCCTGGTTCGTGGTGAAGGCCTCTGGGAGTTGAAGTCCAAGAACACATGGGTTGCCCAAGTTGGGATGCTGCAAGGCTGAAGGTAGCACCTGCCCATTGGCTCTAGTTGGTGCCACACCGGTGGCAGTTGGCAGTTTTGAGATCCAGCCACTTCCTTGCCAAAACGCTTTCCTCTGCTGCTCAAGATTACAGCCTCCCAAAAATAAACAGTTCAGTTGTTTGCAAAATAAATAACACACCTCTATTTCCCTGCCTCGTTTGGGGATTCGCTTAAGCTTCTGTGAAGGCTGCTTATGGCCGAGCAACAAACCCTCTCCCGCTGACGACAGGTTGGTAATGTTGACAGACCTTTCAGCGTTGTGGCTTTATGCTGCAGGTCTAGCAGCAAAGCAGAGATGCACAGCAGCAGTGGGAAACAGGATCACATGTGTGCATCCATGTATGATATTTTTTTAAAGGCACAGAAAGTGAGAGAGGTTCAATCTACAATCTAAAGAAAGACAGGTAGGCAGGCAGGCTGACATTCAAGTAGGCAGAAGTTTGCTTTGGGTTTTGGGGGGGTGTTGACATATCTTAGGGAACTGTGATCACTGCTCCTAAGAGCATTGTAAGTCATCTTACTTTCCGGGTGGGTGGGTGTTATTGAAAGTGCAAAGGAGTAAGATGAGGCTAGGAGCCTTAAAAGCAGTTTTGGTGGATGCCTGTAGACCAAGTGCAATGTAAATAATACCCCAAACCTCTTTATTTATTCTTTCACACACACACACACACACACACACACACACACACACACACACACAC
>JAHTLZ010000327.1:946060-995579 GCA_023846285.1 Phrynocephalus versicolor | reverse complement strand
ATAAATAAATAAATAAATAAATAAATAAATAAATAAATAAATAAATAAATAAATAATGTAGGGTTTGTGGGATTTGCTCCATATGGCCAGGAAAACGGCAGGTGTTTCATGATGGAGGGTGAAGCCACACACACACACACACACACACACACACACACACACACACACACACACACACACACACACACACACACACACCAAAAAAAGAAACCCCAGCCTTGAAAGTGACGCACCTCCCCCTGGTCTGATCCCCAGTGGGATCTGAACCTAGGCCTCCTGAGATGCAGGGTATCACTCTGTCCACAACACCACACTGGCTAAAGCCGGTCCCTGGCTATCGAGCCACAGCCTCCTGTTTGGCCAAAAAACAATCGAGATCACTCCAATTCTGCAATGAAAACATCTCTCTCTCTCTCTCTCTTTCTCTCTGCCTGCTCCAGTTTCCGGAGGGGGGGGGTGTTGGTGTATATAGCAGTCTTTCTGGGCACCTTTTTAGCAAAGGCCAACAGTGGCCTCTGCTGGCAGCTGGTCAAAAAGGCAACCAGTTCCCCAGCCCCGAAGCTCCCTTCCAGGAAGACAAGGTGACACCAGGAGCCCTCTCCCAGCGTGGCTGTTCCGTCCCGCACAGCAGGCAGAAAACCCGACCCAAAATCAGGGCTCCTGCATGTCACTCCCCCAAGGACCTAACCTGGATTTGCACCCAGTGCAAACCTGGGCTGGCTCCAGCACTGGCAACAGCATGTCTGACCAATGGCTTTCTGTTTTCCACTGAGGAGGGAGCAAAGTGCACAGGAAATCAGGGAGGCAGATCTGGTTTCACCGTGGAAGGCTTCTTGGTGGAAGGTGAGATGCCGAAAGCTTCTAACTTTCCCAGTGTCCGTGAATGGATGGGCTGCCCTGGGTGAAATTTAAACCCACCAAATTACTATTTCATGGGTTTCAGCGTCTCTTTTCCAATACACCCCAGGGCAAAGTGCAGAGAACAATGTCCTCGAACCCGAGATCACAGGGTCACACCTCCAGGATGTTTAAAGGAGGAGAGATCACAACTGCACCTGCAGTTCCTTTTTAGAGTTCTCTCTGAGTGTCACTGCAGGAGAAACTGAATGTTTCTGGAAGAGTACATTGTCATGAGCCATTTCTGCTGCCATGAGAAGTATGAAACATAAGTTTGGCCTTCAGTAGGAAACTCAAAGCCGTTAACTTTACAAAGTTGCAGTTTATTAATCAATATGGACTGGTCCAAAGAGCTGAACTGCTGGGTTTCCCTTACATGTCAGAGGCTGTCAAATTGAGCGCTGCACTTCCTGGTTTACCACCAGACCACAACAGACAAAGAATGTCTGTTGCTTGACTGAGAGGTAGTATTCGCAAAAGGTTAGAGCTTTTTGGTGCCATTTTGGGTGACCTAATAAACATTTCATCTCACTCCTTTTGGAAAATGCTTGGTGCCAACATGGTTAACCTTGCTGAAGTTTGGTAAAGGTACCGTCTGAACTACACACAAAATATTTTTATGCTACAGCTGTTGCAACCTCTGGCTATACCTGTTGAATTCAAAATAAAGTTAAAATTATATTTCAGCCAGGCTAGTCCTGCTGAGTTCCGCTGGACCCCAAATGCCCAATGAAGAGTCCAATGAGAGAGAGATCCTGAAGAGAATACTGCTTTTATTAGGCCTAATAAAAAGACAGTAGGTGGACACAAGCCAGAGAGAGAGCAAAGATGTCCGACCCCCAACACAAAGAGAACCACATTTTTATTAGTTCCCCCTCTTCCCTCCCCCGAGTGGCGCCACCCAGGGGTGGGCAAGGGGACGGTTCTTCAGATGGTCCAATTGGTGCGGTCCGTGGGCTGTCCAGAGGCATGTCCTGGGCGGTCAGGAGGAAGCCCCCCCCAGCAGGTTGGAACTGGATACCTGCCCAGGTGTTGATGAGTCAAAGTGTCTTTTAATTAGGCCATCAGGATATGACAATGGAGAAGGGAAACAGGGTATTGTTCTGGAGACTGGGTAAACTGAGGAAATTGGAAAGTCAATAGAGGGTTGGGGAAGGTCAATACAGAAGTCAATGGGGAGCCGGAAAGCTGATGAAATCATCCGGAGGTGGCTGGACAGTCCTTTGTGGATGCGGGGAGGTGATAATGAAGAGCCCCCAGGCTGTGGCTTAATCCGGTGAGCATCTGTTGTGGACATGCCTGGAACTTTGTAGAAGATGGATTCCTTCTAGATGTGACTTGCTCCATGGGACCGCCATGATGTCTGTCTCCTTGTGCCATAACCCCCTTTGCCCCAGATTATAAGCACAGAAACCATAGGATAGAGCAGGAACATGTTTAAGCATGCCCAGGGAAGAAGGAGTGGGAGGAGAAAGAGAGAGAGAGAGAGAGAGAGAGAGAGAGAAGGAGAAAGAGAGAGGGGGGGATGGGGGACGCCCTTTGAGTCAGGAGTCTTGGGTCTATTTTTGGCAGAGGCAGGGGAACCAGGTTTCTGAGGGTAAGGGAGTCCCTCATCCTTGAGAATGATTGCTCAGAATCATTCCCTTGCAAGCCAGAGCATGGAGGAAATAATTCATCAGTTCAGGAAGAATTCCACCTGAACTGCGTCTCTGGCTGAGATTTCAGGGTTGGGAGAAAAAGGGAAGAGGGGGAAGGAAAGGGTTAACCGATACACCAGTAAGGGACATTTCTTATTCCCCGGTGGGAACCCCTAGAACCGGGAGAGACGGATTTTCAGGGGTTTTCACAAGAAGGGAAACCCTGTAAGGTCGATTTGGGAGTGAGGGGTAGTCTACTGTCATAGAGAAATACGGCAAGCGGGAAAAAAGTGGAAAGGGGGTTGGTCTACCGCTATAGGAATGAATGGCCGGGAGGAGGTATGAATTCTGTGGAACTGCAGCTCGGGTAAGAGGTAGTGAGAGGAGTCACTACCCTCGGCTGCCTTCCCTGAGTTCGTGGAACTGAGAGTCGGGTAGGAAGGGTGGATTTGTACTGCTGGTGCTGCTGAAAGGTTGGCCGCCTCTCTGGAACTCAAAGCGGCTAGAGTTTTCGAATTTCCCCGGGGAAGCGCTATGGTTCTTTTTGGTGGGGGCGGTCTACTCAGCCAATTCAATGGAATAGGGTTCCCCGCTGTGCGCCCCCGTCCGGCCATAATTAATAAGACATTGATTGATGGCGGGGGCGCTGATTGGTTAATACGTGCAGGCGAGCTTATCTTCGCCCTCCTGCTGTTTTATGGAGTCTCCGCAGAAATGAACTGCTGCGGCAGACTAGATACAATGTAAACAGACAAATTAGGTGTAAATTGGAGGTTTCCGCTTGCCGAGCCCCTGCTCGCAAGGCCTCTCAGCCGGCAAAAAGCGGTGGTTTGTATTTTTCCCGATATCTCGGGAACGGTTTGGAATTTTTGGACAGGGAAAAGAGTGTCGTGCTTGTGGCAGTCTGGGGCGTATTTAGGCGGTTCTGATGGGTCTTGGAACTGCTCCAATTATTATTTATAAAATTTATTTTCCATTATAACTCTTCATACCCAGGTGGTTTGCAGAAGACGATTCCAGAAGAAAGGAGATTCCATGGCCACAGCCACCAATGTTATGGATCTCATGGTCGGCCCCAAGCATACTAGCCCATAATAACCATGACTTTGTGACTTCCAAGCTCCAGATTTCCCAAAATGCTCTTTTACAGATCAATCTTCAGTTGCCATACTTGCTGAGTTGGGCCTCAGGATGTTTGTCTTTTGGGTAATCGAACAAGTTACCCATCTACACAAGAATCTGGGGTCCCTAACAGGCTATTTAAAAAGGTCCAAACCACACCAACCCCAAAATTAAACCTAGAAAAGATGGAGACTCTGTGGGCAGATGATTCTTGGGTCTACATTGTACCACCTGTTTGGGAATGTGTAGAGTTCCCTCAGCAGATCAGTCTGGGAGTCTTTCTCAATGCAGAGGCATCCCTGGGGAGCCATGTAATTTCCATGGAAAGGCTCATCATTGGTTTCCTAAAACAAGACTTTCATTAATGGATATTGTATCACTGCATTTTGCCCAATGTCCAACTGTGGTTTAAATCACTTGTGTTAGGTTTGGACAGTCCCACAGTTCTTTTCTTGCTTATTGCAGTGGATGCTTCTATGCAGTGTTGTTCTGCTTTGTAGAATATTTATGCTGGTTGTCAACCACTCTAAGTGCACACCACACAACTGGGCAGCACAGTCGGAGCCCTGAGGCTGTGGGATCGGTATCTACAGCTTCACTTATCTGAGGTCTGAAAAGATAATAAAAATTAAAAGAAAAAATAGAAATACAGTATGTCTATTCACAGTGTATTAGGGGGAGCCAGAGATTATGCTATGCATTCTCTAACAAGAATACTCATCCTTGAGCTTGGATGCCCAGGTCACAACTGTGGCCAGGAGCCATTTGCACAATTAACGCTAGTATACTAGTTACGCCCATTTCTTGAGAAACCTGCTCTGCCCATGGTGACGCATGCCCTAGTGATGTCCCAGCTGGACTACTGTACTGCACTCTATGTGGGGCTACCAATGAAAAGTCTCAGGAAACTTCAACAGGTCCAAATTGCAGCAGCCAGATTGCTGACTGGGCAGGATACAGAGATCACATTACACCCCTATTAAACAGCTCCACTGGCTGCCAATCGCCTATCTGGCACAATTCAAGGTGCCAGTTTTAACCTACAAAGCACAAAATGGCCTGTGTACATACAAGCTACCTAAAAGATCAAATCTCACAGTATAAACCGGCCCGGGTGTTAAGGTCATCTGGAGAGGCCCGTCTCTCCATCCCGCTACCCTCACAGGTATGTCTCATGGGAACCCATGAAAGGGCCTTCTCGGCTGCTGCGCCCAGACTCTGGAACTCCCTCCCACTAGAGGCCAGGACTGCCCCATCTCTGATGTCTTTCCGGAAACAGGCAAAGACCTTTCTCTTCAGGCAAGCTTTCCCTGAATAATGGACTGCCTGTTATGTGTCTTTCATATGAATCTATAGGATCACTTAGACTTTATGTTTACAACCACTTATAACCTTGTGTGATGACACTGACACTATGTTTTCAATGTTAGTTTCCATCACTCATAACTTTACATGGAATTTTACTCTCATTTTAACTGCTCACTTCACTTGTAGCTGTCTAGATGTAAGATGTCCCTCAATTCCCTGTTCTCAATACTTGAACATGTCTTAATTGTACTAAACTGTATATTATCCCTCATTAATGTAAGCTGCCTTGGGTCCTTTTCCAAGGAGAAAGACGGGGTAAAAATACTCTAAAATAAAATAAATAAATAAATAAATATTGCATCATGTCTTTGCCCCTCTGGTGGCAAGTGCAAATAATACATGGTGAAAATACCATTTTCTGCATTTTTTTTCTTTTATCATGCTACATATAACTATTTACCTTGCTATGTATAACTGCTTCTTTCACCATGCTATGGATAGCTATTATCCAAAGTTTTCAGCATCTGCAATAAAGTGTAGAACCAATCCCATGCAGTTACAGGGGTCCTGCTGTATATAAATTGGATGACTAAATAAATCAAGTGGTCCACTTCTTACAACCATTGCTGGACCAGAAGAACCTAGACCACCGTTGGTGCTTTTTTTTCCTAAGTTCTTCATCTCTTTCACTACTTTCCTGAGGTTTCTTTTATCCACCAAGAGCAATTACAGGTCACCAGCACAAGTCTCCTGGCAGGCTGGCCATTTCTCCAACCCATGTTAAAACACTGCCATTCCAGATGCCCGAGGGATGTGTCCACTATGGCACTAGATCTGGCCCCAGGTTTGCAGGGCATCCCCAGACCAGACATTTGACTCCCACTTTACAAGGGGTGCTTGGTGGTACAACGACCTGCTATTTTGCATGTGATCCTCAGTGTGGGAAGGATGGAGGGGGGGGGAGTAATTAAAATAGCTCCATTCTGAAGGCCATTTCTGCACCCATGCCTCCAAGATTGCAGGGGGGGAAGCAGGGAGAGTTCAGGGGGACGTGAAGTATTTATGGGACTTTCACACTTGATTTAATTCCTGTTTACACATCTTTGGTAGCTTTTAATGCCTCTCTTCGTGATTTATCTCAGATGTGTTTTTGCAAATGTTGTTCTGGCGGCAAGGAACTCTTGCATTTAAATCGTCCATAGCTGTGTTTGTTAAATATTGTGGCTCCAAAACCCAGATTACCTTGCTAGAAATATTAAATAAATCTCCTTTTCATTATGGCACAGTCAGGGTGCACGCCTGCATGGAGGTGTGTCTTTGTGTGAGCAAGTGAGTGTGTGTGCTCTCCCCCCCCCCCGTTCTCATTGTCTCTCCCCCAAAATGAGAAAGAAATGAAAAAGAAATGCTTTGTTTCTCATCAATCGCAGGACTGTGTGAGAAGTCAATAAAAATACCCTTTGGGTTTACTCCAAACTATGGAAACCAGAAGTTCTGTGGGTTGGTGATTATGCACCTCTTAATTGGATGTATGCACCCACATGTCCAGGGAAACATCACCAGAAAAAGACATTACAGTATTCTCTTATACACATGCCCTCTCCATTCTTGCTTGTCCTCCTTCTCAGGGAAAATGGAATTCCAAGAAAACAGACTGGTCACCCCATTCCCACCCTGTTCTAAGAACTGACAGGTGCTACCTGCTGTCACCAGACATGTGACCCAGGTAGGGTTCACCAACTATACTCTCCTTTTGAGCCAAGCATAGCCTCCAAGCAATTCAAGAAACAGCTGAGTCTGTGTAGCTGTACTGAACATAAGAACATAAGAAGAGCCATGCTGGGTCAGGCCAAAGGCCCATCTAGTCCAGCTTCCTGTATCTCACAGTGGCCCCACCAGATGCGTTTGGGAGCGCATGAGACTTAGATATCTGTCTCCTGGTACCACCCCCTTGGAGTACCCTGGTTTTAAGCCTGGAGATTACACATCTCCCTCATGGTTTGTAACCTGTGATGGACTTTTCCTCCAGGAATCTGTCCAATCACCTTTGGAAGGCATCCAGGCCAGATTCCATCCCCACATCCTGTGGCAGGGAGTTTCACAGACTAACAACGCTCTGGGTGAAAAAATATTTTCTTTTGTCCTTACTCTCCCAGCCCTCAATTTGACTTGATGCCCCCTAGTTCTGGTATTTTGTGAGAGGGAGAAGAGCATCCCTCTATCCACTTTACTCCTGCCCTGCATTATTTTGTATGTCTCAATCATATCCCCCCTCAGGCGTCTTTTTTCCAGACTAAAGAGCCCCTGAAGGCTGGAAATGTAACTCTGGGGACTACGGCCCCCAGAATCCCGCCTCCAGCATTGACAAGGGCAGCTAAAAGGTATTTTGGGAGGTGTGGTCCCAAAAGGAATGGAGGAGATGGAGTTTGGATCCCAGCTCAGACATGGTGGGGAGGAGATGGCAGCGGCTGGTCACAATTCTTCTGTGTGTCTCACCAGACCCTGCTTCCCAGGGGACTCGTGCACTGCTCCACCCTTGGGCGAGACAAGTGCAATAAAAATGTTCTAGTGGGCCGAATCCTATTTTATTGTGGAGGAAATGAAAGCATGGAAACAAATGGCAGCTATAATGCGGTGCCAGGTATGGCCCAGGTCATGTGCCAGTTTCATGGCTGGGCACATGACCAGCACTTAACCCACTCCTTTTCAATTGCAGTATAAACCCTGCATCTCTGTAGTAGGACACCTCACTTACTTGGAGCCTGAAAAAAATTAAAAACTAAAAGAAGAAAAGTAGAAATACATAATTTAATAATGTGGTTACCAAACCTGGCCACTAGAGGGAACCAGAACGCATGCTATGTATGCAGCAGGTCCAAACTTCAGCCCTCCTGGGGTTTTGGACCACAACTCCCAAAACTCTAAGCTTAGATTGCCCATGACAAAGGACCTGTGGGAGTTGTGGTGCAAAACATCTGGAGGGGCAAAGTTTGGACATGCCATAGTCTCTTGCTCCCTCTTTTGTAAATGTTCCAGTTCTGGTAATACATGGTGAAAATACACATCTGGATTTTTCTTTTTCTTTTACCATGATATATATAGCATTCACTCTTCTCTGCTGTTTTCTTGAAACAATCCCCTACAGATACAAACGTTGTACTATGGTCCTATTTCTGCAAGAAATGCAACCTAATTCGGGAAGCCATGTCACAACAGCTGAACTCCCAGTCACAACAGTCACAACAGTGAACTCCCAGCAACAGAGGAAGTCTATCCTTCTGAATAGCAGGCACAGAGCATGGGCAAGGATTAGGACATTTCTTTCACATATCAAAACTATTTGTGTGAATGTGTTTGGCACACACTTGCTAGACTACCCCAGGGTATGGAAACACTGCAAATCTCCCAGCCAACATGGTCATTTAAAGGGTTGCTTTTGGGGGCGTTATATTTCCCAGGGTCCTCCAGCCACTCTGGAGACTGGCCTCTCTGTGACTCTTATTCAAAAATGTAACTTTCTTAAGATCTCGCTGAGCTGTCAGAGCAGTTCACAACGCTTACTTCCACAGGGCGTGAGTGAATACCCGTGCCACGAATTTTAATTCCAGGAGCTGCAGAGAACAAGATTGCATTGCTTTTCCTGACCGTCATCACTCCCTTCAAATCCACTCTCTGCTTTTCTAAATTCATTCACACAGCACTACGCAGCCCTCATCCTTTTTCTGGGGGTGCATAATTCATGCCCTTCACCCCGAGACTGAGGGCCACAGGTCATTCCCGCCATCTCTTCAGCAAACTGGTTTTGGAACAAAGGGGCTCTCTGCTGTGCGGCAGCCATCCTAACGGAAATTAAGCGGCACAGATCTCACCGGATATTCTCTTGGAAGGCTCCCAGACTCTTCTCCAGAGAGGTCACAGAGGACTTGCAAAATGCCTGCGATTCTGAGTGTGTGTTTGTGTAAGGGTGTGTGTGTGTCGTATCATACAAGAGTACTGGAATCACAAGTGACCCACGCTTTGAGATCCTTCTCCGAGGTAATCAGGCCATCTGAAGCCCTGGGCAATGCCAAGCTGAGAAAAATCATGGTGTCCCCGTCCACAGTTTTACAAAATTGGTGCTCCTCTCTGGTTCGGCTTTGCATTCCTCAGTTCCAGTAGTGTGGCACCACTTTTAAGTGTCCTGGGGCCATCCTACAGGCATCCCGGCTTTCTCGTTTAGAGAAGTACTGAGCCCAGGAGCCTTCTCTGACCCATAGCCAAGACGCTGAGCAATTGGCGAAGAGGGGGCTCTTTCAGCTTGTTTCTACAGGGGTAACAATGCCAATGTCTTGGCAGAAACCTGCCACTTATTGCTCAAGTGCTGATCGTGCTCCTGGTCTTTCCAAGGCCATAGCAAGGTCCCAAGAATAGGAGTCTCAGCCTGCACCTTGGCTGGCCCTAGATGCTCTTCCAAGCCAAGGACCAAGAACGTGTCTTAGACGGTTACTTCACATCCATTCTCATTCCTGGAGGAAGTTCATTGCGTGTTGACGTCGGTCATGGTCACATAGTCTTCTCCCACTTCTGTCCCTGTTCCCGTGTACCCATGGGCGTGATTGATGATACTGGGATGATTGTTACTGCACGTTCTGGTTCCGTGATGAGATGTGAAATTCTATGCCTTTGTTCTCTCTTTTTTTTTCCAGTCCAACCTTCCATTTTTTCGATGTTTCAATTCTCTGAAGCCTTGCCTTCAATGCGTCACAGAGCAAACTTTGAGGCATTTGTCTTTTAAAATCTCAGCACTGCATTGCTAACTCCATAGGGAATTTACTGGTGAATGTCACTTCACACTCCTGCCACTAGATGGCAACGAGCTACAATCGGCACTCGTTCCGCGACGAGACTTATTTCACAGGATCTTGTCTCGGAACGAGAAGCAAGACGAGCAGATTACCGAGGCCAGGGAGGGGAATCGCTCATCCTGCTTAAATCGCAGTTCAGGGGGCATGGTCGGGACGAACTCCCGTCATCACGCAATGGACGTGCGGTGGGGTAAGATTACTTCATACCAGTACCAAGAGGGACCATGAACCACGATGAAAGGGACGTGAATTAACAGTCTTGCATAACTTCGAACTTTGCCCAGGCAAAATCCCAGCTCACACCCACCGTTTGCCCTCCCAGCTTCTGAAGGATTGTCTTCAGCTTTGGGGACAGGATTCCACAAGATCCCTCATTAACCCCACATGTCTCTTGATTCAGGACCCAGTGCTTCTCACAATTCCTCCTAAACAAGGCATTTCTATTGGGTTTTAGGCCCAAATAATTCCTGTTAGAAATAGCCACTAGATGCCAGCCTTGCACCACTAAGAACTCAGCCATTCTGTGCTTTCTGTGTCTGTTCAATGCAGAAGTGCTGTGAGGTTTGGTTTCACAATGCCTCCCCAAATCTCCCAGCCAATATTTCCACAATTCTGGGAGTTGTTGCTTCCCCCAAATCAAAGTGTTCAAGTTCTATTTAGGATTTTCACCTCGATAAAACTCGAGAGGGGATTTTAGCATGTGTGGCTTTTTTACTACATATACTATTATACTAGATTCTGGGATTTCCATTTACAAATACAATAATACCTCGGTTTATGAGTACTGTACCTCAGTGTACAAGGATTTTACAAGACAAGCAAAATGTTATGAATTTAGAAAAATGTTGCCTTAGTTTGCAAGCAATGCATTGCAAAATGAGCACAGAGGTGTTCATTTTACTGTGAAATCTCCACCACCGTTGCCACTGCAGCTGCGGCCACATGCCCCTTGCCATCGCCCCATACACCTTGCCATGGCGAGGGCATGAGGGTGACAGTGGCAGCCACAGTGGTGAGGGCGAAATGCCAAGGGGGGCAGCCGCAGCAATGGGACATGCCATGGAACGAATTAGATAAATGTTAATTATTTCTTAAGTTTTTTTTAACATAAGAAATAACATTTTAACATATATATTTTCCGGTGACAATGCTGGAGGCCATGCTCAGGTCCCTCAGGGGTACTCTCACAACTTCCACTCCATTTAAGGAAAAATTAAAAACAGAGGGGCAGGTTGCATAGAGCACCTTAAAATAAATGAGGCATGTGCAAAATCAGCTTTGTGTGAAGAAGGAAAATAAGAAAATAGTCAGCTTGCCTGCCGGATGATGACCTGCTAAGCCCCTATGCATGGTTTAGAGACTCCATAATGGGGCATGGTGGCTCAGGGGACTAAGATATTGTGGACTCCAAAACTGTTGACTGCAAAGTCAACAGCTCAGCAGTTCGAATCCCGGGTGCCACGCAGCGGAGTGAGGTCCCGCTGATAACCCCAGCTCCTGCCAATCTAGCAGATTGAAAGCATGTAAATGCAAAGTAGATAAATAGGTACCGCTGTAAAAAGTGGGGAGCTAAACAATGTTCCGTTCAGCCATGCTGGCCACATGGTCATGGACTTGAACAACAATGGCTCTTTGGCTTGGAAACAGAGATGAGCACTGCCCCTAGAGTCGGACACGACTAGTACATATGTGGTGGTGGGGGACTTTACCTTTAATGTAAGCCCCACTCTTTTTTTGCCTGCTTTCTGTTCAACAAATATTTAGAGGGTAACCACCACTGTTCATCTGTGCTACCGAATCTCTGGTCTCTTGCAGTGACACCAGGGAAGCATCTAGAAGCACCTTCAAGAAAGCTTTGCCTTGCCCGGAACTTTCTGATGGATGGCTTTGAGAAGAAAAGCTCGGCAAATCAAATAAGGCCTGAATCAAAATGATGAAAGTGATGTTGTTCTACTTTGGGCAAGATGGGCTGGTACAGGTTTGCAGGAGCTGCACAGGGCTGTGAAGGACTGTGGGATCCAGAAAACCTTTCAAAGAAGTGGTTCTAAATTGAAACACGGAGGACCTTCCTAATCTGAGGCTCTAAACAGTAGTTTCTGGCGCATGAACATGAATACCACTGGTTAGAGTAAAGAAATCCAGCTTGGAGAACAGAGGAGGAATTCACAGCACAAAGGCAGACAGCTCTGCGTGGGAAACCAGCATGCGATGATGCCTTCCAATTCCAAACCACAACGTATTAATTATCCGGGTAATTCTACAAGACTTCACAAGCCAGGGGAAGGCATGGGAATAGATTATGGCTGCCTTGGGTGCACTTGCGCAAGGCTTTTTAGCAGCATCTGTTTATATTTTAAGAGACTTTTTTCAAGGCTTTTCTGGACAGGAAAGATTTTACAACACTTACCACCACTGTGCCTGCGATTCAGTTTCACTTATACAAGGTCTGAAAATATTATACCTGGTGTGGTATCTGGCGCCACATAGTGACCAATTCTGATAATGCACATTATGATATTTTTCTGAATTTTCCCACCCCTTTACTATACTATATATTTAGAGTTTCCTACTATCCGTGGATTTCGGTATCTGTAGTGAGGGCTCAGTCCCCCAGATATAGGGGGTCTGGCTGTGCAGAAAAGTGTTGTGCAATGGAGAAGAACTGTGTGAAAGATGAGGCATTTATCCAAATGATCCATTTATGGGGAGCCTGGGAGAGAGCGCTGGCCTTCGGCCAGGCCCGGCTGGAGTTGGAACAGCCCTCTTTGCTAGAGCACTTCATGCCCTGTTCATTGCCTTCCAAAGAAATAAGAATGGAGGTGGGGAAAAGGCCAGGAAATTCATCTCATTTCTTAGAACCTCTCCATCTGCTCCTAGAAGATGCTTCCTTCTGGCTTTTGGCAACGACTTCCAGATGAGCCTTAATTCTGAAAAATCGTGGCTGCTTCTAGAACATTGGTTCCCAGCCAGAAGGCAGTTGCCATGCACAGATTTTGCTTTCTGGAAACGGAGCCATGAATGTTACTGTTTTGCAGGTGCCCAGTGGTACTCTCCGTGTGTTAATTGTCACAACTCCAACTGCACTCCCTTTTGTTGTTGTTGTTACATTGTAGCCTTTTTCATGTACATGCACCAAATATTCTCAGTTTATAATGGTGTGGCTCAAATCCGATATGTTGGTGGAAAAGAAAAAGCTTCCCTGACACATTTTCTTCAAATAATCACAATTTTTCCTATAATCTTCTGCCAAGTCAGTTTTCTCTGTCTGCTTCCGACTGAGGTTTGGACTTCTTAGACCAGTGGTTCCCAAGCTGTGGGGTTGGGACCCCTTTGGGGGTCAAATGACCATTTCACAGGGGTCACCGTGAGCCAGTGAAGAAAAAGGCACAAACAGCTTGGGTCTGGAGTAGGAGGGGGAGGACCGGGGGTGGGGAGAGTGAGTTACAGCTTGATAGGTTGGAGGGGATGTCAGCCAATGGCACCGGAGGCTGCGGTTGGCTGAGGGTGCCTATATAGAGGGAAGTTCTCTATGACACTTGCAGCTGTGGCCAGCCAAAGGGGGCTTGTGGCTTCTTCCAAGCAGGGCAAGGGGTCACCACAACATGAGGAACTGTATTAAATGGTTGCGGCATTAGGAAGGTTGGGAACCACTGCCTTAGACTATGCACCACATAATTATCTGTCCTAAAAGATCTACTTCACTTACACATTACAGATATCTAAATGTGGTAATAAAGTCAAGAATGACCTTAAAAATTGGCATTTGGGTAGTTCTTTATAAATTGCCAATGCACCATTGGTGGTTCATCAAAATTGCCAGGCAATTATAGTTAGTTATATAGCAAAAGGTTTATTAAAGACAGATAGAGATACAACACAGAACACATACAGTACAGAAAATAGGTTAGTAGACATCCAAGGGCCCCTTAAGGTTCCAAGACATAGCACAGGCCAGGCGGTTCGATCTGCCCTGCTGTCCTGGACCAAGGACTAAATGGCTTCTGATGATGGTTATATACTCTTTTGCATGGTGTATGATCTAAGACTGACACATTCTGTACGCCCCTACACGTGCCTACATGTGCTTTCATGTGCTTGTTCATCAGCTCATGTTCTTGGCCTATAGCCATTTGGCCATCAAAGCCTAGAATGACCTGACCCTATTTCCTTGTTCAAAGTTGGTTCCTTATTCCTGGCTAACTGCCATGTTGTTGTTCTCAGCAAATTGACACCTCCGCACTATAAGATAGTGCCAACAGTCTTAGAGGATGGGTCACCATGACCATAGTCTTGTCTCCTACTTCCTACCTTGGCTTCATTCTAGCTAACCACAAAATATTTGCTGCTCTTCATAGACTGGCACCCCCGCAATGTGCTTATGCCAAGCCTTGGCTGTTATGCCAAGTTTTGCTGGGTCATTTTGGGTCTGTTAATATTTTAATGCTTATAATATATTTTAATTTTTTTTCTCATGCTTATAAATCCTTATCAGTGGGTCACCTGGAGAAAAGACCCAAACCAGAAGCATGGAGGCCCGCCCAGCAAGGCAAAGCTCCATCCTAGCTTTCTGTTCCTGCTCCAGTGTGCGCTGGCAGTTTTCTCAACAGGAAGCAAGGCAGAGCCAGGCCTAGCTAAGATGCAAATCCTTTTTGAATGGAAAATGCCTTGGTGGCAATCTCCAACTTTCATCACATCTGCCTCATTCATCCCTTCCTTCAATCACCTAAAGGGTCCCAACCAATCAGGGATCACACACTGAGCTCATAGTACCAAATGACATGGTGCAATCAGACCAAATATGGTGGTGACACTGGCATGGCTAAAAAGGGGGATTTTAGCTTCCAAATTCTCTAAGCCATGTGGTCACTGGGCATCCAGCTTGGCGGATTCTTGGAGATTTAGTTCCTACTGTAATGTCTAACAAGGGGCGGCTAAGGGAGCTGGAAATGTTTAGCCTTACAAAAAGAAGGCTGAGAGGGGATATGATAGCTATGTTTAAATATTTGACAGGATGTCACATTGAAGAGGGGACTGGTTTGTTTGCCATGGCTTCAGAGACTAGGACGCGGGGCAATGGCCTCAAACTACAGGAAAAGAGATTCAATTTAAACATTAGGAAGAACTTCATGACAGTTAGAGCTGTTCAGCAGTGGAATATGGTGCCACAAAGGGTGGTGGAGTCTCCTTCTGTGGAGGTTTTTAAGCAGATGCTGGATGACCATCTGTCAGAAATACCGTGATGGGGGTTCCTGCATGGCAGGGGGTTGGATTGGATGGCCCTTGAGGTCTCTTCCAACTCTAGGATTCTATGATTCTATCCTTCCCATCAGTGAGGGCACAAGATGGCCATGGATGGCAGGGAGGGGATATATTAAATATATGACTGATGCCACCCTTCGGGGAGCAACATGTCACTGGCTTTTATCTAATTAAAAAGCTGATAACAACTGGTTTGAGTCACCCACTAATTGCATCAATGAACTCTGCATGTTTGTACATGGGATCAAAATACAACCATAGAATCATAGGCCCTTACTTCACGAGGCGCGGTGCTCCGCAGCGATATTGCCTTCGATTTGAATTCGGAGGCGGTCACGTGGCGGTCACGTGTTCTCGCTTCGCTCCCGCCCCTGTTTCTCAGTACTCACGAGCTGCAATTTTAGGACCGATTCGAGCACAACCTCACGTGCTCCCTTCGCATTTGCATGCCACTTTTCAACGTTCGTTATTTCCCATCCGTCCTTTAAAAAAATTCCTACCGACGGCGTATTGATGCATCGATACTGGACTGTCAGTTGCAATGGCTCTACTGATTTCAACTGTTTCCTGGCATCATTGGCAGCCCCGCCGCCGCCGCCGCCGCTACTCGGAGGGGGGAGCCCCGCATGGCACAGCCGCCCGCCCTTCACCGCTTGCACGCTGCCTGTCCCGGGTGTCCTGCTCTGGCCGGGCGAGGCGGCAGCGGCTCCTCCTGCTCCCGCCGCCGCTGCCGCTGCCGCTACTCGAGCGAGGAAGTAACAGCGCAAAGCGATGAAACGATATAGCGATGCATCGATATGCCTGTTTGAATATTTTTTAAAAAAACTTGAAATAAAAGCCAAAAACCGAGACCACACGTCACGTTGGGAGCGAAGCAAGATGTGAAGCGAAAAGATTCCCGGGCCCTGGCAGGGGCACCACTCGCCCCGGTTGGAGCATGGTAAAGGGGGCGTGGTCGGGGTGGGATCGCAGCCAAAAAGGAGGTGCGTGCGGACTAAAACGATCGATTCGCACACAAAGGAGGGGTGGCCGCGAAGCGAGCGGTTCATGAAGTAACCGCCATAGAATCATAGAGTTTGAAGAGACCTCAAGGGCCACACAGTCCAACCCCCTGTCATGCAGAAACCCCCATCACAGGACTCCTGACAAATGGCCCTCCAACATTTGAAAGGAGCCCAGTTTCCTGCCTTCAGGACTATGTACCTAGGTATGTTGAGAGGCTGCATCTTCACAAACCAATTAGCCTGAAAATGTGCTGTCCAGTTAGATTTTTCCACCAAATACAAAGGGCGTAGATTTGTTTTTGCTTCTAAGTCATGGGTCAAGACAGCCGCCCGTCTACATAACAAACCTGGGGTGGTTATCTGATGCCATCACTGTGTCACCAAGTCAGAACCAACATACAGAGACCCTTGTAGGGCTTTCAAGGTAAATGAGCTACTGTAGGAATCGATTCACCAGTTCCACTTCCCAAGTGAGTTCTCAAGGCCAAGTGGGGATCCGAACCCTGTCGTCCAGGGTCCTAGTCTGTCACTCTAGACAATTAAGACAATAGCAAGAGAGAACAAAGGAAAGCCAGTTGGAAGCGAAAGAGTGCCCGGGGAGCCAGCGGTCTTGCATTGGCAGCATCATGCTCCAGTCCTCAGGCCAAAGAGCCATGTTCTCCACCGTGGCCGAGGGCAGTAAGCCAACAGCGAGGGGGGGGAGGGAAGGCATGTGGCCGGCAAAAACAGCTTTGTCCTCCAAAAGACTACAGTGTCCATCGGACCCCAGTGGAACATTGGTCTTTTCTCCTACCCATCAGTACTTGCCATCCAAGGGGCTTGCCTCCCTCTGCCAAAAGGCCAAGCTGGTGCTCATGGCAACAAAAGGGAAAGCTATGTCTTGGATCCTTGTTGCTCACCTGTTAATGGGATGTTTCCCATTACCAACCCCAACCCCACATTATCATCCAGATCTAAACAATTCCATTCTGAGTGGGCAAGGTGTAATTGCTCTAATAAGCCATCTTGTGCAGTGGAGTAACTTTTCCATAGAACCTCTGTCAATTACAAAAGCATGGTTGTCATGTCGAGCAGAATTTCCATTCTTTAATTGTATCCGAGTGACACCAGGCATAATCTTAGCAGTTATCATACAACATAAACAAATGATTAAATATACAGCAAACAACACAATGACAGCAAACACAATAACACCTGTGAACAAAGTTTTAAGCCAGAATTGAGCAATAGCAGCAAATCATTGTTGATCAAATTACCTTTGTAGTGAGCCAGTCCAATAGTACAAATTCCCCCTCAAAAGACAGTACCACAATGTAAGCAATGTAAGCAAACCCAAGTGTCCCCGAAAGAAATAAAAATACAAAAAAAAAATTCAACATTCAGAATCCAAAACTCAAAATTCAAAATTCAAAAAATCAAAAACCATAACTGTTTCCTAGAAGTGAAACAAAAGACACAACACAAGACACAAAACACAGCTTGCCAGCATCGATTCTTCTCTCCGTTGGAGGCCACTTTTGAAACTTTTAAGAAAAGTGAGTCAAGTTAGTTACACATGTGCAGATTTCAAAGTATTTTATGGTCGATGAACCCACATACAGTAGGCTCATCATGCACCTGTAACAAACAAGAACTTAGGTAAATGTTATCCAAAAAAAAAAAAACCCTTTTCATTTGGGCTGGGCTGTATAGCCACAGATGTGTGTTGCTATTTCATTCACAATGGGCAACACAAGTTTGTCAGCAATTATTTGAATTTTAAACTTTTCACTGGCCTGTAATTTCTCCCTTATATAAACCCTAAACCAGGGATGTCCAAACTTTTTGCAAGGAGGGCCAGATTTGGTGAAGTGGAAATGTGTGGGGGCTGACCATTCAGCTGCCTTTGGGCCCTGGGCTGGACTTTGGACAAGCCTCTAAGTGTTCCCAAAGTTTATAGTCCGGTATATCCTTCCCAGAGTCACTCAAAGTTAATACACTGGTATGTCCTTGGTTCATCATAACAAGGAAAGAAAAAGTCCAAGTACTTTCATGTGCACTATCTTTCCATTGAGGGGTTGCACTTACTGATCACAAGCCTTCTCCCTAAACTAAGTACAGTAACTGCAGTATGTTAGTATTTCAAAGTACTGGACATTCAATGCTACACTGTAGACTAAGGGAGGAGAAGAAAGAAAGGAAGGAGGGGGGGAAATCCAGGCACCTATTTATGTGTGAGTAAACGGAGGCCACGTTTACCTACAACGTTGCCTGCCTATCAGACCATTTCCTACATTTTATTTTTAGTTTTCATAGAATCATAGAGTTGGAAGAGACCTCAAGGGCCATCCAGTCCAACCCCTTGCCATGCAGGAACCCCCATCAAGGTACTTCTGACAGATGGCCATCTAGCCTCTGCTTAAAAACCTCCAAAGAAGGAGACACTCCACCACCCTCCTTGGGGGCAGCATCTTCCACTGCCGAACAGCTCTAACCATCAGGAAGTTCTTTGGAATGTTCAAATGGAATCTCTTTTCCTGTAGTTTGAAACCATTGCCCCGCGTCCTAGTCTCTGAAGCCATGGAAAACAAAGAAGCAAGATATAAAAACACTCCCACTTCTTTCAAAGCCTCATCAAAGCAAGGGTCTCTCCTTTGTCTTTTCTTGTGTGCTACGCCAATATGTTTAATATATCCCACTTCTGACACCATTTCAGACACCAGTCAAGGGGATTCTTTGGATACCAAACAGTGATAAACCATTATACACACAAGAATGCCAAGGAGATCAGTACTGGAGTAAAATTTCATTTCTATTGCCTATTGAATACAGTCCTAATGAATCAAAGAAAGGATTCTTTCACGCCACCATTCACTCAAGGCATACTTACTTACCAGGGGACACTTTGCTCAAAAGATTGGCCAGTCCTTTGCCAAATGGGTAGATGTCTGCTCACAGCAGTTGACAGGATCTAGGCACACCCTCTTGTTCCCCTTATAGTAAATCCTGGTGGTACTGGGGTAGACTCCTGAACCCATGTTGGTTCTGGGCTGGATTCCAGCACCCATGTGGCTGTTTCCTCCTTCTGTTAGCCCGGCTATCTCTCTCCAATATTGAGATAGCAGGGATAACAGACTTGCTTATTTCTGCACAAGCAAGTCCAACTTCCCCTTATCTCACAGCTCCAACTTCTCATTTCTGCCAACACTGCAGCTTCTCCAGGCTCATATAAAAGTCCTTTGGTATAAAACTGATTTGAACCCATCTGCCTCCATTTTGTGTCCCCTTGTTCTTCACCTCTTGTATTCATTCTCGCCTGACTTAGGTCATATTTCTTTTGCCTGTTTTCCAGTTTTTAACAAGCTCTGCAGCTTCTTCACAGTCTGAGTTACGAGTTCAAAAGCCCTTGCCATATCAGGGAGAAGGGCTTCTTGGTTAAGTGGCCGTGGGAGTCCCAGAAGTGCAGAAGGAGAGGGATCTGGGAAATTATCTTGTCCAACTCCTTGCAAGGCAAGCGACTGCCAATCACAATCTCCCCAGCAATTGGCAGACCAGTGTCGAGGGAAAGCAAGCCTCCCGCAGGAATACCATCCCATCGCAAAGAAGCTGCAGTTAAAATGAATATTGTATCAGATACACTGGCTTGGCTGGCATGGCTGAATTCCATTCCTGAAGCCTGGAAACGTACATCAGGGCTGTATCCATTGGGCCACAGGAGCCCTTCTGATTATCAAATGCCTTAACTTGCGAGGAGGCAGGGCTATCAAGCCATGGGTGTGATCTGGATACTATGCTTCTGTCAAGCCATCCTAAAATCACACTTGCCTTTTCCGCCTCTGCATCACACCATGGGCTCATGATCCACATAGATCTCCCACACAGAGAGATCTAGCCGGTGCTAGGCTCTGGAATATATGGCACAGCCCTTGTGTATACCCCATACAAGGCTAAAAGAGAGGGAAAGGGTGGGAGCATGGAGTCTGAGAAAGGACTCCAAGTGCATTTGGGTGCAACATTGAGGGCTGTTGCCTTTAGCCTCCCAGTATAAATAAGGACATGAGTAAAGTTGATAGAGGGACACTCTTCTCCCTCTCACAAGATACCAGAAATGGGGACATCCACTCTAACTGATGGTTGGAAGACAGAACAGAAAAAAGAAAATACTTCTTTACCCAGGGTGTTGTTAGTCTATGGAACTCCCTGCCACAGGATGTGGTGATGGCATCTGGCGTGGATGCCTTCAAAGGGGGTTTTGGACAGATTCCTGGAGGAAAAGTCCATCGCAGGTTACTACACAGGTTTTTTTTCTTCTGATTTCTTGTTCTCCTTTAGGTAGTATTGTTTTATTGTTAGCCGCCCAGAGTTCCGTTTCGGAAGATGGGTGGGATATAAGTGTAACAAATAAATAAATAAATAAACCATGAGGGAGATGTGTAATCTCCAGGCTTAAAACTGGGGTACTTCAAGGGCCAGATGCAGGGGAGTGGTACCAGGAGACAGATATCTAGCCTTGTGCGCTCCCAGAGGCATCTGGTGGGGCCACTTTGAGATACAGGAAGCTGGACTAGATGAACCTTTGGCCTGATCCAGCAGGGCTCTTCTTATGTTCTTGTGTTCTTATGATTCTGGGAGTTGTAGTCCCAGAAATCATTCTTCCACCTCTGATTGCAACTGCAAGCATAATTCCAAGAGAGAAGCACATGAACTCTCTGTTCTGAAGGGCTGTGAACACTGGTGGCCCATCAATGCAGATTTTTTAATACCTCCCTCCCCGCCACCACCTCCTCCTCTTTTTCCTATTTTTAATTGCATTCGGGCAGCTGACATCCTGTGAGTTTTCCACCAAGATACTGCCTCCGCCAAGATGAGGCTGATGAATTTGCTTCTTCCTCCCCAAGGAAAAGGGCTGTTTTTTTGCCAGACTCTCACCGGAAAATTTCCATCAAGGACAGAAAGAGGAATGAGAAAAGGACACCATTTTGGCAGGGACAAAGCAGCCAAGAAAAAGAGAGAGAGAGCTGTCATTTTTAGAATTTCAGGGAACAATGCTGGCAGAGATAAAATTAAGGGTGATCTAAAAATGGGAAGATTTCCAGAGACATTTCATAGAGGGAGGGGATCTTGTTGAGTAGAAGTGTGATGGGACCGTGAAGATGCACACGGCAGGGGACTGCACACACAACAACCAGACAACGCACCCTTCCCTTGCAAATGCACTCAACATCTGCAGATGGGCGTGCCTGCTTCTGCCAAATGTCTCTGGCAGTGAGGAGTGGGAGCTCAGGATGGAGAGAGATGGATCATTTGGGGTGGGGGGAACATGACACCAAACTCCATTCAGGCTGGGGAAGTCCCATCACTTCTTCCTGCTCCCAAGCCCAGGAAGGAAAGTCCTTGGTCCTTTTTTTCAAGGGCTCTTGTCTGTTGGAAGAGCAGAAGCTTGAAGAACGTGCTGATATAAACACTACGGGAGACAATGGGGACCTTAACGGTGCCCATCATCCACACCGGGCCACAGACTCCAAAGGCACAAAGGTCACCAGGTCAAACTGTCCCCTATTTTGGGTAGAGCATATTTCTGTTTTGGAGGGGGGGGTGGCTCAGTGGGCTACAGCACTGAAAACTGTCAGCTGCAAAGTCGGCAGCTCAGTGGTTCGAATCCTGGGTGCCACTCAGCGGAGCAAGCTCCCGCTGATAACCCCAGCTCCTGCCAACCTAGCAGTTGGAAAGCATGAAAATGCAAGTAGATTAAATAGGCATTGCCATAAAAAGCAGGAAGGTAAAACAGTGTTTCCTTGCAGCCATGCCGGCCACATGGCCATGGACTTGCACAACACTGGCTCTTCGGCTTGAAAATGGAGATCAGCACCATCCCTAGAGTCGGACACAACTAGCATGCATGTGCGGAGAAAACCTTTACCTTTATAGTTCTGTTTAAGGTCTTTTAAAAAATAACAACCAGACCCTCCGATTTCACATTCAGGAACCTAAATCAGCAGATGTCCCATCATGATAAGCCATGCTGTCTTGTGGGAGGCATCGGTGGGCATCTCAATGTCACGGCAGGTGAGACAGGAGCTGAGCTCAACAGGATCCTGGCAGGATACCTTGGAGCCCACTGCTGGTTGGGAGGGGTACTGGACTTCAGGCGGGGGGGGCAGTATCCCATATACTGAAACATGATAACCACTTGGGCACTGAGCTACGGCCCTCCTCAAAGCACCCTCTGCTCCTTCCAGTCCCTTGCTAAGATGCTCTGGACTTTCTCTTTTATTCCACTCTCCTTTGCCCCAGACCTCACGCCCTGGCTTCAACCAAACTCTGCTCTTCCTTTCTTCATCACAGAGCCTAGACATTTCCCTCCCTCTCTGTCCTGCTTCCTCTGGCTACCTCTTCCCTAGATGACCTGCCCTCCTCTCCCATCTTGGCTACTGTCTCAGAAACCAAGAGTCCCCACCAAGAGTCCAGCTCACATCCCTCCTGCTGCCTCTTTCCACTGAGTAGACTAGGCGATACCTTTATTGGTCACTACTAAAACAAAAAATGTAAGCTAAGCTTTCGATAGCAAAAGCATTGTACCAGAAATGCAATCTTGATAGAGGATGTTGTCTATCAGGTGCTGAGAATCTTTGGTTGAGATGGAACACACCAGATGGTGGTATCAGGAGGCAGGCTGGTGTTAAGACTGCTTCAAAGTCCCGGAAACGGTTTAACACCCAGAATATCAAACAAAGCAGCATCGTCCTTCCCTTCTTCCCACCCCCAGCTTGGCTGTTTCGAGACTAAAAGTCCCTGCTCACCTGAGGGAATTGGGGGGGGGAGGTGATGCAAAAAAGCATGTGTTACTTATGGAATTGTTCTTCTGGTCACATGGCTCAAACCACAATTTTTTTAATGGATTGATGAAGATACCAAGTAAAGAGCCACTCTGCCTATGTACCATGAAGAAAGAGGCACATTCTTGCCACCAGAGGCCTGGACGGCAGCCACTAGGTAAAATTGCTTCTTTTTAATCTGGCCCTGATTATTCCTAGTGAGTTTTGCTAAAATTTTCCCCACTTTCAAATGGAACACATGCTTTTTGCATCACCTCCCATCCCCCCCAAATTAGTCTCGTAACAGCCAAACTGAGGGTGGGAAGAAGGGAAGGGGGCTGGGCAAGGACGATGCTGCTTTGTTTGATATTCTGGGTGTTAAACCGTATCGGGGACTTTGAAGCAGTCTTAACACCAGCCTGCCTCCTGATACCACCATCTCGTGTGTTCCATCTCAACCAAAGATTCTCAGCGCCTGATAGACAACATCCTCTATCAAGATTGCATTTCTGGTACAATGCTTTGATACCAGAAAGCTTAGCTTACATTTTTTGTTTTAGTAGTGACCAATAAAGGTATCGCCTAGTCTATTTATATGGAATTGTTCTTCTGTTCACAGGGCTCAAACCACAATTTTTCCACTGAGTGTATCAGAATCTCTCTCTCATTATCTCTCTCTCCCTCTCTCTCATTTCTTCCCATTTTACTGATTAAAATTAAAACCTTGGGGACGCAACGAGGGCAGGGAAGGACACTTGCTGCCCCCTTTCTCTTTTTTAAACCCAGAGGGTGCAATCCAGACCCTTCCAGCATCCCTTTCAAATTATAGGCAGGAAGGTCGCGCCCCACCGTTGGAGAAATGGAGGAGCCTTGTAGGTTTGCTTCTCCATCCTTGCTCTCGCCCCCACCCCACCCCCAATGGATGTCACCGGATCAAAGCGACCCCATCCCCCTCCAATCAACCCTCCATGGCTTCCCTGCGCATTTTCCAGCCTCTCCGTTCTCAGGACCACCTTGGCCGGAGCACGGCGCATCCGTAGAGCTTCTGTCCAGGAAAAAGGGACGCCCACACCTTCCCCCACCCCCAACGTTCCCCATAGCCATAGCATCACCCCTGCAGAGAAGCCTTTGTACCGCATGGGGCGGGGCTTGGGACCGAGGGGGGCGGTGCATCTCCCGGAGCCCCGCCCTTCCGCGGTTTCCCCTCGCGGCGTTGCCTTCGCCTGCCCCAGACTGCAGGAATTAAGAGGCGCGCCGGGCGACAGGTAACGGGGCTTGCGGATGCCGAGGCGGGGTGGGTCGCCCGAGCCGCTCTGCCGCGGGATTGGGGCGCAGAAGGAAGATCGGGGAAAGGGGAGAGCGCTTCCCTCCGGCGGCCAGCCGGCTCCTTTTGGCCCGGGCGGGAGGAAGGATTGGGGGTGATATGGAGGGCGGAGGGATGCTGCAGAAACCCGTGGAAGGTGAGGATATGCAGGGATGAGCAAGGAAGGTGGAGAGAGAGAGAGAGAGAGAGCCCACGGGGGAAGAAGGCGCACCTTAATGCGCCCACCTGCGCTTTGCGCGTAAAAATCCCGGAGCGCCGCATGGCCCGGGAAGATGCGCAGGCTGGCAGTCGGGAGCCAAGTCGAGGAGACGAGAAGGGTGGAAGGGAGAGGCGAAGGGAGACGGCGGCGGGGGGGGGGGGGACAATTTGGGCGGGAGGAGATGAAGCTAGGAACGGAAGGATCCCCGGAGCCAAGGGCGGGAGAGGGTGCCCGAGAGGGGACGGGGTTGCTTTGCTTTCGCCCAAGAGGCTTCTGGCTTTTTCCTCTGCAGAGGCCGGCCCCTCTGCTACCTGTCTGAGCCAAAGGGGGGGGGGTGTCCCCGCCTTGCGCGCAGCTCTCCGGGAAAGGCGCGCCTCCTTCTTCTGGTGGCTTGGAGCCGCCGCCTCACCCTTGCGCCCAGCGCATCCGAGACCTCCGTGAGCAGGATGCCCCAGGCCAAGGGAAAGGAGTCGCCGCCGCCCCTCCTCTTCTGACCCCTTCCTCCCCCCCCCCCCGCAGCCCACCTTGAAGCTGCACATTCCGCCCAGCGCCCAGTCGAAAGGAAGCGGATTGGGCGAGGGGCAGCTGCTGGAGAGCCCCAGAGGAGCGCTGCGGGTCGAGTGGGCCAGCCTGGCAAGAAGGGGCCGGATCCCAGCCTGTCTCGGGCAGCAGGTTACATCTGAAGGCAGACCTCTGAGTCTTGGCGGGGACAGAGACATCGCCCAACTGCCGCAGTCCAACCGGGGGGAGGGAGGCGGCGGAGGGAGGAGCGCTCTGAAGCCGGTAATCGGATCCCTTCCATCCGCAGCTCCTGGCTTGTGCTGGAGTCATCACGACCAGCCCCGGCAGATGCTGTAAAATATGGCGATGGAGAGACTGCTTCCCCCCCACACACACACACACACAAACACCTCCCCGCAGGCGTTATCCACAGGTCACCCCATCGCCTCTCCTGGTCAAAGGCCGGATGGTGCCCGAGGGCGCTGAGACTGGGCCAAAGAAGGTGGCAAATAAGACTGCCTTGGTCTCTGTGGTCCCCCAACCCTCTAACCGCCCCCCCCAGGTGGATACCAGGAATGGATCTAACAGAGGGATTGCCCTCCTTGGTCCCTAGAGGGGTCAGTGTTAGGAAAGGGCAAGGATAGACTGACCAGGGGTGAAATAGGTGGCAACTGACCCCTGCCTTACCCCCCCCACACACACACAAGCACACATATACATGCACAATTTTGCACTGCTGGGTCCCTGCAGTATGCAAAAGCAAGCTGAAAGGTGTCTCCCTGTGTGTTTATCTTGTTGCCAACCCCATCTTTTAGAAATTGCCTCTTTCTTTAGGGGCTGCTTGCACTAGACTGATTCGATTCCACTCAGGCGTGGGAGTTTTGTATTATTGTTATTATTATTTCAAAGTACTTAGCAGTCTGGAGATGCTTTAGAAATGTGACGAGCGTGGGTTTGTGTTTCCCTGCCATTGCTCCTGGCTCTGCAGAAACATGGGAGCGCCAGCGGTGGGTGAAATGAGACTGATCATATTCCAAGGGAGACATCACGAGTAGGGGGCCAATCTGAGCTTGTCTTCCTGCCCACCCCGAGCGCCTGCCATTCTTCCTCTCCCATCTTGTGGTGGAATCCTTGTTTCCAAGAAGAGCAAAAGGACAGAGATGTCCTAATATCATGAGGGCAGAATTGGAACCACGACACATCCAGGAGAAGATTCCATTCCTGCCCTAATTATTTTCCCAGCTGATCTTCAGCGCTCTGTGACTTGTTATTTGCAAGGGAGGGAAGAGGGTGACCCAGCAGGCGCACGTGCAAAGCTCAAGGTAACCTTGAATGTCTCGAGACATCCTCATAATGGGTGCCTCTTGACTCCCCTCGAGAGCAGCTGTGATGCCAGAAAAAAGGAAGGAGAGAAGGACAAGTAAGGAGGCCACGTGCAAGTGGGGAGAAGGCGCCTGTGCCTTGAGTCGCTCTGTTCTTCTTCAGCAGCTCGGCCCTGCCAGGCCAGGTCCACTCGCTGAAATGCCATCTTTCACCAGAACCGTGGCAGGTGGAGGAGGAGCTCCGATGGCAAGCCAAGAAGGTGCTTAGTGGTGGGGGCCCAGTTTGCAAAGCAAAGCTGATGCCCCCATGCATAAGACAACCCCCCACTTTCCCAACCCAAAACTACAGTTTTGCAACTGCATGGTTCTTCCCTCAGCTTACCTCCGTGTCTAAGATGACCCTGAATTTTTAGTCTAACAATTTTCCCCAAATATAATCTTATACACAGAAAAATGCTATGACAACAACAACCTTTGAATTGCAGAGCTCGTAGGGACCCTGTGGGTCATCCAGTCCAGCCCCTCTCAAGAAGGCATACTGGGGAATTGAACTCCCAGCCTCTGGCTCCCCAGGCAGATTGCTAAACCACTGCACTGTCCCGTAGTTCTTTTGTCCCCAGCTCCCTCACCCTGCCCCATTTTATCCTTACAACAACCTTGTGAAGTAGGGCAGGCTAGGAGTGTCATTAACCCAGTCTGAAGCAAAAATTTAAACTAGGTCTTCTGACTCCTTCCTGAAAATGCTGTCCATTAACATTGCATTGTCTGTCTTTCTGTCTGTCTGTCTGTCTCTTTCTCTCCATGTTGAAAGAAAGGATTTGTCATCTTTTTCTCCTCTGCCTTTCCTAGATGCAGATCCCCCTTCCCCGCCTGCTCCAGATTTTTCTCTGCAGAACTCCGAGCTTCTTTGAAATTTAAGCTAGATACACGCACGCATGCACACACACACACACACACACACTATAATTACTCCCCAGATTTCCCGCTTGGGGCTAATAATTAGTTCTGTAAAACAAATGGGATGGGATGAGTCCTTATCCGGGGCCTGCAACCCATTTGGTTGAGCGTTATGACTCATCTATATCTCAGCTCCCAGATTCCAAAGCAATGAAGAAACCCGAGGTTGGAAAAAGCAGTTCCAGTCACTAAAGGAAGGTGTGGAGAGACCGGGGGTGGGGGGAGCCGAGAAGACCCTTTTGATCTATTCCAGAGAGAGCAGGCTGGAATACGTTCAAGAGCTCCTAGTTTTGGGGGTCACAGAGAAAGGGCCAAACTGTGCTTGTCCTCTGAGTATACCCAGTGTTTAAAAGCCACTGCTTTTGTGTTTTTCAGTGGCTACATGACTCGGCCCCAACCCCAACAAGTGTTGCCAATGCTCTCCTGGCTTCTGGCCTGCCTGTTTTGGTGTTTGCAACGATGCTGGGCTCCTTGCATCTCTCGATGTCCCCTGGTTGCCTCCTGCCTTCCGCAGAGCAGGGTGCACAAAATGTGGCCCTCATTAAAATAGCAGATACAGTGGCAGAGAGCCAGTGACAGATATGGCCTGCCAGCATCAGGAAGGCAGTGCTTGGGGTCTTTGTGGTGTAGATGCTTATAAAGTCATGACAGAGGTCTTTTTCCTTTCCACACCATCTCCCTCCGTCGGGAGATTTGGCATCATGGATGCCCCTAAACAGCCCCCCCTTCAGTAGTTGGGGTACACAGGGCATTTCATAAGACCCTAACCAGAGCCCTGCTGGATCCGGCTCAGACCCCATCTAGTCCAGCTTCCTGTGTCTCCCAGTGCCCCACCAGATGCCTCTGGGAGCTCATGAGACAACTAGCGGCCTGTCTCCTGATACCACTCCCCTGAGTCTGCTGTTCTGAGGTACCCTTCTTTTAAGTCTGGAGATGGCACAGATTCCCATCATGGATAATCACCTACAATGGACTTTTTCCTCCAGAAATCTGCCCAATCCCCTTTTGAAGGCATCTAGGCCAGATGCCATCACCATATCCCGAGGCAAGGAGTTCCACAGACATGGTTGAGCATTTAAACGCAGAACACAGTGAGACAGGTATGCTCAGTGCACATTGCCTGCTGTAGAACAGCCTTCTCCAACCTAGGCACTGCCTTGGACAGAGTGAGACCCTTGGCAGCTCTTCTTGGGGGTCTCAAGCAGAATCCAAGCCCAGAACCTGCATGCAGAGCATGCTCTTCTTTGCTGAACCCAGACCACTATTGTTGGAAATCTTCTTCACTCAGTGGGGTGATTCTGTAGAGGTCCAGGTGGCTTTGGACTACACATCCAATGAACCCCAGGCAGGGCAGCCAGGTATGACGGGTGTTCTAGCCCCCTTGATCTCACGTTTGGGGTCTCCAGATGTTCTTTGTCTGCAACTCCCAGAAGCCTTCATTATTGACTTTCGAGGACAACGGCATCTAGGAGTTGCAGTCCCAGAACATCTGGAGACCCCACATTTGAGGGCCACTGTTCTAGCCTACCAACATCTGGAGCAGTACAGGCTCCTCATCCCTGATCTCAAAGCTGATGGTAGTGATCCAGGGCTTTTCTATGCATCTGCAAAGTGCTCCCCGCCCCATGGAGCAAGTTTTCTCAGCATCCAAACATTGCCTTTTATGTGCTATCGGGGATTGAGTTTGATAGATTCCCATTGACTCCAGCTGGATCCTTTCCCGATGTCCTTCTGGTTCTTACTGTCTTTTGGGATCATGGCTCAGCCACTTTGGGAACTGTCATTGGTAGCTGCCAATGAGTCATTTTTTAAAAATTTACAGCAACCGTCTAAGATAACCACTTCCAAATGGTCCTGTGGAAAGCTGAGAGCTGTTGGATTCTTTCCTTCATTCTGTCCATCCACGGCCTGTTAGGCCTTCCTTTCTTCCTGTAGGCACCCCCACCTTTCCAATATTATTGTCATTTCTAATGAGCCTGGTCTTCTCATGAAAGGCCCAGCGCAGGCTAGACCCCAGATTCATTGTTCTTGCTTCTAGTGACAGTTCTATCTTGACTTGATCTAGGACCTACTTCTTCATCGTCTTAGAAATGCAGAACGGGAAGGAACCATATGGAGGCACTGATGGGGAATCGAACCCCCAACCTCTGGCTCTGCAGCCAGGCACCTAAACCACAGAGCTGTCCCGCCATTCTGAGCTTGAGGGTCTTCAAAGAGATATTGTACTTGGGCCGGCCTTGTGGAGAAGGAGACAGATATTTCTAAAAAGCATCCTGTTTCTGGTACCAAGTCAGGGTAGAGCTTGGCACACTTCCTTCAGCTGTGCATGGCTGGCGGGCGGGTGGGTGTCTTCTTCTTTCCCATGATTGCCCCCCACCCCCCCACACACACAGCTGATTGGCATTTCCAGCCTAATATGATGATTATTGAGTTGAAGCACACACCCACACGGCACTCAGGGTTTGATGGAAAGGCTGGGATGCATTTCAAGTCCTCCTTTTTGCCAAAAACCCGACACATACTCTGCCCTTCTGGTTTCACTCGCCTCCTCCTTGGCTGTCTTCTTGGCCTTGTTCCCGACTGCAGCAACGGCCGGGGATGAATCACCGCATGCTTCGCTCCCTCTGCCCAGTGGGACCCATTGCATGGGGCCAAGCCTAGCTTTGAGAATGGGTGGGAGTGCTTTGTGCTTCAGGCAGCTGTTGCTGTGAGTTGGGGGGGGGAGGGTTAGAGATGCCCTGGTGGGCACAATCCCCTCCAAAATGGTGAGATCAGTTTTTTTTTTCTAGAACATAGGTTGTTTCAGTCTCCTCTTTTCTCTCAGGTGGCAGAATTTATTGGGCTGGCCCTATCAGTACAATGAAAGGGGGTGAAATATGGGAGGTGAGGGGATTAGATAATCCGTATGAGAGGAAAACAGAATGAAGGTTCGGTTTCCTTCAAATCCGCTGCCCTGCCCCACCCTGCCAAGTTACTTCTGAATTATGACACCCCAAATATGGTTTTCGTGGTCTGCTTTTGCTGTGATCAGCATCACCCTTGTGATGGTGATCACAGCAAAAGCTCACCCCCACACGCTATCCACTACACCACACTGTCCCTGTCCTAAATCTACTGCCTGCCAATTTCATTGCTTAATCCCCTGAGATCTGACCAAAGTTTCTCTTTACCTAGCTTCTTTGCAATGGCATAGATTTAGAAACCTTGATTACGTCACCGCCTGCTTAATGGTTTTTCCCCTCATTAAACTAAAAACCTCCAAATACTTAACCTTTCCCCTTAGATGGCAAGTATCTGTTTCTGTCCTTTCAACTGTCCTTTTTTCCAGCTTGCTAGGATCTTATGACATGAAATTTTTAGAACTAGACACAGTTATTCTAAGTGCAGCGCCGGCAGCACTTGGTTTAATAGCGATGTCTTTTTTTGTGTTCAGATGCCTCGGTCACCAAGCAAGGTGGGTGCACTTTTCCTGTGTTTGCTTCTCCGAGGTCATTATCGCTGATATTCATCCTTTTGATCCATTCTAGTGGCAATGAGTCCCAGTGAGTTATATATTGTGAAACACAGGGTATTTGTACACGACCCCTAAACTCCGCCGCAAATGGCTCCCAGCTCCGGAGCTTAAAATTGTTTCCCCACCAGCTCCGGAGTTTGCAGGAAATTAAGTGCGACCACGCCCACCTAAGCGCGTCCCAGCGCACTTTTCAGGTACCTGCTCTCTGGAGGTGAAAATTCCTGATGCGGATATAACGTAGTGACTGCCGGGCTCTCCTTGCTTTTGTTTGTTCTTTTTTTGCCCCCTGCCCCTTTAAGAGATCTGAATGCAGTGCCGGGACGGCAGAACGGAGGTGAGCGGCATTCTTTTCTTCCTTTTTTTCTCCCTCCCCTCACGCAGCCGGCAGCCAGGAGTGCGGAGGGGGTGGGAACGCAGGAACAGCGACAAACCCCTAAGATCTCTGGTCCGAATTTAAGTGGCCAGCAGATCTTAGGGGTCGTGTGAAAAGGCTAACAGTGTTCTTGAATTCGCATCAGCTTCCCCAGAGCGATGGGATTGTCTGCACCCAGAGGTTTCTCTGCCTTGTGCCTTCTGCCTGCCTCTGAGGGGATCATGCTGATGAGTGACTAATTTGACCTCATTTCCTGCCTCTGTTTCCAGACTGCTAACTATTTTATTGCTCTTGTTATCACCCTCTCCTTTGACCTCCTACAACCTTTTCAGTAACTTTCCCCCAATAAGACAAAAAAGCCAGACAGTTTACTTCAAGCACGGAGCTTGGATGTTTCATCTTGTCTACACCTAAGAAATAATTCCTGGCAAAACCATCTTTTGCCATATTATTACCTATTGGTACTGCTCTGAGGAAGGGGTTTTTGCCCCCGAAATATTAGCAATGTTTTGTTATTTTTATAGTAGCCTAAAGGTATCATCTGTTCCACTTTTGTATTTGTCTTTTGTGATGGCTACAATGGCTCCTTCAATTGTTTTCCCCCCAATAAGCAGCTTCAAGGTGGTCTGGACTTCAATGCCATCATCCCGGGAAAGCAGCCGTGCTGCCTGAGGTAATAGTGCCTGTAATCCCAAATAAATTCCTGAAAGGGAACAGGTTAAAGAAGGCTGGCTTAAGACTTTTCTCTCTTCCTCTCCCCCCGGTTTTAGTGTCCCAGGTTGAGCTGTGATTTAGAAGCTCAGTGATCTGCTGGCCCTCAAGCTTTCCCAGCTGGCATGAAAAAGCATCCCTAGTGGGCATGTTGTGGATCTGGCATCTGTTAAAAAGCACAGGAGCAGGCCAGGCTTGGCTTCTTTGAATCTGTTGGCAACCGTCCCATGTCCCTGCTTGATAATGCACGGGCACTGACTTAGGGGAGGGGAGCCCTGGAGACCTCCATAGCCCTCCCTGTATTGGTTTATACATCAAAAGAAGAAAGAAACGTGTGCTGCTTAAATGCATATTCCTTCCACCCCCAAGTGGGTTGGGTACTCAGTTTACCAGCTTCAGAAGGAAGGAAGGCTCAATGAACCTCTAGCCAGCAACCTGGGGTTGAAATGAGTTTGTGAGCGGAGTTTTGGCTGCAGTACTGCAGCTTAACCACTGTGCCACGAAGCTCCTGTGTCTTGGCCTAGGAGCTGAATGCCCGTTTCTTGCTCCTCTGGAACTCCACACAAATGTGGAAACACACAAGTGAATGGGTGGAGTGTTATGGATTCGCTAGTTTTGGCTCCCATCTCCTTTACTCTAACCAATGTCTCTTATACCCCTAGATTTCCTCCGCAATCAGGCTGCTTGCTAGAACACAGACCAGGAGAGGAAAATGAAGTCTACCATTGGCTTAGCCATCCTTTTGGCAGGTAAAAACAAAGAGGGGGAAGTAGTGGAGCTGGTTTTCAGCGGTGCTTGGATGCAGCCATCCAGGCTGTGCCAGACTGTCTTAATTGGGGGTGGGGGTGTCTTCTCTAGAGGGAACCCCCCCAATCAGAAATTCATAAATGCCAGGAAAGAAGCCCAATGAGTAGCGTGATTAAAAATAAATATTATGGTTCTTCAGCAGATGATTAAGGCAAAAGAACCCAAGACGATAGAGTTCTCAGCAAGTAGCAGATGTTCTCAAAATGACATGATTAAAGGTCCTGGACAGGTACCGTACGGTATCATTGTCCCAGGTAGGAACAATGAAAGACAGCTGGAACTGGGGTTTCATAATCTTTCTGGGAACTTCCCTTCCTGCTAGCAGCTTTCAGAAGCTGGCCGGGAAGAACAAGGAAGAGCCAATTCTCAGTGGGAGGAAGAGGAGTCTACATGGAGAATTACTTCTCTAGCTTTTGCAAGTGGGAGAGATAGGCTGTGTCAACAGGCTCCCGGGCCCAGCCAGCATGCATTCTGAAGGACAGGAGGGGTTGGCGTCCTCCTTAAAGTTTAGTTCTGGACACTGCACTCTAAGAAGGATGCCCACCAATTGGAACAAGTTCAAAAGAAGATGACAAGGAAGATCAGGGGACTGGAAACCAAGCCCTAAGAGGAAAGACAGAAAGAACTGGACATGTTTAGCCTTGAGATAAAAAGACTGCAGGAAGATAGGGTAGTGCTTTTCAAATACTTCATTGCATCAACAGAACCATAGTGTCTAGATCAGGGGAAGTGATAGTACCATTCTATTCTGCTCTGGTCAGACCCCACCTGGAGTACTGTATCCAGTTCTGTGCGCCCCAGTTTAAAAAGGATGTTGACAACCTTGAGCGGGTGCAGAGGAGGGTGACCAGGATGGTTGAAGGTCTGGAGGAAATGTCTTATGAGGAACGGCTTAGGGAACTGGGAATGTTTAGCCTTTCAAAAAGAAGGCTGAGAGGGGATATGATAGCTATGTTTAAATATTTGAAAGGATGTCATATTGAAGAGGGAACAGGCTTGTTTTCCATGGCTTCAGAGACTGGGACTCGGAGCAGTGGGTTTCAAACTACAGGAAAAGAGATTCCATTTGAACATCAGGAAGAACTTCAATGACAGTGAGTGCTGTCCAGCAGTGGAATATGCTGCCCAAAAGGAGGGTGGTGGAGTGTCCTTTAGAGGTTTTTAACCAGAGGCTGGATGGCCGTGGGTTGAAAGTACTTTGATGGAGGTTCCTGCACGGCAGGGGGTTGGACTAGATGGCCCTTGAGGTCTCTTCCAACTCTACGATTCTAGTCCTATAGAAGAGGGGCAGGATCTGATCTTGATCACCCTAAGTGTATAATAACAGGCTCAAGCTACAGGAGGACAGATTTAGGCAGAATATCGGTGGGGGGTACTTCTTAACTATTAGAGCAGTACAATGGAAGCTGTTCTCTTGAGAGGTGGTGAGTGTTCCAATGCAGGAGGCATTCAAGAGAAACTTCAACAGCCATTGGTTAGGTCTGCTTTGATTTGGCATCATACCTTAAGCAGGGTGTTGGACTCCATGGCCTTAGAGGACCTTGCCGATCCAATCGTGGTTGTCCAGTCCCCTGGTTCGCGTAGCCCCCATCTAGGAGATTCATCTGAAGCAGGGCAGCTCCCCCTAAGCTTTGCAGCTCAGCTGGCTCACCGGTGGCTTCTCTCGCCCCGTGACGTGGCCCTTGCTTGCTTCCCCCAGCGCTTCAACTCAGCTGGTGCCAGAAGATCAAAAGCCTGACCGCCTGCCTGAGTGGGCAGAGCCTGCGGGTGGACTGCCGCTACGAGCGGAAGACGGACAACCCCGTCAATTACGAGTTCCGCCTGAGCAAGGACTCCAGCGAGGGCCTGGTGGTCGCCAGCAACATGAATGTGGCCAACGCCGCCTACAAGAGCCGCACAAACGTCACGACGGACAAGAACCTGGTGTGCCTCTACCTTCACGGCTTCACCAACAGCGATGAAGGCAACTACGTCTGCAAGTTGAGGATCACCAACGATTACGGCCTAACGGCCCGGAATGTCTCTGTCTTCAAAGGTGAGCAAAAGTTCTCCGGGGGGGGAGGGCAGCGCTTGGAAAAGTTGCTTTTGTGGGGAGCGGGGAGAGACTAAACCTCACAGAGGATCTTGTTGCAGAGTTCTTAATTTCAGGTAAAATCTCTTTTGTACACAATATGAGTACAGAGATCCCCAGAGGATTGTAACTACATGTCCCACAGATTCCACCCCATTCCCATCAATGGATACTTTACAATTGGCCATTAAGGCACCCTTAGAAATTTTCAGCAGCTGCCTAGGTCCCCTAAGGCCTAAGCACATCTGATCTTGCTAAGCATGGTCAGGACTGGTTAGTACTTGGATGGGCAACCACCAGGGAATACCCAGTGCTGTAGACGCCTGGAGTAGGAACTGGCAAATCACTCCAGTATTCCTGCCAAGAAAACTCCATGGACATGGCGTCATGAAGAGTTGGTCACAACTGTAATGACACAACACTGAGAGACATTTGCAGCAGAAAGATTAAATAAATTTATTTACATACAACTGCTTGAAATTATAGACTCATGCATGCTGCTTTCTTTACTGCACATATACTTAGCAACCATCTGTACAGATCAACAGCAAAGAACCCTTAGCAGAGAGGTTGGAGCGTTCATTGAAATCAAAAGCCAGAATGAGTGATTGGTTAATGTTGAACAGAGAGACACTTTTCTCAGCTGAGAAAAATGCTTCCCAATCAAACAAACATCAAGCCACATGTTAGGTTGTCAATAAAACTCCCAGCAGATCTCAGGATGGGTTACGGAGTGCTTTTATGTTAAATTTAGCAATTATTTCTGTGGAGATTCTGTGAAGTTCTTCTCACACCTGGAGTCCTCTGTGGAGATCCAGTTGGGGTTATCCGGGAGATGAGTCATGGCAACAGGACTTCTTTTCTTGAGGAATCAAAACATTTAATTACTCCTCCAGGTAGCTTCTTCAGTCATCCAAAGAATGAAGATGGAAGAAGTTACTTGGATGAGTAGCGAAAAGTTTCAATCCCACGAGGAAAGAAGTTCAGGTCCTGTGACTCAACTCATTTATCAATCTTTGTTGTTTGTTTTAAGTTTTGTGAGCCACCCAAAATAGTGCTTTAGAGCTAACAGGGTGGTAAGTAAGCAAGCAAGTAAGTGAGTAAGTAAGTAAGAGCACTTTTACACGACCTATAAAATCTGCCTGCAACTTGAATTCGGACCAGAGATCATGGGGATTTGTCCCTCTTCCTGTGTTCCCACCGTTCCGACCTCCATTGCTCCTGTCTGCAGTGAGGGGAGGGAGAAAAAAGGAGAATATTTCACCTTGCTCACCTCCGTCTGCCGTCCAAGCAGCCCCGTAGGAATTCCTGTCTCTTAAAGGGGCGGCAGGGACAAAAACAAACAAACAGAAGGCTCCCAGCCCAGCATCCACAGCTTTACAATCCGCATCAGAAGATTTTTTTTACCTCTGGAGACCAGGTACTTGAAAAGTGCACTGGGGTGCGCTTAGGTGGGCGTTGTCGTACTTTATTTTGTTTAAAGTCCGCAGCTAGTGGAAAAACATTTTTAAGCTCCGGATCTGGGAGCCCTTTTCCTCGGATTTTAGGGGTTGTGTAAAAGTGCCTTAAGTAATCTTTAAACAATTTAAAACTGAATGATGTAAAATTCAAAATGAAGACATTAAAACAGCAAAGCCTGCAGAGGCCATTGGGGTGGAGGCAAACTCTATTCTTATTTTATAGACTTCTCTCTCTCTCTCTCTCTTTTGCAGACCGGCTGGAGAAATGTGCTGGGATTAGTCTCTTGATCCAGAACACCTCCTGGCTGCTCTTCTTACTCCTCTCCTTGCCTCTGCTGCAAGCGGTGGACTTTGTGTCCCTGTGACGGAAGGAAGGAAGGAAGGAACCAGGCCATGCAAGGAGGGCGAGGAGAAGCAGGAGAGCCATCGTACAAACAAACCCAAATCCTAGCACTGGAACAACGTGGCCCTTTGTGTGTTTTTGTGTCGGGGAAGAAGGAGAGGAGGAGGAGGAGGAGGCAGAAGGAGGAGGGTTTGGAACCAAAACCAGACTGCATCGCTCAATACTATGTCTTTCTGTTTCTCTCTGTTCTCTCTATCTAGCTATCTATGTATCTCAGAGTTGCCTAGCTATCACAAGGGACTGATTCACGCTAAGAGCCCCCATCCCATGCCAGAAATATGTCCGAGGGGAAGAGGGGTGCAGCAGGAAAGGAGGAATCCTCTACACCCCGTAGGGAAATAAGAGGCAAGCATGATGGCCTTCTCTGTGGCACCGCTTCCCCACACGCACACCCTACCCTACCCGCAAAGGCAACCATGAACATTCCAGTTGACCTTGTGTTTTTAACCCCTCGCCCTGCCCGCCAAAGATGAAAGATGAAGGCATGGCTTCTCACACTCATTTTTGCCCTCGGGAATCAGATGAGCTCTCGGGCTGGAGGCTAAAGGGAAGGGAAGGATAGAAACAGAGTTTCAAAAAGAAAAAATTCAACCCAAGAGGTGTTGGGCAGGTTTCTGCAGTGGAAGAGATGGACCCTAAGCATTCTTTAGCTGGGAGAGGAAGATAAAAGACTAGAAACCTTTCTGTCTTGTTCTGGGTGTGGGATTTGCCCAGGACAAAAACAGTAACTTCTTCAAGCAACCTAGAGTGAGCACAATAAGTAGAGAGGTTTAGATGATTTTCCCTGGGGGTCCCATCATCCACTGTGTGGCTCGTGGTCTTGGACCAAGCATGGCCTTCCCTTCCTCTGCTGACATTGAGATGCGGAGTTGTGGTTAGCCAGGGAAGGAAAACAGGGCATCTCCCTTTTGGTAACAACCATGCCATTTTAAACCCCACATTTCTGAAGTCCTCCTGCTGCCCATTGACATTTGTGAGGAGCAAGCCATGCCAGCGAGATTTCTCACCTTCCTTCAAGCCAAGGAGTTATTCAGTGGTTGAGGGAGCTGAGAGGGCGCAGGATGCTTACAACAGAAATCTGATGGATCCTGCTTTGGAAAGGAGGCTAGGTTTTCCCCCCACTCCATCGAGATTAGACATGGAAGAATAGAATCCTTGAATGGATTGGGATTTGCGCATAGAAGGAAATCGAGCCTGGATTCTGCCTCACTCCCAAAACAGCACAAAATCAAATTGTGACTCTGGATGAGTGCATTTTAAAGACTTAACTGGGAGCAGTTCTGTGCTCCAAATGCTCTAGTTTGAGTAGACCTTTAAAAAAAAACTGACTACAAATCCCAGAATCCCCATGGCTGGTTTGAGATTCTGGGGTTTGTAGTGCAAAAGAAAATAGAAAGTAATCAAAGTCTGGCCTGCACATCAGCTCCCCAGCTGTTCTTTCTCAAGTAAAAGGTTGACCCATCTTTACCTCCTGCCCCATGACTAGCAAAAATAAGTTGTAGAGGTCTCTCTCTCTCTCTCTCTCTCTCTCTCTCTCTCTCTCTCTCTCTCTCTCTGACCTCTTTCCCAAACTTGCTGGCAGGGGTGTTGCAAAGGGGAACCCCAGCAGCCAGAGAGGGAACCTCCCTCTGATGGTCAGCCAAGACTTGTTTTCCAGCAATTTCCACAAGGGTCGCTGGCTCACACTTTGTAGGGCCAGGGAATTTGCTCTAGGCTTGAGACTAGGAGAGCTGTCCAAGGTCCTGAAGCAATCTAGAACGTGTGGCTCAGCACCACCACCACCACCAGTCAAGTTCAAACTAAAACCTCAAGGGGATTCACATCCCACACGAGGAACCGGAGCCCCTGGACTCCTCTGAGAACAGGGTCTTGGGAATCATCTCACTCGACCCCCTGCTCAATGCAGGATACACTGGGTGGCACCCTCCTTCTCAGGAGGCCACCCAGATGCTGGGTTCTTCCTTTTGGCTCTGAAAAACATTACAGTTTCCCTTATTTGACTCAGCCAGGAGTGGGCGGAAGGATGTACTCTCTCTATTCTAAATTTTAGTACAAAAGTGATGAAAGCCGGGGGCTAAGATCTACAGTCGACCTGTTGAAATCAATTGGATTAATGATAGGGTTGACAAATCAAGTCCTGTTCATTTAGAAGGAACCCATGTGGGGTTTAGTGACTTGGCATTGTTAGGAGCATGGTTCAGTATGATCAGAATGACAGGATCTGAAATAATTCCTGAAGAGTCTTAGATATTAAGTGACAGCATTCTTGCCACTGGCTCCAGAGGGTGGGGTTTAGGGCTTGTAGTAAGGCGGAGGGAGATTGAGGAAACCCTTTGAAATGTGGCATCTTACCAACCTTTCCATCCAGCCCGCATACTGCTCTTTGTCCCCAGATTCATGGAGTGCGCTGCTTAATTTCCAGCTTTGCTAATAAAAATGGTGTCTTTTTCTCTTTATTTCTATGCTTATCCACCCAGAATTTGTAAGATTCACCCAGATTTCCGGGACAGGGATCCGTCTGTTTTTAGGGAAAGGAAGGGGAGGTTAACTGTCGCTTCCTTATTCTCAGAAGGCTAGGTATCACCTGAATCCTCCAACCACCACTCTTAACACCTCTTCCATACATCCCATTAAGATGAAGATGGCTGTGACCTGGTGAGCAGGCGTTCTCCATCTTAAGACTAAGTCTCAACAGCAGACCATATTGGTCTCACCTAACATTTAACATTTCTCTTCGTTTCCCCCCTGTATCCCTATTTTTTAAAGGCTTCCCCAGAAGGACTCCGAAACTTGCACACCCTTTCCTGGCACGTGTGCTAGTCCAAAGATTTGGGCCAGCTGGTCGCAGTGCCTTTCAACCCTGGTGGGCCTTTGCTGGCATGCATAGCCAGGTGGGACCTGGTAAACCCCAACCTCCGTATCTACCTGGGTGACCTGATGCTACTGCTCCATGTGCCTCCTTGAGACTTTCATTTGGATTCTTCACTGTGAACAGTGGCCCTTCCTTACCATCTGAGGCTGCAAGGGCTGGGCCTCTTCACCCTTGAACAGTGGTGCCTAAGAGGTGACCTGATTGAAGTTTATAAAATCATACACGGTGTGGACAAAGTAGATAAGGAAAAACTTCTGTATCGCACAACACTAGAACTAGGGGGCGCTCCATGAAACTTTTGGGTGCTAGATCTCAAACAAATAAGAGAAAGTACTTTTTCACCCAGAGGATCACTGGTCTGTGGAACTCCCTGCCAGAAGAAGTGGTGACAGCTGTCAGCCTTGACAGCTTTAAGAAAGGATTGGACAAGTTCATGGAGAACAAGGGTATCAATGGCTATCATGATGGATGCCTAAGGACAACCTCCAGGTTGGAGAGATAGGCAGGAGATCTCTCCATGCCATTTGCAGGGAATCGTAAGCAGGTGAAGACATCTGCCTGGGAATACCCTGAAGCAAATGGTGAACCGCTGTGCGAGGCAGAATGCTGGGCTGGATGGGCTGTGACCTGTTCCGGCAAGGCTGTTCTTATCAAGCCCTAAGGCCAAACATCTCATCTTCCCCAAGAAATGCTGTACAATATACTAAATTGGAGCCTTGGGTCGCCTAAGGCAGGATTGCTGAGTCCATTTAGCAACAGCTCTTCAGATCTTTCTTCGCAGTCCTGCCTGGAAATGTCTGGGGACAGAACCTTCTAGATGCAGAGCCCATCCTCTCCTCCCCGTACCATTACCTCATTCATTCTCCATCAACTATTCTTCTTTTGGATTCCTCCCTTGCCATTCTCCTCGAATGTACCCAGTCACCAAACTATGGACCTTCCCCCTTTCAGTAATGATCGTGCCAACATCTGGTCTTCCAGATGTTGGCTTGCAGTACATACTGTAATACACTATCACCACTGACTAGAGACCAAGGCTGATAGAAAACATAAACAAATGGTCCCAAGAGGGGCTTTATTTGACAGTGGACAAACATGGAAATTCCTTCCTCTCAGCAAAGAGCCTCATCACTGTCGCCCTGGTCTATCTGGAGTAGATCTGGTTTGCGGGAGAGGAGGGTCCTTTGGAGGCTGCACTTGGTTGCTTTTCCAGCCCACAATGGACTGACTGGGTCCAGCTCAGCCTAAAAACATCCCCAATCCATTCCCCAAGTCTCTTCCCACTGCTTCTCTGCCCATGCGCAAACAGCCAGGTTTTAAAATGTTCTGTTTCTTTAATATACCACCTAATTTAAAGGGGGGGGGGGCATATGCTATTGGTGTGAATCAAGAAGTGGCTTGCTTACTTATTGATTTCTGTGCTCAACTACTTCTGTGTGTGTGTGTGTGTTGTGTCGTTACAGTCATGACCGACTCTTCGTGACTCCATGTCCATGGAGTTTTCTTGGCAGGAATACTGGAGTGGTTTGCCAGTTCCTACTCCAGGCGCCTACAGTACCTGGTATTCCCTGGTGGTCTCCCATCCAAATACTAACCAGGGCTGACCCTGCTTAGCTTCCAAAATCAGGCCAGATCAGATGTGCTTAGGGCATCACTACTTCTACTGTGTATCAAAAGATCTCTGGGCGACTTACAAACAATAAACAGTTTAAAACAGTTGGCAGTCCTTTAAATAACTTGGTGAGCAATTTAAAATACAAGTAGGAGCTGAAACACATTCCCATAACAGAATTGGGTCTTGAGTAACTAGTCCTTGTAGCAGAATGTGAAAGTTACTTTTTACCTCCAAGATATATAGAGAGGATTGTTTCTCTGGTTTGCAAAGAGTACCTTTCTTGGACTGAAGCTGATTATACTGGCTTTGAGGTTCTAGTAGGGACAAGTATAATCAAGAAAAAAACAATTCCCACCCAGAAGCCCAAAGGAAAGTTCAACCCTCCTTAACACACAAGGAGAGGGGCCATCAAAGAAAAGTAACTTTTCCAAGCTCTGCACTGGACATTACAGGTCGCCAAGGCGGCCTCTCCAACATTCCCTTAGCATAGTTATTGGGAGGGAGGGGGCAGAGTGGCCGTTTCCTCTCAAGGCAGAGTGTTCCTGGGCGTGTGCAGAAGGCGTTCCTGCTAGAAGTGCCTTCTGCACACGCCCAGGAGGAGCGCTCCTTTCGAGGCAGCCAACTCGTCCAGGAAAATGACGGTCAGGCGGCTGGGGTTGAGCTCGGACACGTCCCGACGGCGGCATCGCGCCCGCAAGTTCGCCGGGACCGTCCTCACTCCGCGCGGGTCCGCTCCCGACGTGCGGTCCAGGCAGGCAGGCGGGCAGGCAGGCAGGCGGGCGGCGTCACCCGCGCCCGGATTGTGACATCAGGCCCCGGCGGCGGCGGCGGCGGCGGCGGCAGCGGGCCAAGGCGCCCCATGGATCCGGCCGAGATTCGATTCCCTTCGGATCGGCCCGACCCCCAACCCCCGGAGAGAGCCAGGTGAGTGAGGGCGGGGATCCCCGTTCCCCGTCCCGCCAGGGGAGAGGCCGGGACGGAACGAGAGGGGCGCCCCTGGACGGCGGGACTCCGGGACTCGTGACACCCCCCACCCCGTTGGTGGGCTCGGGGGGGGGGGAGATGGAGACGGGATCCCTTTTCACCCTTTCACTCCCAAAAGTATTCCGATTACATCCTGGAGCACAGATGTAGGCCAGGGGACTCCCCTCCAACAGCAGTGGGGCGGAGGTTGGGGCGTTGGGAGCCAGGGGTGGAAAAAACGAGGACACCGTCCCAGAACACTACAAGTCCCATGGATCCGCTTCTCAGGGGTTCCGGGAGCCAAACACACTCAGAAATAAAATTAGATTTTTCTTTCTTTCTCAGATTTTTTCCCCCGTGTCGTTTTCAACATTGTCTTCCTTGGGGGAAAAGAGCGCTTCTTTTAACAGGTCAAATTATTAAGATATTATTAAGAGCCATAGGTTTCATTCTCAAGGATGCACATGATAATTCTTTTTTAAAAATGGCAAAAAGGGTTCACCACCCACTGGTGCTGCCCTTCTTAATAATGTCGTTGAGCACAGGTCCCTGCAAACTCAACCCTATTTGCCTATAGGGGTGAGTTTGCAGAGAACTGTGCTCAACCACACCTCTTCCACTCCTACCCCCCCCCACCCCTGAGGGTGACATCAGAAGGATCTTCCCAACAGGCCTCCAAGGTAGGTCCAGCCCAGCGGTAGTGACGGAGGTTGCCCTGTGAACTTGGGAGCCCAGCGTAGATTTGAACCTGGGTCTTCCGGATGACAAAGAGTCACAAAGCACAGCATGGCGCTGGCGCTCTTGTAAAATAAAGAAATAAATAAAGCAAAGCACAATCTGAACCAGAAACATCCACACACACAATGTAACAGCAATCCTAGGTGACTCTGGCCCTCCTAATTATCTCGGCCATGATAACACCCCCCCCCTGCTTCCAATTGGCTGTGTGGCAGCTGGGGTTGATGGGAACTATTGGCCAGCAACATCAAGTACTTTCTTTTATTAACTCAAATAAATAAATAAATAAATAAATAAACAAACAAACAAACAAGCCTCTCCAACCTTACGCATGTGCTTCTATCATATGTGATTTCTTGTTATCCTTAATGGCATCTGGTTCCTGCGGGGGGCCTACATGTAGTCCATTTGCCACAATATAACAAGTAGAAGTCACTAAAATGTATCTAGAAATAAATGGAAGTGTTTAAATAAACAAACTACTATACCAGACAGAAACACACACAGGCAGATGTGTTCCTTTTTTTCCCGGCCAAATGTTTGTGGCACTTGGACACCTAGATTTGTAGCCATGTGAGTTTATGCGGATTAGGGCGTGCCCGAAGATGCAGGCTGGTGTCTACACTCCTGATGATACCCCTGTACATTAGTAGTTTTTGTTTGTTTTGCTTTGTTTTGTTTTGTTTCACTTTAATTCTCTATAGATTATAGGACGGGGTGTTGAATTTTTCACTGAGCCTTCTGCTTACTTGTACATGTGGTGGGTTTTCTTTTTTAAATGTTGTCGTGGGGGCATAGTCTTTAAGCACGAGAACAAGGCGCCGTCCATACAGCTTTGGATGTCGTGCTTTCTCATTTCTTGTCCTTTGGACCCATTTTATGGACTGGGAAGCAAGGAAAGGCGCAAGTTTTGATCTAAACTGAGGCCAGAATCTGACCCCCAAACCTGGGTATTCTTCTGGACTGGACTGCTTTGCTGTATTTGGGAAAGGAAGCCAGAGGTATAATTACTGCAGAGAAGATGACCTTGGGTTTGTTAAACCCTCCCCTGTTATTGTGACTGATGAGTCACTGCCTGGCATATGCCCTGAAGCAAGAATCTGCCCTGGAGCAAACACCGCAATCATGGCCCTCCTAGGCCTCAACACCCTGTGGCCTGGATCCTTGTTACACTCCTGGAGGGATAACACCCAAGGATTTTTTTTTCTGGAGATTATAAAGAGTTTTGCAGCACCCTCTGGACTAGCAAGGTTAAGGTTAACCAGTCCTCTCTTGAAATGCTGGGACTGCAGCCTGCCTCTTTCTCCAAATCATGCACCTGGAATAAAAAGCTGGTGTCAGAAGCTTGCAGTCTTAAATGTGTCACAGGCCCCTTGGTTATTTAGGCTGGAAAGGAATCCTGTGCTTAAACCCTGAAGATTAATCACCAGACAAAGCCAGCTAATCTGTGTAATCACACATTCTCCTTCCGGGCCTCAGATGCTATCCTTAAGTTAAGGATTTTCCTCTCCCAATGACAGGCTGTCTCTAATGATGCTTTCTGGCCTTGAGACACTTTCAGCTGCTGAAAAGGCAGATTGTATGTCATGGCCCTAATCCGTCTCATAAGAACATAAGAACATAAGAACAGCCATGCTGGATCAGGCCAAAGGCCCATCTAGACCAGCTTGCTGTCTCACAGTGGCCCCACCAGATGCGTCTGGGAGCACACGGGATTAGATATCAGTCTCGCTTGCTCCTCTGGCCACAGGGGCAGGCTGCTTTTCTTTTGCACCCTGATGTTCAGTTAGGATAATTTTGTCTCCCATTTCCCAGCTGTTGTCCCAACAGGTCCAGGAGCAGATTGGCTTGCTGGTGTGCCCATTTCACAGACAGCACACTGAGGTCTCTTCTCTGTGCTTTCAAGTCAGTGAAACCAATCAAGAAACTGATGTTCAGGGCAGTGATGAGACTGTGATAAATGTCTGCTTTTATTCTTTCACTCCAAGCGTCTAGTCCTTATAGATTACCTGGAGTGCATTACCCATTCCTTACCCATATATCTTCCAAGTGTCTCTCTGTTCCTCTGAGCCTCCTGCTCCCACGTGGCTTGTAGCCACCATGCCACAGAAGGCCAGGCCCCATCCAAAATGGCCCCTTGCACCTTCCCATTCCAGGGTGCCTCTGCCAATAAATAAATAAATAAATAAATACCTGGCTCTTCTGCACTGCCCCTTTAAAAGTCTCCCCGGCCCTGGAATGTGAGAGCACTCCAGCCCTCCTGTGAGGTCAGATAAGACACTATATTTATCTAGCCGGTAACCTGAGCCTGGAGTTTTTCTGCTGCTGCGTTTCACCCGGACGATGCCTTTTGAGTTTATTCTGTGCTGAGAAGTTGTGCCTCTCGCTCCCGATCCATTCCTTGCCGGGCTCCTGGGGTGAAAAATCTACATTACCAACAGGTTAGTGTGTGCTGCCTTTTAAATCATCTGCCTTCTTTCTTCCTCCACTTTTGCACCATCCTTTTCCCGGCCAAAGCAGCGGGTCCGGACGGGGCTGAAGGACTCCCTTGAATCCGGCTCATCCGCCTTCCGCCTCAGCTCCCCTCGAGACTCCTCGTGCTCTGGACGCAGGTGGGTACAAAGCAGCCGGGTGCTGCAGGGAGGGAGGTGGCAGATTTTGGGCAAGAGAGTCAGAAAAGCCCAGGCATTGCTTTTCTTAGGTTACCTTGAGCAACAGCACCGGCATTCTCTGGTCCTTTCCAAACTTTGGGCACAGTTGAGAGAGGCAGTCCAGGGAGTTTTGGGGAGAGTCTCTCTCTCTCTCTCTCTCTCTCTCTCTCTCTCTCTCTCTCTCTCTCTCTCTCTCTCTCTCTCTCTGGTGGCTCTTGGAGTAAACTTGCATAGCCCAGGCCCTTCATCTCCCCGAGAGACAAAGACCAATCCATCAATTCCCCACTCCTATCAAGCCCCTTGCCTTTCAGTTTCAGTGAAAAATCACCTCTTGACACCATGAGACATGAAAACAAAGCCCCTCTCTTTCTTCTGAGCAAGCTGTGGGGTTCTCACAGGAGATCACCGAGGGAGGGTCATAGCTGGGGAGCTAAGTTGTTATTAGTTCACCTCGTCTGAGGGAGTCTCTTGGCCTCCTCGGGGTTGGAGGAAGGTGTCCTCAGGTGACATTAGCCGTGATGTTCATTCTTTCCATGAGCCAAGGGAACGGAGAGTAACAAGGGCTGTGAGAGAGTGCAGCCAGGTCATGACACCGCTCTCGGGAGCCACAGCGGCAGGGGGAAGGAGGGAGGCTGGACAGGCGTCACTGGCTGGTGGGTGCTGAGCAAGGCCAATGCCCAAAAGGGGTCCCATGCGCTGAAAGTAGGATCTGCATCCATAAGCCTTCCCTTGAGGATCCTGGAGTTTGATCTCTTGATCCTTCTCTAGATCTTTTGGCTCTTAGGGCTATAGGACCCCCATGTTCCTTATGCACATCTGTGTGCCAGCCCCAAACCATTCTTTCTCCAATGGGACCCATTTCTGGAGAGGAAGGCACATCATTCATGATGGCCCAAAGCTTATACGGAAGTTCAGACCTCACAGAATCATAGAACAATGGAGTTGGAAGAGGCCTACAAGGCTGGGATCCCAGGTCCAAGCAGATCTTACAGAGGGTTACCTGGTTTTCTTTTGAATGCCTCCAAGCACTGGGAGCACCCACCGCTCACCGCCTCCCAAGGTTATTGGTTCCATTGCCATACTGCTCTAACAGTTAAGAGGTATTTTTCCTGATATCCAACCAAAAATCTGGATTCCTGCAACTTGAGCCCATTGATGCATGCTCTGCACTGTGGGGTGATGTACAGTGTGAAGTCAGGCTATGTTTTTTTTTTTTTATGTGGGGAGGGTGAAGGAACCAGGGCATCATCACGTTTTAGGATGCCAGAAAGACTGTTTCCTCCCCCAAGTGCCTGATTGGAATCTGAGATTCTCTACTAAGGCCACCTTTTGTGGTCCTCCACCATGAGGGGCCAGGTTGGAGATGGAGAACTCAACGGTGTGAGCATATGTAGATATCCTGATGGGCAGAGCGATAAACAAGTACTTTGCATGACTGCATAGATACACACAAAGCTTTAAAGGTATGTTTTTGCCCCACAGTGTCCAGAATTCTGGGTTCTGTAATCCAAAAAGTCATGTTATCAAGCCCTGCATACATACCTCAAGTTTCACAAACCCTGAGTTCCATCTTTGCCTCAAAATACTCTGGAAGCCCTCTCTTTGAGCTCAGGAACCTGTTTCTGATGCCACATGGAACGTGTTTGGAATGATGATCAAGACAACTGTGCCTCTGAGCATATCCCAAACGTTGCTGCATTTTGAGATTGGATGGCAGGGATGTCCGTTGCATACTGGGTGTGACCTTTGCCCGCGTTCTGTGGACTAGAATCAGTTTTTATAGCCATTCTAACTGCCATGGCCTCTCCCAGAGGATTGTGGGAAACCCAGTGCGTTGACAGTGCTGAGAGTTCTGTTTAGACCTTGAATGGGTCCAGAGGAGGGTGACCAAGATGGTTAAAGGTCTGAAAGAAATGTGTTATGAGGAGCGGCCTAGGGAGCTGGGAATGTTCAGCCTTACAAAAAGAAGGCTGAGAGGGGATATGATAACCATGTTTAAATATCTGAAAGGATGTTATATTGAAGAGGGAACAGGTTTGTTTTCCATGGCTTCAGAGACTAGGACTTGGAGCAATGGTTTCAAACTATAGGAAAAGAGATTCAATTTGAACATTAGGAAGAACTTCATGATGGTTAGAGCTGTCTGGCAGTGTGATATGCTGCCATGGAGGGTGATGGAATCTCCTTCTTTGGAGATTTTTAAGCAGAGGCTGGATGGCCATCTGTCTCAGGAGTACTTTGATGGGGGCTCCTACATGGCAGGGGTGTGGGCTGGATGGCCCTCGAGGTCTCTTCCAACTCTATGATTCTGATTCTAGATCCATAGATACACATAGGCATACAAATATCAAGCTAATTAGCTTCTGACTAGAGGGAATCAGCTGCAGAATGGCAAGTCAGCACTTAGATCCCACTGATTCTCTGCATCTGCAATGGTTAGAGGACCAATAGTAAGCTTTCAGTGACCCCTGCCTCTCAGCCAGCAGGAATCTAGGACTGTTAGGTCTCTGGCTGTCATTCCAGAGTTTGCCTCCCTGACAGAGTTTGGACTCCCTTTACAGTTTAGGATCCATTGCTCTGAGTCCAGCTTTGCTTTCCTGCATTCCGATAATAGCTTAGAAAGCCACCCTGGGCTGTTGTGAAGAGTGGGTAGAAACCCAGGTTACCTTTGTTAACGATGGCTTGTTTTTCTGCTCATGGCCAAACAAGGGTGAACATACTCCAGGCGTCAGTCTCATATGCAGTTGTCCCTGGGGTTCTAGGAAAATACCTGCTTTACCAGGAAGGTGGGGAGGGCTGTGCAACAACCCTTTTGCCCATAACAGATCTGTGATAATGTTGCCTCTTCTTCCTAGGCTCACGCTGGTCTTTCCCTCCTCTCTAACCTTCAGAGCTGTTGCAGGCTATTGTGTTTGCTTGTCTTGGTACTACCATTCATGGGGGATTCTAGAAGCCTTAGTCCCCTTGAGTCTGTTGACTAAGCTTATGGCAGTGTTCTGGCAGCCTCTCCCCGACGGTGTGCCTCAGTATCTCTTCCTGCACAATGGGAACAAGGGTAGTGTACCTGGCCAGCCTAGCTGGCACAAGCTCAACATTGCAACGCCTCCCAAGCTTTCTGAAACTGTCAGGTGATAGCGATATTGGAAATGGAGAGGGAGGGGGAGCCGTGCTAAGGCTGGAAGGTGGCCATGTTCTCTGCCAGCAAACTGACGTACAAGAACTCTCACGGGGTGTGTGGGTTTTTGTGTGTGTTTCACCATGCCTCCACTGCTTTCCCTCCTGCAGCCCCAGCACCCAGGATGGTGCCGTGCTAACCTGCTTCTAACATCCTCCTCGCAACGGCAGCTCACCCTCACTTTTTGAGTACCCAGCCGTCACCGACGGTAAGCATCCCAAGCAAGAGGGGCAGGAGGAAGGGGTAAGAGGAGGGCTAGGTGGGGTGTGTGTGTGTGGAGTTGATGCTGAGATAGAGGGCTTCTACCTTGTGTGTGGCAGCGGTGAAGAATGCCAGTTCCATGCTAGGGATCAAAACAATAATAAGGCCGCACCTGGAGTATTGTGTACAATTCTGGTCACCGCATCTCAAAAATACATAGTGGAACTGGAAAAGGTGAAAAGGTGCAGAAGAGAGCGACTAAAATGATTACTGGGCTGGGGCACCTCCCTTATGAGGAAAGGCTAAAACATTTGGGGCTCTTTAATCTGGAAAAAAGGCACCTGAGGGGGGATATGATTGAGACGTACAAAATAATGAAGGGCATGAGTAAAGTGAATAGAGGGACACTCTTCTCCCTCTCACAAAATACCAGAACTAGGGGACATCCACTCAAATTGAGGGAGAGTGAGAACAGACAAAAGAAAATATTTTTTCACCCAGCGTGTTGTTAGTCTGTGGAACTCTCTGCCACAGGATGTGGGGATGGCATCTGGCCTGGATGCCTTCCAAAGGGGATTGGACAGATTCCTGGAGGAAAAGTCCATCACAGGTTACAAACCATGATAGAGATGTGTAATCTCCAGGCTTAAAACTGGGGTTCTTCAAGGACCAGACTCGGGGGAGTGGTATCAGGAAACAAATATCTAGTCTCGTGCGCTCCCAGACGCATCTGGTGGGGCCACTGTGAGATACAGGAAGTTGAACAAGATGGGCCTTTGGCCTTCTTACGTTCTTATGCC
>JAHTLZ010000327.1:893932-946020 GCA_023846285.1 Phrynocephalus versicolor | reverse complement strand
TGGTGGGGATTGAACCAGGGAGCCCCCATGTCAGAGGTGGGGGTCCCTCCCCAGTTGTGGTGCAATCCCATTTCCTGGATGGCACACAAACACACTCAAAACAAAGAGTGCCCAAATGGCAACAGAGCTACCAAAAATAATTGGAAATACTGTATTAGGAACAGTATACATATTGCAGATATTGAACGGATACTTAGCCTTTGGATTCAAACTTGTATCTATTATATAATGCCAGGCAATGTTTTTATAATTTTGATCGACTGTGCCTGGTATTTTTGAATCATCATCGTCGTCGTCGTCATCATCATCATCATCACCATCATCATCATCAGTCATAGAACTACAGAGCTGGAAGGGAGCCTATGAATCACCCATAGTCAACCCTTGTCAAGGAGGCCCAACTGGGGAATTGAACTTCCAACCTCTGCCTCCACAGGCAGAGATCTCAGCCACTGCACTCTCCAGACGTTCTAATAACGGCATGTGGTCAAGGGGATTCTGACCGAGGGCAACCCACTCAAGGTTTTCTAGGCATGAAATACTCTGCAACCACCTCCAGGTCTCTTCTTCTGGAGCTGCTCTGGGACCTCCACCTTGCCCAAGGCCACCCAAATGATGTGGCGCATCATCCCATCCCCTGCACTTGCCCTGGGCCATCTCAATCGGCCTCTCTCCTAGGAAGGCCAATGGGGGGGGGTCAAACTCTTGCCCCCTGGCTCTAGCCCATGGAGGTAGCCCTTCTTTTCCCCTCCTGTGAGAAGGGCATGGGGGTGTTTTTCACACCACTCATGCCTTCTCTCTCTCTCTCTCTCTCTCTCTCTCTCTCTCTCTCTCTCTCTCTCTGTGTGTGTGTGTGTCTTATACACTTCACTGGAAAAGGACTCTGTGACACACACACACACACACACACACACACACAGAGAGAGAGAGAGAGACAGAGTGACACACACAGTGACACAGAAAGAGAGAGAGAGAGAGAGTTGCATTAGGGAAACATACTGTTGGCCTTACTGGGCTAATGACGTGCCGGCGTTACCTTTCTGAGGTGTTGGCTTGGTTGCGCGTGCCAAATTCCATCCGCCTTAATTATATCCTGCCCGCCCGGTTGCCTTGCTAGACTTGTTTGTGCCTTCTTTGCCTGCTGGCAGCCGCTGAGGGATGTTCCTCCCCAGAAACTGCTGCCTGCTGGAGCTGAGCGTGGAGGACTACCTCGCCCCCAGCGATGGGAAAGGTACCCAGATCCTATGCCTGACTTCGTGCCAGGGCTGAGCACCCCGAGCCGGGAGTGCTAACAGCGGCCGCGAGGAGCCCCGCTCTCCCTGCTGGGTCCTCTTGGCTGTTTTGAGAGCAAAGTGGTTTGTGCTGTGGGAGGATGAGAGGTGGAATGGATGGCGTCGTACGGAGCAGGGTGTTTAGATTCCAGCTGAGTTTGGATTCCAACCTCATGGAGGTTGGGAAAGGGTTTTGTTTTGCTTCGCTTCGCTTACAAGACCAGAGCGGTCCACAATACCCCATCCTTGCTGGAAGGAGGAGCAAAACCGGATGGTCCATATGATGTGGTTTGCCTGGGGTCACTTCAGACTCTGGGAAATGCAGCTTCATGTCACCACTGAAACAACAGTGCCTTAAAAAAAGAAGACTGAGAGGGGATATGATAGCTATGTTTAAATATTTGAAAGGATGTCACATTGAAGAAGGGACTGGTTTGTTTTCCATGGCTTCAGAGACTAGGACACGGAGAAATGGTTTCAAACTACAGGAAAAGAGATTCCATTTGAACATTAGGAAGAACTTCATGACAGTTAGAGCTGTCCAGCAGTGGAATATGCTGCCACGGAGGGTGGTGGCGTCTCCTTCTTTAGAGGTTTTTAAGCAGAGGCTGGATGGCCATCTGTCAGGAGTGCTGTGATGGGGGTTCCTGCATGGCAGGGGGTTGGACTAGATGGCCCTTGAGGTCTCTTCCAACTCTAGGATTCTATGATTCTATGACTCCTCTCTCTGCTTCTGTCTGTCCTACCTCACAGGGTGGTTGTGAGGATGGGAAGGAGGAAGGATTGGAAGAGGGCTGTGGACGTCACCTTGAGTTCACTGGAGAAAAGGCAACATAGTGGTTGAAGTCTCTGGCTGTGGTGCCGGAGGCTGGGAGTTCAATTCCCCCACTCGGCCTCCTTGGGAGAGGTTGGATGTCGTGATGATCCAAAGGTTCCCTTCCAGTGCAGCTGGATCACTCAATGACTTCCTTCCAACACTGCAGTTCCAAGAAGAAGGCAGTGTTTTTTTTAAAAAAAATGGAACAGAAAATAAATTTTAATACTGGTGGACTATGGAGTTTGTGGTTGTTAAAAGGTATTTTTCAGATTGCAATGCTTGTAAGGGTTTCTTTAGCTTTCATTTTGTTACCATCGTGATGTAGAGGACAGTGGCGGGGTCTCTGTGTCCCCTGAATGGTCTGTGCCAAGCCTCAAGGCATCAGTGGCATCACACTAGTCCTCATGGAGCTTGTAGAGAGGAGCTTCTTAGATAGGGCAACACAGTCCCTGTGTGGGACCATAAATGCAGAGTTACAAGTTGAAAAGCTACATCTGTGTCAGGCTTGGAAGCATATTTTTTTTGGGGGGAGCAGGTGTTGTTTATTTGTTGTCTGTTGTGTAATGCTACACGCCATCAAGTCGCACTCATGGGAAACCTCATAGGTTTGCAAGCTATGTGAGATATTTAAGGAGTGGTTTTACTGCCGTCACTTACCCCCCCTCCCATCCAAGTTTCCATTGCCAAGCAGGGATTTGAACCCCAGCTTTGAGAACGGCATGTGTGTTTTGTTGGCTCAAAGCACCAGTCTGGAATTTTAAACTCTTGTCTGGAAAATTTTGGGCACTGGGTTTCTGGTTCCCTGGTCAGAAGAGAAACCACTTGCAAATGCAGCAGGAGGGACATGTTTTGTTATCTCTTTTATTTGTTAGAAACGTTGCTTTCTGCCCTCCTGCTGCTGCTGCTGCTGCTGCTGCTACTGTTGAAGCTTGTGGCCATGTTTTATACTTATCATCTGACGTGTTTTGGAAGCGAACACGGCAGGTTATTGCCTAAACAGTGTCTTTGGGGTGCCATGCATCAGAAAGTCCTAGGGGAACTGTCCAGGCTACCCCATAAGAACGGACAGGAAGTCCACAGCACACCTCAGGGAATCCAGCCGGAACCCCTCCCCCACCCCCCAGAAGGCATTTCTCAAGCCACTGGCCTGTGAGCCTTCCCCTGGGGCGCCTGTCTGTGCCTGCTTGTTTCCCTGGCCCCACGTGCCAGAGCCCGGCCAGGGAGCCCAGCCAATCCCCGAGCAAGCCTCCGCCACCGGCCACCAGCCACCCTGAACGGGTTCAGGGAAAGAGGGCCGTTGCCCCAGCAACAAGGGACTCTTTGCTGCCCTGCCAGCATCTGGCCTGAAAGTAAAAGAGGAGGAAGTCTTGCTAAGGCAAAGGGTGCCGGTGGGGGGGGTGAATGCCCAGGCTCTGAAGGGGCTCTGCTTTCCCCCTTGGCTGGCACTCCTGGGCGCTGGCTGTGGCATGCCCCCCCTCCATCCCCCCACCCCACCCCCGGGGATCAGGCTTGGCCGAAAACTCTTGATTCCTGATAGGTGGCATCTCTTTGTGGGACCTGCCACTGATTGAGCATCGGAGAGCTAAGCCCAACTTGAGGTACGTTCTCTTTTCTCTCCGGCTAGTTTTGGTTCTGAATGGTGAACTTGGATCAGCGGGCAGGAAAACAAAATCTTTCTCCCTTTTGGTTAATAGCTCCCAACTCCTCCAGCTTGGCATTAGACAAACGTCATCTCTGAACAACCTCCTTGACTGCTCGCAAGGAACCCAGCGGTTTCCCTTTTGTGTGTTTCCTCCATTTGGCTCATCTGGGGCTTAATATCTAAAAAGGGAGGCAGCGCCAAACCTCTTGTCCGCCTCCTTGGGAGCCCTGGACGCTGCGATTCTACCAGATCGGGGGGCGGGGGGGTAAAGAGGGACAACAAAGAAGGGATCTGGTTGCAAAGCCGAAGGTCGGGCGTTCCCCACTGGGTCTCCTAGGAGAAGAGCCAGCCTGGGTGGTCTTGGGATACCTGCACAGACCCAGGACACACACACACACACACACGCCAGAAGAAAGGAAGCAGTCCTTCTAAGCCCTCTCTACTCGCTGTACCCTGAAAGGGATCACCATAAGTCAGAATGGACTTGATTTATTATTATTATTAGTAGTAGTAGTATTATTAGTATTATTATTAATCACTACTACTCAGCGGACTAAGGCTCCAAAAACTGCTGGCTGCAAAGTCGGCAGCTCAGTTGTTCGACTCCCGGGTGCCACGCAGCGGAGCGCGCTCCCGCTGATAACCCCAGCTCCTGCCAACCTAGCAGTTCAAAAGCATGTCAATGCAAGTAGATAAATAGGTACCGCCGTAAAAAGTAGGAAGGTAAAAAACAGTGCTTCTTTGCAGCCATGCCAGCCGTGTGGCCATGGACTTGCCCAACAGTAGCTCTTCGGCTTGAATATGGAGATGAGCATCACCCCTAAAGTCAGACATGACTAGCATGCATGTGCGGGTGGAACCTTTACCTTTACCTTACTACTACTACTACTACTACTACTACTACTACTACTACTACTACTACTACTACTACTACTACTACTACTACTACTACTACTACTACTAGCCTTAATCCCTTTTTATCCCTTTAATCCTTTAATTGCTACCTTGCTTGTTTGCCAAAATGATGCATTTTTTTAAAAAAAAAAGCTGTAGACAATAATGTTCATTTATTGGTCTGTTACCAAACACTAACAACAGCGTTTGTTCTCCCCACCCCCCCCCCCCCCCCCCCCCTTTTCACAAAGACATTGGGGAAAACCTTCGGGTTTCATAATGAAGGGTTTTAACATAACACTTTCAGCCGGTGTCCGGCTGCTTCTCCCAGGTAGAGGAGAGACTCTGACTGGGTAGGGTTAACATAAGCTTATTCTTCTTCATTTGGCTCTGTGTATCTCTCTTCTGTCCCCAAAGGGAAGTATAGAATAGTAGCCACTCTTTGCACTTGATTCTCCTTGCTGACTCTGCACTTTCCTGCTGGTTGGTGTCATTTTGTGTGCATAGTCAATTCAGCTCGGACGCCCGAAGTTCACACAGCCTGAGCGCCCGTAATATACGAGTGATAATTTTTTGTGATTCAGATCTCAGGGTAGCCCTGGCAAGCAGGCAGTCAAAAGATGCTTGCCATGCAAAATAGTTCTGAATGACTCAACCAAGTGAGCCAGGTCAGATGCTGGCAAAATAAGAGAAGAACCACACAGTCACCCATTGGTTTGACCAAGGGGAGGAGAATTCTTCGGGCTACCAATGTGACAATCAGACCATGATTAAGACACCTACTGAGCACCCCTTATCTGTATTTCAGCTTCAGCTTCTGGAATCCCCTCATTCAGGGCTTAGAAAGGTTACTCTATGTTACTGGACATCCTTGATAGAAGAATCTAGAAGTGATACACCAAAGAAAGGAACTTGTCCACGCTTTCCTTTCACCCTCGGCCATGTTAGCTGAGGCTGGTGGGAGCTGCAGGAAGTCCAAGTAGAGAGACCTTGTTGGCCCTTTGATTAGCAACAGCCATGCTGGGAAGAGAAGCACCAGAGTTCCAGTCCAAAGTGAGAATTTCCAACCTCTGTAGGGAAGAGAACAGAATGTGGTATGACTTGAAGGTGGGGAGTCTGCCACATAGAGCCCCACCCCCCAAAAGACACCCTTCTTTTAAATGGGGCAGAATAATTGTGCAGTGGCTAAACTGCAATGCTACAGTCAAGACTCTGCTCACAACCTGATTTTGATCTGGAAGGGCTCAGGTAGCCAGCTCAAGTTTCTGAGGCCAGTAAATTGAGTACTTAGCTTTGTGTAGTGGGGGGGCAGTGTGTAACCTGCATAATTAAACCATTAACATCCCAGAGAGTGCTTTAAGCAACACACTCTGCTTTGCTTTGAGCAGGAAATATGAAAGGTGGATGCATAGTCAAAAGTTGTCATTTGGAGATGTGAAACAGTGGAGGTTGAGGCCTGTGGCCTGGGTCCAATCTCTCCCATGCAGGAGCTGCTACTCTCCATCTTTTACCAGCAAAGGGAGACTCTCCCAGAGGGTGAAACAGACATTTGAGGGTTCAACCCTGGATTAAAGTGACCAAGAGAGGCTTACTGGCCACTAGGGGGCAGGCCTTCACCTCTGGCATCCCGTGCCTAGGAAAAGAGGTTTGAAGGGCAGAAGGCCCTCCAGCACCCGGGCACCACCTGAGCTCTGAGTGACAGCCTGCCACGGGGACTTGCACGTGGTCCCTCTTGTGACTCCACCTGGTGGCAAACGGGCAAACTCCCAGCGTGGCCGGGCCCTGGGACTGGGAGCCAGGGAGCAGGGCGGGAACGAGTGGATGTTTACCTGGAGCTGCAGCAGGGGAGGAAGTTAATCCTTGTTCCCAGATCAGCAGAGGCGTTAATGCCTTGTAGATGCAACGCTTCAATAAGGCCAACCGGCGTTTGTTGTCGCCGCCAAAGTCTCTGTGTCTGACATCACTTTGTGGCAGGCAGGAATACAACAGGCGGAGCCTCTTCCGCCCACCCTACCTCCACGCGAGATCAGCACATTAAGGAAAAGCAGCGGCTGATCTCCTCAGGGTGCAGAGAAAAAGGGGCCGAGGAAGAAGGGTGATCTCAGGACTTGAATTATTCCAAGATCAGACGAAGGAGAGCTCATGCTTGACCCAAGAATTCATTGGGTCCTTCAGTCACCACCACCAGGATCGTTGATACTTCCAGATTAGGATGGCAATGTATTTTCCTTCATAAGGAAGGACTCTTCCTTTGAAGGGGTAGTTAGTAGATAACGGCACAAATAAAAAACAAATATTATTATATTAATATTCATTTAAAATCAACAATTTGTCAAAATAAAAATTGCTTCATATTTGTTGGAAGTGACAACCCCGACATAGACAAAGCTGCAAACTTTTAGCAATTTTTTTGCCCATTTTTTCCTCTTTTTTGGCTCAGTTCTCTCTCTCTCTCTCTCTCTCTCTCTCTCTCTCTCTCTCTCTGTGCATGTGTGTGTATGTTTTGCTTTTTTAGAAGGTCTTTTTAAGGTGAGATGGCCAATGAATGAATTCATCAGCTCATCACAGATATCCATAAATTCATGATCCATAATTTGTCAAACCTCATCAATGATAAATCACTGTTTTTGCTTTTTTTTCTTTCTATTTGTGCCCATCTCAAGTAACCAAACAGAACCCTCCTTTTGAGAGATGCCTCTATCTCAGGGGTCCTCAACCTAAGCCCCCGGGGCCGGATGCGGCCCCCAAGGTCCTGAATCCGGCCCCCGGGACCAATTGCAACCCCCCACCTACCCCTTGCTTTGCGAGCAAGCCAGTCTTTGCAGCTGCTTCTGTTGCTGAGGCAGTTCAAAGCAGTGGGCTATGTCGCTTCTCCCACTTCCCCCGACTACTGCCCAAATGATCAGCATGCTGGCTAGTCGGGCATTCAAAGTGGGAGGGTTACGGCAAGGTCCTCCACTCCCCCCACCCACCGCCCAGATGGTTGGGGTGCCAGGTGCAGCCGAGCGGGGCAATTTAAAGCAGGAGGGCTGCGGCAAGGTTTCCCACTCCCTCCGTGGCCCTGAGGCCCCACCCCTGCTCCTCCTCCTCCTCCCTGCCCACCTGCCTTCCTTGTGTGGGTGCCGCCTGTGTTATTGTAGTTGTGAGGAATGAAGGGGGCAGGCAGAGGCAGCGCCAGCCAGCCTTCTGAGCCAGAGCAGCCATGGCAGTGGACTGCTGGAGGGATGGACGGCAGGCGACCGAGGGGGAAACAGAGATACTTCCCGCCCGCCCAGCTCCCTCTGAGCTGCTGCCTTGCTCCATGGAGCGAGGGAGGGGAGGAGGGGGAGCAACCATGGCCGGGGGCTGAAGCTGCCACAACCATCACCGGGTTAGAGACCAGCGAGGAAGAGGTGGTGGAGAAAGAAGAGAAGGGAAGAGAAGGCCAACGGTGGCCAGGCCCTGGTTCCTGGGAGACTGGCGGGGCTGCATTTGTCCCCGGTTGGTGATGGACGGGCTGGCAAGCCAAGAGAGCACCGCAGCATGGCTGGACTCGGCCAGTGAGTGGGTGGCAGGTGGCTTTGGGCATGCCTTCCTGCCTCCTCTCCCTCCTTCCCAGCCCTTGCTCCCTTGCTCCCTCCATCCCTCCCTTGCAGTGCACCAAGAGAGGAGCCAGGCCAAGAGAGGGGGAGCTTTTCCTCCAGGCCACAGTGAGGACGTGATGGCCAGGGCACATGGCTGGATCTGCGAGCAGTGGCACCAGCCTTGCTGCGGCTGCTGCTCCTCATCCTGAGTGGCCACCCAGAAGGTGATGAGGGGCCTGAGTTTGCCTGGGCTGCCGCCTCCTTCCCGATGCAAGGAAGGAAGGAAGGAAGGAGAGCCGCTCCAGCCGCTGCCACTGTAGGAGGAGGAGGAGGAGGAGGAGGAGGAGGAGACGCAGCAAAGGGATCCCAGTGGTGTCACCTCAGGGTGGTGATCTAGAGCAGGAGGCATTGCTGGGGCCCTGGAGACACAATGATCATGGGCCGATCGTGGGGGGCTCTGCCCACTTGCCCCTCCCCCCTTTTTTCCATGTCAGGCCTTTTTTTTTTAGACTGTGGTCCGGCCCCCAGTGGTGTCTGGGGCGCGATGGACTGGCCCGCTGTTTGAAAACTTTGAGGACCCCTGCTCTATCTGAAGTCCAGACTGAGAACCAAAGTTGAGCTTGTTGGTGGGATTGTAGGCACCTTGAAGTTATTCCCTACACACACACACACACACACACACACACAGAGGGAGAGAGAGAGAGAGAGAGACTAGGACAGTGATGGCGAAACCTTTTAGAGACCAAGTGCCCAAAATGCGATTCGAAACCCACATTTTTTCCCGCAAAGTGCCAATACAGCAATTTAAACTGAATACAGGTGGCTGTGAGGGGGGCGATGTTGCGTGGCCACGGAAAGGGCTCCGAGGGCCACCTTTGGCACCCGTGCCATAGAATCACCAACACTGCACTAGGAGTACTTGGACAACAGGCTCCACAGACAAGCTCTGATCCTAATTTTAACCTAACTTTTCGGCAGACCCGACCGGGTCAAGAGACTCCCTTAAGGAGCTCTGTTTTTTTTAATTGTGGCCCTCTGGCAAAGAAGAGAAAATGGAACTCTTCCACAGGAGGCACTAGTGACCTTATTTCTCCACGGAGAATTCAAAACAAAACCTAATCTGGCCCCTCCCCGAGTGTTGGGTTTCTGTTTATACCACCTGTTGTTCCCGTTTTTGACGTTAGCTCCTTGGGGTTATCACTGGGGCTGTTTTTCTCTGGGCCTGGTGGTGGTTTTCTCAAAAGCCCTAATCATGATTTCTATCTGAAATCACGTGGAGTCCCACACGGGAACTATTTCGTTCCATAACAGATGTGTTACGTGTGCTATTTGAACCCACAGGGTACCGAGCAGAATCTTATCTATTTATTAGTTAAACTTTATATCCTTCTGTGCTTTCCAATGAGGCAGAGTTCATGCCTCTTTCCCCCCCACCCCCACCCCAGCCCCACTGCTTTATCTTTACAACAACAGGCCTGCAAAGTAGCAGGACAGGCCCAAGATCACCTGGAGAAATGTACAGCCAAGGGAGAATTTGAATTCAGCTCTCCCAAATCCCAGGACAGCTCTCTCAACCCTTAGGCTTAGGCCAATGCATCTACAACATAACAACATTGGCAGTGGATCTGAAGGATGGGCTCTGGAGTCCCTGCCATAGCTGTAATAATGGGACAGTGCAAAGGAGAATGGGGGTTGTTGTTCCTCCCATAGTAGCTGGACTGAATAGTTGGGTTTTGTTATTTTTTATTAATGGTGGTTCTGTACTTTGGGTGGGTTGTTATTTCTTTATTGCTGTTAGCTTCCCAGAGTTGTGCTCTATTACTGGGGGGACAGGGTAGAAACAAACAAATAAAAGAGTGAGTGAATGAGTGAGCGAGCAAAGGAGCGAGCAAATACATACATACATACATACATACATACATACATACATACATACATACATACATACATACATACATACATACATACAGAACTTCAGAAGTCCTATTTCCCCCTCTTAATTTTGCTTTTTGTTCTTTCTGTTGTTTTTATTGTGGTTGCTTTCACTAAAACTGTTCTTCAGCTCCCTTGGAGAATAAAAAAGCCCGTAGAGTGGTGCTGGAAAAGATTGCAGTGTCGATGTCTGGCGGGCCTTTATGGGGAGATCCATCCTGTTGAATACTAGAAAGGGGGACAGTGGGGAAGACCAGTGTGAGGTTAGACTGTGAAATGCCTTGCCCCATGATGTGGTGATGGCATCTGGCAAGATGCCTTTTAAAAGGGGTTGGAGTGATTTCTGGAGGAAATGTCCATCACTGGGGACAAGCCATGATGGGGAGATGTGTTCTCTCCAGGCTTAAAAGGAGGGTACCTGAAAGTTCCTGCCGCAGGGGGAGCGGCATCAGGAGACAGGGACCTTGCTGCCGCGTGTGCTCCCAGAGGCAACTGGTGGGGCCACGGAGAGATCCGGGAAACTCGACCAGATGGGCCCTTGGCCTGATCCAGCAGGGATGTTCTCATGCCAGGGGTCTCAAGGTAAAGCAAAGGAGGAGATCCTGCCTCAGACCCGAGAGAGCAGCTGCCGCCCGCCAGAGCTGGTGACACTGGGCCAGGTAGACCAAGGATCTGACGCAGCATGCGGGGGGGGGGGCTTGGGAGGTGTTTGTGAAACGTTGTCCCCTTTTCTCTCTGACGGCTGTCCCCCCCCTTCTCTCTCTCTCTCCTAGTCGATGTCACCAGCGCCGTCCCCGACCCCCTGCCCCTCACAATGTCCCAGCTGTCCTCCACCTTGAAACGCTACACCAACTCGCCCCGTTACGCCGACCCCACGTCCTACACCAAGGCCTCGACCAGCTATGGCGCCTGCTCCTCCTACACCTCCCACCTCTCCTCCTCGTACTCAGACAAGGAGAAAGGGGGCTACAAGCCCGGCTCTTCCTCGAGTTACCTGACGTCCACTCACCTGAGGACAACGGGACCCACCTCCTCCACCTCCTCCTTGAGCGGGCGGCTTCTCCAGCGCCCAGACTCAGGCATCCGGCTCAGCCCCAGCTACGGCCGGGTGCCCGTGAGACCCCCTGGCAGTGGGGGTCTGAGTGGTGGGGCGGCCGGCTACTCCTTCGGCAACGGGGCCTCCACCAGCTATGGCAGCACGCTGGTCCGCAAGAAGTCGAGCAGCCATTCCGATTTGGCCCGGGGCTTCTCCGGCATCCACCTATCTTCCAGTTCCTACCACGCGGACCCCTCCTCACCGTTGTCCTCGCCCTTCGCCCAAGGGGGCCCCTTCGCGGCCCGCACCCGGCCAGATTTGTGCACCTTGCAGGGCCTCTACCCCTCGGCCCAGCGCTCGGACTACGTCAAGGACTACCTGGAGGCTTCCGGGCGTAAGGCCGGGCGCTCGCCTGTCTCCAGCCTGCATGGCTCCACCCAGGAGGTGATCACCCCAACGTTGAGGCCCACCAGCCACAGCTCACCACAGCCATGGGAGTCGACTGACAGCCGGACGGACCTCTTGGCCAAGGAGACTTCGGTAAGGCCAGCGCATTTCTTTGCGGTAGGTCTCACGGTCAGGGCATCGGGGCAAAGGGTCAGGGGTTCAGCCACCGAGGGTGTGCTCGGTGCACAAGTGGTCCCAGATTCCAATTCCAGGCCAGGAGAAACAGGTAACTCTGGTCCTTCCAGAAGGGCGAGTTCGTCTTTATTCTGAAGTTTAAAACATTGGTCTGAGGGGCTGAATCTAGTTGGGGGACAGCTTGTGTTTTTAAAAACCAATTTCCAGGTACAAAGGAGAATTCTATATTGGCAGGCAACGTTGTTTTGCCTAACAAGGCTTCTGAACGATATCATCCCTCAGTGCCATAAATTAACCTTCGTAATAAATGTCTCCATGATTTCCACTGTGCTGTTCCAGACAATGGACTACAGGAGTGATTTTGCTAGAGTGCACTCTTTGGGGGGGGGGGAGCAGAACTCAGTGCCTGGGGTAGCTCACTTTTCCAAGAGTAACTCATCCCAAAAAAATTCCTAGATCTTTCTAAATAGCTTTTTAATGGCTCCCCCAACCCTCTCTTCATGTATTTGGTTCAACATCCCTATGCACCTTACAACCTAAATATCATCAAGAAACAGGTGAGAGCTGTTTTTCCAAAACCATTTCAGAGGAGGTCAACCAGAATGATTAAGGGACTGGAACACATTCCTTAGCATCTGAGGCTGCAACAGTTGGGCTTCTTCACTCTTGAACGACGGTGCCTAAGAGGTGAACAGATTGAAGTTTATAAAACCATACATGGTGTGGACAGAGTAGATAAGGAAACACTGTTTCCCCTATTGCACAACACTAGAACTAGGGGGCACTCCATGAAACTTTTGTGTGCTAGATCTCAAACAAATAAAAGAAAATATTTTTTCACCCAGAGGATCACGGGTCTCTGGAACTCCCTGCCAGAAGAAGTAGTGACAGCTGTGAGCCTTGACAGCTTTAAGAAAGGATTGCACACATTCATGGAGAACAAGTGTATCAATGGCTATCATGATGGATGCCTAAGGACAACCTCCAGGATGCAGAGATAGGCAGGATATCTCTCAATGCTATTTGTGGGGAATCATAAAGCAAAAAGTGTTCTGCTTATATACCGCCCCATACTACTACAAGTAGTCTCTGGGCGGTTTACAATTTTAATTACAAAGTGCAGGCTACACATTGCCCCCCCCAGCAAGCTGGGTACTCATTTTACCGACCTCGGAAGGATGGAAGGCTGAGTGAACCTTGAGCCTGCTGCCGGGGATTGAACCCAGGCCGTGAGCACAGTTTTACCTGCAGTACAGGCATTTAACCACTGCGCCACGAGGCTAAGCAGATGAAGACATCTGATTGGGAATACCCTGAAGCAAATGGTGAGCCGCTATGTGAGACAGAATGCTGGACTGGATGGGCTGTGGCCTGTTCCGGCAAGGCTGTTCTTATGTTCTTATGAAGAAGCTAGGCAGCTTTTGCCATGATGCCCATTGGACAAGAGTTTTGCAGCACAACGACCTGATTCGACTGTACCACAGTCAGGTCAATGTGCCCAAATTTGGGTCATTTGTTTGGTGCTCAGGTTTAGCCTTGGGCAATCCATGTTCTCAAGTTCAGGACAAACTGTGAGGCAGGACTTCCTCACGGATGGAGCCCAGCCCCCTGCTAACTCCTCATGCTTGAAGTCGAAGTGCCCAGACCTTGTACATCTTTAACTGGAGGCAATGGAAACTTCAGTCGAGCACAAGTTCACCTCATTGAGATTCTGGCTCACAGAGCAGCAGGCTCAATCTGTGACCTGTAGGTCACCAGCAATTCATTACATTTGGTATATTGTAGAGGTGGGCATGAAACAGAAAAACGATGATTTGTTTCGTTCCGGTTTACCTCCCTCCAGTTCATTTTGTTTTGTTTTGTACGAATTGTTAAAACAAAAATTCATGCAAACTGACCCAAAAAGAACTGGTTTGAGTTACCTGGCTGGCGGCAGCAGCAATCCCGGTGGCAGTGGCGCCGGTGGCGGTGATCCAAGTGGCGGCGGGGGAGGGGGGGCTAGGCCAGCCTGCCAGCTGCTCGGGCACTCCAGCTGGCCGGTGGAGTTCCGGCCGCGGCAGTGGCAGCCGCTCAGAAGCCTCCTCGCAGCCTCGCCAGGCCGCACCTCGGCAGATCGGCGGCAGCGGCAGTGGCTGCCCAGAAGGCCCTGGCAGCGGCCGCTCTGGGTGGTGGTAGACCTTGCCGCTGCCACCTCTGGAGCCCTGGCAGCAGCCACACTGGGCAGCGGTAGGCCTCACCGCTGCCTCCGTAGCCCTCTCCTCTTGTCAGTGCTGGCCACTCTGGGATCTGGCCGGCTGCAGACCCTTCGGGGGGGCTAGTTGGCTGCAGGAGCGGGGCTGGGTGGCCAAGAGTTCTCCCTGGCCCGGACAACCAGTGGCCGGGGGGGAGGGGGGGACAAAACACAAACCAAACAAAATGGAAATTTCTGCTTCATTTCGTTTCATTTTTCTTTGAGGGGGCTGTTTGTTCATTGTTTTGTTACGTAACAAAATGAATAACGAATAACGAAACAAATTTTTTATTTGTTTCGTGCCCAACTCTAGTACATTGTATTGGTCTTCCTAGTGGCCAGAAATTTGCTGGGAAGTACTCTCTGGTTCCCTCTAGTGGTCAGTTCTGATTTTGCTTGCTGAAAATGTTTCTAGAACTACAAGAGGCAAAAGCAAAGGGTCTTTACTAAACCTTTGGGATTAGTAAGAGGAGGACATGAAAATTGAAACATTTCTGTCAAAATGTCTCTTAAAATGCCTTGAAGTGTCCTTAGGCAATAACTAGGCATTAATATTTGCATTTAAGTTACTTAGATGTTCCATAAGTAGTTGTTACTCATAACGTCTGCTTCCAAGGTCTCCAGAGACTTCTCCTTTAAAGGGGTGGGTTGTGCTTCGGATGCTTTCAAAGGCACGGTCAGAATGCTCATTTGCACAACATATTCCTCTCCCTTTTCCCCCACCCTCTGGAGGAGTGGCGGTGCTCCTCAGTTGCAAGAGAGAGGCAACCAGGTGTCCTGCGACAACATCCCTTAAAGTGCAGAAACGAAACGAAATGAACCGTGAAATTGACAGGGCTCCATCTGGAGCTTTGTTCTTTTCATTTCAAGGGCACAGCGTTTGCGGGGGCATTTGGGTGTTGGGTGCAGAACTGGCTGCTTCTGGAGGCCCCCAGGAGCAAAACAAGGCAAGAGGTGGGGAGACTGCAGAGGCTTAAAAAGAGGGTCCCGGGGGCAGGAGGGCAGGCACAGGTTTAGAACCCAACTTGCGCTAAAGGCAGCATCCTGAAGGCTTGGAAACATTGGGGGGTGTAGAACCTGCCTGTCCTCCTCCACAAAGTGGAAGGACCTGCACATGACTTGGCTCCACTGAGGAAGAATTGACGCCCCTGCCCCACCTGGGCTGCAGAACTCATTGCCAAAACACACAACTCTCACTCACACCATACCTCACACAGACACACACAGACACACACACAGAGGGCCCAGCCCGCTCACCCTGTTCACATGCTGAGGCAGCTGCCTGGGTCTGTCCTGCATCTGCAGAGAATCCCACCGCAAACGCTACCTCATCTCGGAGACCTGTTGACACAGCACAAAGTCACTCTGTGTGTGTGTCTCTGTGTGTGTGTTCTCTGAAGCCTGGAACAATTAGACTGGTTACGTAAACCCCAGGGCCCAGTGCCAAGGTGAGAGCAATCCAGGCTGAAAAGCAGCCCTAATTACAGGCTCCCCAGATCCCGGGCAAGGACTCACCTTTTGTTGCCAGGATCTGCTCTCAGGCGTCCCCCAGCCAGGAATAGGGCTAGATCAGGCAGCCTTTCCCAGGTGGTCTCAACCCTATGCAAAATTGGGGGGTGGGGTGTTGGTGAATCTCACTCTCTGGAGCTTTGGTTGACCTTCATCTCAGCACAACCAGAGACCTTGGCCTCGTAAGGGCCTTTTGTAGTGCTCAGCTGACAGTCATTCCCACCCAAAGTTTCCAAAAGTTCCATTCTGGAATGGACCTCCCAGAATCCCCTAAAAGCACCCGAATGACCCCTGTTTTCTAACTACTGGTGGCATAAACAACCCACAGCCCATCCTCATGTTTTTGCCAGCTGGATATGGTGCATCAGGGATGCCTGATGTAAATATGTTTAAATAGATTAATAATAAAGAAGCACATCTTTCTTACACAATGCATTGGAGCACTGAACTGTGACCGGGAAGATATAGATTTAAATCCCACATTGAACAGTGCAGCGTACTAAGATTTCCTTGGGCCAGTCAGTCACTCTCTCAGCCAGGCCAGCCCCACAGGGTTATTGTGAGAAGGAGGGAGAGAACCAGGTACATCACCTGGAGCCCATGGAAACCAGGGTACCTCAAGGACCAGATGCAGGGGAGTGGTATCAGGAGACAGATATCTAGTCTTATGCGCTCCCAGACGCATCTGGTGGGGCCACTGTGAGATACAGGAAGCTGGAGTAGATGGGCCTGTGACCTGATCCAGCATGGCTCTTCTTATGTTCTTATGTTAACAAGTGAAGAGGTTGCTGTTTCAAAGGGAAGCAGCAGTTCTGCATCCCTTCTCCATTACGATTAAGCCATGTCTGAGTACCATTCCAAACAGCAGACCACAAGTTGAACGTGAGCCAGCAGCGTGATTAGGTGGCAAAAAGGGCTAATGCGATTTTTGGCTGCATCAACAGACATACAGTGTAGTGATCATCCCATTCTGTTCCACTTCAGCCGTCCTCACCTGGCATAGTGTGTCTGATTCTAGGTACCAAAATTCAGGAGAACATTGATGTGGTAGAAGGCGTCTGGTTAAGGGTAAGCAACATGGAAAATCATCTGAAATAATTCCATATAAGAAAGAGTATTTTTACCCTACAGAAGAGAAGGTTGAGAGGTAGTAAGACAGCTGTCTTCCAGTTTCTGAAGGTCTATCCCAAGGGCAATGGGGGTTGCTTTCCTGTATCGTGAGAGGGCAAAATCCCAGCAGAAAAAAACAGATTTCAAGAAGAAATGTTTCCACTAAACAGTATGAAGAATCTCCTGGCGGTGTGTGCATGTGGCTGGGACTGGCTTAGATGGGCCCATCTTCACAGGAGGCTTTGAAACAGAAGATGGGAAGCCGGAGATGTTTGAGCCGTTAATTTTGTTTTGCATCTTTGGGAGGCTGGCCTGGATGACCTTTTGGCGTCCCCTCCGAGATCTACAGTCCTGGGACTCTCAACCAGGAGGCATCAGGGAAGAAGCCACAGAGAGGCCCATCCCAGGCCAGGCCTCCAGCCCTGGTACATTCTGCCCCTCAGCTGATGGCTTCTGAATACTTGCTGGGATGACATAACCAGCCCTGCACTTGAGGTGGCTGCCAGAGAAGGCTTTTCCCTGATGGTCCATCCAGCTGGCGCCGCTCGCTGCAAACAAGGCAGAGGTCTTGCCATTCCTGGGCACTGCTTCTGCCTCCACCTCCCGTGACCTCCAATTCCCTCCCCATTTCTGTGAAGTCGCTCACACATGCATTCTTTCCAAAGCAATGCGGCGGGGAAACGCATTGAAACCCAGCCTGTGTTTATGAGCTGAACCGCTTTTCCCCAGCCCCCAGCCCCCCCTCCCCAAAAATGATCAGAGAGTGCAAGATTGCTTCTGAGCCTGGGCAGGGTGCTTTTCCCTCACTGCAACACCACCCTTGCATCCTGGTGTAGTAGCTGCCACCAGGGGATCCCCTGCATTCTTGAGTTTGACACAAATACAGAAATACGGTGGTACCTTGTATATAGGAATTAATTTGTTCCAGATGAAATTATGTTAAGCAAATTTTCCTTTGTAGAAATTTCCCATAGGAATGCATTGAAAACAGAGTAATCCCTAATTGTGACCATTTTAATGTTGTACGGGTTTGCCCCATAGGCGGTTCTGTTAAGCAAATTTCCCCTATCTCTGGAAATTTTTATGTTGTATAGATTTTATGTTATGCAAACCGTTTGCTATACAAGGTTCCACTGTACATCTCCAGGAAACAGCTCAGAACCCCCGGAGCTGCTTTTATCTTTAAAAGCATGTTCCTAGTCCACAAGGTGCAAAAGGCAGGAGGCCACGTAGGCCACACTTTGCGTAGTGCAGCAGGATCATTTTGGTGGCGCAAAAGCAAGCCTCTCAAAACATGCTCAGAGGCATTGTTGCCACGTGCGTGTCAGGCCATGCCATGCCTGTTCAGCGCTCGTCTCTTCAGAACCCTATGTTGAGATTAGACCCTCTCTTGGGATGGTGTTGGCAGGAGGGAGATTGTTTGGTGTTAAATACTGGGCATTGGCCCTCATGAGGATTTCTGGAGGGCTTGCCGTGTTTTGAGTAAACTTACACTCTCGGGAGCAGCCTGGCAAAGGAAGGAATGAGCCAGGAGAGGCTCACCTTTGCATGCAAGGGGTATCTTGTCATTTCCACCTTGATGCCCAAGCTTCCCACTTCTTTTGAAGGCCATTCTAGTGGAGAAAGGGGAGGGGGGACACCATGGGAGGTTTATTGCATTCAGGTTGGTGGGCCCAGCCCTTCGAGTGGCACAATGCACTGGCCGGATCCAGAAGTGGGAGAACAGGCTGCGCCACTTCGGCCTGTGCCATGTCTGAATCCTTGCTCATTTAGAGCCACAGCCTGGCACGCGGAAGGCGGGCAGAAGCGCTGGTCGGCCGGCTGGCCAGGCGATCGAGGACGACCAGCCGACAGAGGGAAGCTTACATGACTGAGCTGGTGAAAATGAATACAGTATTAGGAAAGCAGAAAGTCTTTGCCACCTGTTAAAAGATGGCATTGGCACACTTCTAGGAGCACCATGTAAACACGGAACTAGAGATGGGTATGAACCAGAAAACCCATGGTTTGGGTTCGTCTGCTTCAGGCCCACCCTTGGTTCGGTTCAGGTTCATACGATTTTTTTTTTTAAAAAAAAAATTCATACGAACTCAAACCGGCGCCGGCAGCTGGGCACTGTCATCGCCGCCGGGAAGATCCCTTTAAAGAGACCCCTGTTCACGCCTCTGCTTGCGGAAGCAAGAAGAGGGGTCTCTTTAGACAGATCTCCCCCGCAGCGGATGACAGCGCCCGGCGTGCTGTCATCGCCCGCAGGGGACATCCCTTTAGAGAGACCCCCCCTTCTCGCCTCTGCATGCGGAGGCGAGAACGGGGCTCTCTCTAGTCTAGACAGTCCTTCCCCGTGGGCGATGACAGCAGGAGATCCCCCGAGAGAGGGCTACGGACTCAGCTCCACTTGCGCAGCCGAGGCCGCTGTCCTCTCTCGGCACCCCTCCGCTGCGGGGGGGTGTGACAGCCGCCCAGCTGTCATCCCCCCGCGACGGAGATTCGTTACCTAACAAAACGAATAACATAACAAATAACAAAACGAACTAAAAGTTTGTTTCGTGCCCATCTCTACACAGAACCGAATTGGGGCCGTACGGGCATTTCTGTGACAGTCATGGGATAGATGGAGCAAAGAGCTTAGAGTCACCCATGTGGGGGTGGGGGGGCACCACCAGCCCAGATCTTAAAATTTGAACTCCTGGGGTCAGGAACGTGAACATTAAAAAGATGCTGTGCAATTACGAACAGGGGGAAAGGAGTCTTCAAGCATCGGCGCCTTGTAAGGAAGAGGCCGAGCTGTCGGCAAAGATTCCTGCTTCGGCGTATAAAACCTCTCCTGCACACTTGCTGAGGGTGTCTGGAGCAGGTCCTCGGGCTGCAGCTGCTGCTCCTTTGTTGCTGCTGATTAGCTACAACGTAAGGAGACACTTTCACTAGTGTAATCTATTGCCCAAACTTTGTGTTCTTAAATGTTCTCGCCCCCCCCCTCAGCCGTTCCTGCTTCTTGTTAAAATCCTAGTGACAGTAGCAGAACAAAGGGTGCGCACATGTGCGCATGAATGTCTGCACTTCCATGCAGAGTTTGAGTGGTTCACCCTCAGAGGCTAAAATCTCTCTTTTTCTCTCACACCCCCTTCTTGGAGAGGTGTGGGCCAAGCTCGTGATAGCTGCTGCTGCTCCCTTCCTTGTGTTTTCCAGGCTGGGGGGTGAGCACATCTGCTTCCTCCACAAACAAGGCGGAGGGAGGCCTGTACTCATAATCGGGCCTTCTCGGTGGCCGTCCCGACACTCTGAAATAGGTTGCCGCCGGAGATTAGGCTGGTGGAGTCTCTGCCGGCCTTTAGGAAAGCCGTAAAGCCTTGGCCTTCTGTGAAATCCTTTGGTGATTTGTCATTGTGAGTTGTCATTGGCCGTTTCATTTTGTCCCTGCCCTTTTTCATGCTGGATTCTTTGTTGTCGTATCATTTGTGTTGTTATCGTTTTTTACTTTGATATATGCTTGTTTATAATGGGGTTTTAGATTGGATTCTTGTATTTGTTATCTGCTGGACACCACCCAGAGTTCCTGAGGGAAAATCAGGCGGTTAACAAGTACAAATGTAAATAAATATAAATAAATAAATTCTGAGGGTGCCTTGCAACCCAGCATTTCCCTCTTCACCAGAAGATTCCCCCCCCCCGCCCCAGATCCAGAAATACACCAATGGCAACACATAGGTCCCAACAGAGATGGGTCAAATGTCGGTGCATCAATCCATACGTCCTCATTTGCACTCCTACCAGGTCAGGAGGTCAATGTAGATCCTTAAAAGCAAGCTGCCTCAGAGATGCAGTAAAAGACCCCAAAGAGCAGAGCAGGCTAGCAAGTACAAATACCACCGCCAGGCCAAAAGAGATTTGTATGTCTTGTAGTGCCAAATGGAGCTGGGTAAAGGAATGGGGGTAGTATATGACCCATGTTCCTTTGTTTGAAGAACGGGGGTGTGACTTTAGAAGCAGCTTTTTTATAACTGCCCTTGCCTCTAACAAGACTCCTGCCCTGGCTGCAACATCATCTAGCCATGGACTTTAAGAACATCATCTAACCAAGGACTTTAAAAGTAACTTCCTGGTAAAGCACATCTTTTACCATGTCATAATTTCTCGCACCTGCTTTTTTATACTAAAAAGCTTGCAATGTTCCTTTTTCATTTTTAATAGTGTCCTATAAAGGTATCGCCTGTAACCTATTTTTGCAATTGTGTTTTGTGATGGCCACGCGGCTCACCCCCTTTTTTTGCTTTCACAAGAGAGGAGTATCAGGAGCTTGGAATTTGGAAGAATGAAGAATTGTATTTTGACCCTGCCAATAAAAGTCAGAATATAGAGATGGCCCAGACCAGCTTGCTGAAGATATAGAACGTAATCAGCAGAACAAACCTAAATTAGCTTTTCAGGTGATATTGCATCCTTTTTTCCCCCATGGTTCTGCTGCCTTCTTGGAATCTGGGATTTGAACTCTGGCAGCTCTTGAAAAGACAGAAAACCTTGTTGTAAATGCAGATTTCTCTCTGGGAGGCTCAGTGTTTCTTGGATCCAAAGGGTGACCGATGGAGAAGACCCAAGGAGAAAGAACAAAGCCGGCAAAATAATAATAAAAAAGCCTCAAAAGCCAGGAACTGAAAGAAAGGCTTTGGTCCTGTGCTCGGGGCCCAAAGGCACAGAAGGTTCCACCTGGTTGTTGTGGGGCAAATAAGTGAGTCAAATGTTTTTTGTGCCGCTTTTCGGCTTTGCCTTGATCCCCGCCTGCCCTGCTTAAGCACTGCACCTCTCGGGTCTCTGCTGCTGGGTATCCCAGTTAATCCGTTTCACAGACAGCTTATTTTAATGGTGCCGGTTATCCTCCTTCCTGCCTGCTCAGCAGATTCACAGTCCAGACGCAGCGTCCTCCCCCTCTGTTCCTCCCTTGTCCGCTTGGGTTCCCGTTGGGTTCCCGTTGGCTCAGGACTGGCAGCTAGAGCCTCACATGAGGTGGTTGTTGGAGAGGAGTGGCCAGCTGGCTAACCCTAACCCTAACCCTAACCCTAATCCTGACCTGCCTCTCCTTGCTGGCCCATGACTCCTCACATGGACAGGCATGCCACCTGCTTTTGTTGGGGGAGAGAACATTAAGGAGATGGGCAAAGGGAAAAGAGGAAAGGAGTGTGGTGCCTTACTGGACACATGATGTGAATGTCACACCAAGGGTTTTTCTTAACTTTACCACCGCGTCCATTGCCAATTTGCTCACTTAAGGCCATAAGAACATAAGAAGAGCCACGCTGGATCAGGCCAAAGGCCCATCTAGTCCAGCTTCCTGTATCTCACAGTGGCCCCACCAGATGCGTCCGGGAGTGCACGAGACTAGATATCTGTCTCCTGATACCACTCCCCTGCATCTGGTCCTTGAACGACCCCGGTTTTAAGCCTGGAGATGATACATCTCTATCATGGTTTGTAACCTGTGATGGACTTTTCCTCCAGGAATCTGTCCAATCCCATTTTGAAGGCATCCAAACCAGATGCCATCACCACATCCTGTGGCAGGGAGTTCCACAGATTAACAATACGCTGGTTGAAAAAAATATTTCTTTTGTCTGTTCTCACTCTCCCAGCACCCAATTTGAGTGGATGTCCCCTAGTTCTGGTATTTTGTAAGAGGGAGAAGAGCGTCCCTCTATCCACTTTACTCACACCCTCCCATCAGGAGGTCAGCACAAGCTTTCTGGGCAGGAGCCTTCAGTGACAAAAGCGTTCCTAAGTTCTCGCATCCAAGAGCGAAACGGTCCAAGTTTGGCAGTTTGATGAGGTTGCAGAAGAGTTGGTTCTTCCCCCCCCCCCACCACCACCATTTTGGCACTTCTTGGCGAATTTCAGCGGAAGCCTTCTGCTGCCCAACAGCGCCTTGTGTGTTCTGCGCGGAATGCAAGATTTTCAATGCAAAAGTGGGTGAAAATACATTTTCCCCACCCCCACCCCACCCAAAAGGCTCCTGCTGGCAGGGAAAGTACTAATTATTATTTTTTAACTCAGGTAAAGAATTTCCTAGCGCTTGCTTGTTTCTTTCTGTCAGGCCTATCTTGATGCATCAAAACATCCGTCGTCACACGGAACGAGGAAATGTGTGTGCGTTTGTTGCGTCATTATTTTTGGAACGCTCAGGTTTTTGTCTTCTGATGACCAGCTAGTGGTAGCATATTGTTTATCCCTGAAAACTCGGTGGGGGTGGGGGGGGGTAGGATGCTGCTTATCTCTTATTCAGTGTCATTTGTGTTTTTAGTCGGGAGCATTCCTGGGGTGGGGTGGGGGCACTGGTCCCTCCCTCTTTGCCACCCTAACATGGCCAAGGCCTCAAAGAAAGCTTAATATAGGAGTACCTCTGGTATGGCTCTCTAGAAGGTCATCTGAGGATATAGCTGGCTGCATTTTCTGGCTACCTTGATGGTAAGCTGTTGGCTCACCGGATACAGCAATGCTGTAGGTTAAGGGGAGGTTAAGGGGGAATTTAATGGGCCTTCTTTCTGTTTTTCCAGTCTTGGGGCTCCCCCCCCCTTTCTTTCTCTTTTTAGTTTTCCGAGCCAGGAAGCAAAATAAGACGGCATCTTAAAGAGAAATCAGTTAAATGGTAAATTGCGATGCAAACGGCTGGGAAAAAGAAATCTGAGTTTTATGGCAGGTGGGAGAGGCTGCTGCCCGTGGGTTCCGTGCCATTAATCTTTGGCTATGGCAGATCACGCTACCGACATGTGATCGTGGCACATGCATACAGCTAGGTTGCTTCCCGCTGCATAAAGGTGGCGCTGCCCCTTGTAAGGTTGGCCTGAGACTAGCCACGGTGAAGAGATTCAAGAAGCTTGGGGTGTGGGGGGGGGCACTGTTTTGTAACTGTTTCTCTGCCTTGCAACAGAGGTTAGAAAAGTGATTGGAGTCTCCCAGACACGCTGGGCCAGGCCAGCCGGAGGAATCTGGGAGTCATCGTCGAAACAAAGGAACTTTTTCATTTTCAGACTGAGGTCACACATGCCATTGTCCAGAATTTGGTAAAGGTAAAGGTTCCCCCCACACATGTGTGCTAGTTGTGTCCGACTCTAGGGGCAGTGCTCATCTCTGTATTCAAGCCGAAGTGCCAGTGTTGTGCAAGTCCATGGCCATGTGGCTGGCATGGCTGCAAGGAAACACTGTTTTTAACTTCCTGATTTTTACGGCGGTACCTATTTATCAACTTGCATTAACATGCTTTTGAACGGCTAGGTTGACAGGAGCTGGGGTGATCAGTGGGAGCTCGCTCTGCTGCATGGCACCCGGGATTCAAACCACCGAGCTGCCGACTTTGCAGTCAACAGTTTTGGAGCCTTAGTCCACTGAGCCACCGCCCCCCTCCAGAATGTGGTATCAGTGATGTAAAAGAAGATCTGAGATGGCAAAATATAGCCCAGCTCACTTTAGGCTAGGACAGCATTACTGACATAGCCAGGAAGGAAAAAATAATAATATTCCTTTTCTATTCCTGTCTTTATTTCTGTATTTCTGCATTTATTTATTTTGACACCCCCTTTCTCTTTAAAAGGAGCCAGGGCAGCTTACATCATTGAAAGGACGACATTTAAAAGCCAAAAGTAGTAAGCGAAATATGTTTTATCTTTAAAAACAAATTAAACAAGTATATTAAAAACAGTAAACGAGATCAGTTCTATGGGGGAACTGGCATCGGCAGGAAGGGAAGATCCAGCTGTTGTCCCCGTTGGCACGCTGGTCTTCCTTCCTCTTCTTTTCAATGCCTGGGATTGAATGGGAGCTAAAAGGTCATCTGATCTGACCCTTGCCAATATGGGAGGTGATTCTGGGGGGTCCTGAGAATTACCATATTTTCAGACTAGGAAAGAAGAAAGAGTTCAGCAAAATATCTTGGGTGATCCTGCTAGCTTCCCCACCCTAGGCGAGCAAAGCGTCCTCCAAGGGGAACTTTAGGGGCTGGGAATCGCCTCCCCCTCCCCCGCTTTGGTGCTCCTATGAGACTAAAGGCATTTATACACAACCCCTAAACTCCGGGGCAAATGGCTCCCAGCTCCGGAGCTTAAAAATGTTTCCCCACCAGCTCCGGAGTTTACAGGAAATTAAGTGCGACCACGCCCACTTTAGCGCGTCCCAGCGCACCTTTCAAGTACCTGCTCTCTGGAGGTGGAAATTCCTTGATGTGGTGTAACGATAGTGAGTGCAGGGCTCTCCTCGCTTCTGTTTGTTGTTGTTTTTACTCCCGCCCCTTTAAGAGCTACTTAAGAGACTGGAATGTTGCCGGGGCAAGAGCAGAGAGGCAGAACGGAGGTGAGCCACATTCTTCCTTCCTTTTTTTTCTCCCTCCCCTCACGCAGACAGGAGCAAGGAAGTGCGGAGGGGTGGGGACACAGGAAGAGCGACAAGCCCCTAAGATCTCTGGTCCGAATTTAAGTGGCCAGCGGATCTTAGGGGTCATGTAAAAGTGCCCTAAGACTCCAGACCAACTTATGAGTCATGAGCCTTTCTGGACATGTGACTCCGTGTTGCTGGCACGTTCACGATCCAGCTGTGTGCCCCAACCCCGACTGTACCGAGCCTGCTGCAGGGCTGCCTGTGCATAGTTAATCATCCTCCTGTGTCGTCAAGTCAGTTCAGAGTTATGGTGACCCTTTTCAGGGTCTTCTCGGTGGATAGTACTCAGAAGTGGTTTCCGATTGCCTTCTTCTGGGGTTGCAGAAGGAAGACCCATGGGGCATCGAACTCACAACCTATGGCTCTGTAGCCAGAAACCTCACTCATTGAGTTGCCCAACCAGCTCTGTGCCTGGTTATTGAGTATCATCCAGTCATCGCTATGGTGCTCAGTTCTGGGTATCTTCTGTGGCAACGTATGGTCTTGCGTGCACCTCTGCTCTGTGCGTGCCCAGCAGCCATCGTGCCTACTGGTTGTCAGGGTGCCTGATCCACCATGAGCGTTGCACCATGAGTGCGTTTATCTGTGCGCTTGCAGGCAACGCCTGCCAAAGTATGCTGAGACGGCCTTTCAGATTTCTCCAGATAAATAACACTGAAACACACACACACACACCAGCCAGCCTCCCTGGATTTATTTTTAACAGAGCCAAAAATAGCTTTACCTCATCCAAGCTAAAGTTAGCTTCTCTGCTGCGTCTGTGCAAAAGGATTTGGCTGGAGGGCAGCTGTGGAGAGACAGAGAGAGAGAGAGAGAGAGGCGTTGAGCTGATTGACGGAAAAAGGCAGAGAAAGGCTGACTCTTCTTTCAGACGCTGTATTGTGGTACATGTTGGTTTGCTTGCGCACAACACAGACAAGGAGAACAGGGTGGCACTCTTGTTAGGCTCAGAGGAGCTCTTTCTGCACCCTGTTTGGGGTTTGATTGGAATGTCAATTTGTTTGTGATCCCGAAAGAAGAAACGTGTATTGGCTAGAAGAAGTAATCCAGTCCAAATATCGGCTAGAATAGAATTCACTAGAGCAAACATGTCCAAACTTTGGCCCTCAAGATGTTTTGGACCACAACTCCCACAGTCCTTTGTCATTGGCAGTCTAAGCATAGAATTCTGGGAGTCGTGGTCCAAAACATCCAGAGGGCCAAAGTTTGGACATGCCTGCAAGAGGCATAGCCCTCTACCTGCTTACCTAGGCTGGGAGTATGGCTTATTGAACATAGGACCACTTACTTCTCAATATGGAGGCTTGCTCAGTACATGTTGGGGGATTCACTTCTCTTATTTGTGCAGTGGGTTAGGTAATGGTGGAGGATGCTGACACGGCTTGGAAGACCATAACTAAAGGAGATTTAGGTGGACCTTTGATTTTTGGAGACGATATTTAACAGGCCCTTGGGACGTTTTGAATGGAGTAATTGCACCACAGATCAGTGGGACCCTATTAAGCTTGACATGAAAGAAATGGAAAGAGTTCCTCTGAGCATATAGTTAGCCCAGGAGTCACTTGCCGGTCCTAAAACAGAGCTCTTAGCCTTTCGATCTAGAAATCTGCTTCTGAAGCTAGGCAAGGAGGTAGAGTGGGAGAGAGAAGAGAGAAAAGCTGAGAGATTTTTAATTGTTAATCAGAAAGCAAAGTTGGAAAAAAAGAAGTGATTTGTTTGAAATATGGTGCTGGAGGAGAGCCGTAGTGGATACCGTGGACTGCCAGAAAGACAGACAAGAGGGTCCTAGAACAAACCAAGCCCAAACTATCTCTGGAGGCTGTCGTCCTTTGGGAAGGCAGGATTCTCTGGAAAGGAAAATAATGCTGGGGAAAGTGGGAGGCAGGGGGGGAAAGAGGAAGACTAAATACAAGGTGGACTGGCTCCCTAAGGAAGCCACAGGGCTTGAGCCTGCAAGAATGGAGCAAGGCAGCTTGGGGCAGGACATTCTGGAGAGCGCTCACTCATAGGGTCACCATGAGCTCAGAGGTGAGCTGATGCCACACAAGAACAACAATCTCATTCATCCGTTGGAAGTTTGAAACCCATGCCAGCCACCTGGAGCCCCATCAGTAGGTCCTGAACTAAGTTTTGAGCACCATTGTGCATCGTGGGAGTTTGGGGGGCGGGACTGAATCCTGAGCAAATTCTTTGGCAATTGTATTTTTTAAAAACTCAACATTTGTTTTCATCTCTAGTGGCGGTCTTTCCCTGCTGGCTGTGCTTTTTTATGCAGCAAGATGCTGAGATGTCTATTTGGCATTCTCACGATGTTCCTAAGTGCAGCCCATCATTAAAAGATCAAGTGGCTCATGAATTTTTCCTGTCACATCTCTGCAAGGTTGTGGCTCAAGTGCAGAAGAATGTCTACCTGGGTTGAGGATGGTTTTGGGGAGAAACTGCAAACAGTTATATCACTACTTGCAAAAGGGGCTATATTTCCTGGGAGTTACGGCCGGACAAAAAGTAACTCACCCATGCTCTGAGTTATAGTACATTGTTCCAGTCTCTGCATGTTGTGTGGATTCTTTTGCGCATTCAAAACAAGATCATGCAAAATAATGCCCAGAGGTTTCCAAAGTCTGTCCTGCATTCTGGAATCGTCTTGAGGCCAACCAAGAAATGTAAGCAAGGGGGGTCTGGAAGTTGAGTCATCATTGCAATTGGGCTCCTTTTTCTTGAGAGATTGAAACATTTTGCTGCTCATCCAAACAGCTTTGCCAGTCTGAAAAAAACTGGTTGCGAGTCCTCCATTTTATAGCTCACTTTGACCTCTTGTCACCCTGGTGTGAAATAGAGTCATAAGATGAACAATGGCCTGAATAGGCTCGTTAGGTAGACAACAGTCTCAATAGCCTTAAGGTGAACAATGGCCTAAAGTACTGAAACCCATAAAGTATTAGCTATGGCCCTGGTGGTGAAGGTGTGAAGTCTTTTTGATTTGTCTAGGTATTGTTGAAATCACATCCTGATAAATGGCAGATAGACTGTGCCTGAGGCCTCCACCTCTGTTGAGAGAGGGGTTTTCAATTCTGACATGAATGGCTTCCCTGGCCCCTCTCTCAAACCATCTATCTTCTCTGTCTAATATGTGTACATCCTCCTCATCTTTGAATGAAGATGCAAGGGGGTGTAACGTGGATCATTTACCTGGCAGCTCATATAGTTCAAGGTGTTAGAGTCAGTTACATCCCTGCTTGATGGGAAATATGCAGCACAGGAGCAGGGCTGCTCTGATAGTCAAGGAAGGTGGACAGTTTTGCAGGAAACAGGCAGGAAATGGACAGAAGAACACAGGAGGCGAAATCTCCAAGTGGTTTTTCTTGTGCTCCATACATCATTCTGCGTGGCTTTCCCCCTTCGGACTCATCGAGGTATCTCACTTTCTTCTTCCTTCCCTGCCAGTGCCGTCAGTTCAAGAGTTTGCTCCTCCGTAGAGGAAAGGTTAGACGCTGAAATGGGAACAAAAGTTGACTTTCACGTCAGAACTCGAGTAGCAGAGAGAGATCTGGCATAGTTCAGTGGTTGAATTCTCTGGCTGTGGAGCGAGAGGTTGGGCGTTCAATTCCTCCACTCTCTCTTCCTTCACGGGGGATGGACTGGATGATCTTTGGGTCCCTTCCCGCTCCATTATTATTACTCTATTATTATACTAAAATGATTACTGGGCTGGGGGATCTCCCTTATGAGGAAAGGCTAAAACATTTGTGGCTCTTTAGTCTGGAAAAAAGGTGCATAAGGGGGGAATATGATTGAGACGTACAAAATAATGCAGGGCATGAGTCAAGTGGATAGAGGGACACTCTTCTCCCTCTCAAAAAAATACCAGGGGACATCCACTCAAAGTGAGGGTTGGGAGAGTGAGAACAGACAAAAGAAAATAATTTTTTTTACCCAGCGTGTTGTTAATCTGTGGAACTCCCTGCCACAGGATGTGGTGATGGCGTCTGGCCCGGATGCCTACAAAAGGGGATTGGACAGATTCCTGGAGGAAGAGTCCATCACAGGTGACAAACCATGATGGGGATGTGTCATCTCCAGGCTTAAAACCAGGGTACTTCAAGGGCCAGAGGCAGGGGAGTGGTATATCAGGAGACACAGAGGTCTAGTCTCATGCGCTCCCAGGGGCATCTGGTGGGGCCACTGTGAGATACAGGAAGCTGGACTAGATGGGCCTTTGGCCTGATCCAGCATGGCTCTGCTTATGTTCTCATGTTCTTATTCAAGTTGTGCTGCCGCTGCAACTGGCTGGGGAAAATCCTACCAAGTACTGTCATATATTGAGTGCTGCAGAAGGGAGCTGTCTGTAGATCACACACAAACACATTCATAAGCCAGGTATGCACTCTGCAGTGGCCCACCCACAACAACCAAACAACCCAGGAAGAAGACGTGGACCCCTTGGCCCACAGATCTGCCACGCTGCTTAATGGGGTGCCCGTGCAGGCCGTCATTCGATCCCAAGGGTTTGGTGATCAAAGCTGAGTCAGCGTTTCTTGCAACAGCCCCGCTTGGTCTTGGATGTTGCTACGCTCGTGCAGTGTGGACTTGGGGAATTCACTTTGCTGTTTTTTAGGTTAAATGTGGGGCTACCCCCTCACATCTTTCTGCCCACAGAGCAATGTGGTTAGCTAATTTTAGGCTCTGGTCCTTCATGGTTGCTGCACAGATGTTTTCAATGTTTTTAGTTGGATCTCTTCATTTTTAAAAAAGGTTATGCCAACACCTACTCAGGGTGGCAATATTCTCCTCCTCCTCCTCCTCCCCCTCCTCCTCCTCCTCCTTCTGCTCCTCACTTGGTGAAACACCATACTTGTGGATGAAACACACCTCAGTGTTGCTGAGGCTTTGGGAACAATATGAAGGGATTTTACACAGTATTACAAGCAGTTGCAGAACTCACAACGAACAGCACCAGAGCTACAAAACCCGGCAGCATTAGGGACAGCATACATACTGCACTGATGTTGAACAGATTCTTAGGTTTTAGGTTAAAACTTGGCATCTCTTATGTAATACCAGTCCATGTTTTTATAATTTTGATTGACTGTGCCTCGTATTTTGAATAATGGCAATGAACACAGACCCAGGGCGGCTTCCCTGAGCATTTCTGCAGAAAGATCTTGCTAAATTAAGAATCGTCATCCCACCGAAAGGGATTTCTTCATGTCCTGTGAAATCACCCCTGATTTCTACATGTCCTGCATCCGGACTGGGCGGTGGTGTGGTTTTGGTTTGGGCGTTTTATGTGTCTCTCTAGGCCTGTTGAGCCAGGTTGCTATGTGACAGCCCTGCCTGCCGGGAAAAGAGCCAAGCCACCCCTCGCAGTTCCCCCTGGCTTCCCCCTTCTCCTTTCCCCCCAGGCGCACCCGGCGCCTTGGCCGTCCGTACCTCCCTCGAGGGAGCCCTCCTGTGAAAGCCACCCCGGGCATCTGTCCCACCTCCTTCCCGCTTGATGTCAGAAAGCGATGCAGGTGCCCTCAGCAGCAGCAACAGCAGTAGCAGCAGAGCCTCAGCAAACCAGAGACTCCGAAGGAGGCAGGAGAACAGAGAGAGAGAGAGAGAGAGAGAGAGAGAGAGCAAGCCCGCCAGCAGCAGCGGCTTTAACACTTACAGGGTTTTGGAAAGCTCTCTTGGAAGACCAGACAGGAAGAAAGATTGCAACCCACCTGCCTGTTCAAAGGGTGGAGGATCCCCTGCTCCCAGGGACAGCCAGGGGAAACCGCCCAACTTCCTTCCTCAACTCAACATTAAAGCACCACCAGCTGTGGAGTCCTGCCAGCTGCTCTCGGTGTGGCAGGCAGCCCTCTTCTATCGCCTGGGGAGGCCCCCCAGTATTTTTTGTGGGTCCATCAGCTGCCCACCTCAGAAGACGGTGCCCCACTGCTCTCCACATACAGACGGCGTTGACCGGAACCCAGCGGACCAAAGTTTCTCCCACGTGGGTCCCTCTTGAGACCTTTGGGGAAGGACCTCCACCCCAGGAGGAGAGAGGGCGGGCAGAGAGGGGGCAGCATGCGGAATTCTTACACGGTCACCCTTCCTGAAGAGCCCCCCGTCCCGGCTTTCCTTGGCACCCACAAGGACCTGCGGAGCAAGGCGCCCATGCCGGGTTCTCTCTTGGTCTCCACCTTCGTCGGACTGGTGCTCAACAAAGCTAAGGTACGGCCTGATGTCCTGGTCTGCCCCTCCACCACGCCAGCCTCCCCGATTGTCCCGTGGAGCCAGATTTGACAGGGAGCTGTCCCAGGCTTGTCATTTGGGGGTGGGGGAGTCATCATTGGTTGCCAGGGAGCTGAAGCAGGACCCCTGGAAAGAGGGAGGCAGGTGAGGGTGATGGGGGAGGAACCAGCTCAGCAGCTGCAGGGCACCCGGTGAGGCTCTGCCGCCGATTTCATCACATGGACTTTGGACAGTTAGTTCACTCTCTCCGTTTGGCCGGAGAGCGGGTGAAGCCGAGGGCAATGGTGAACAGCAGCCAAACCAAATGTCAGAAATAGAAATAGCGCTGATCTCTCTTAGCCCTGAAACGGAGGGAGCAGCCTTAGGCCCGAGGCACATATTTTGTATCCCAGCAGTATATCAGGTTCAATTCATTGCATCTTTGGGTAGGGCTGGGGAACTCTTTCCGTATCCGACCCTGGGAATGGGTTGGGCACTATCAAGAGATGTTGGCTTTGATGTGTGAGATAGCCTGCTAGACTCCTGCCAGGTGTTTCAGCAGGAGGAGGGCGAGAGAGGGCGTGGATTCCCTGCCTGCTCCGTCCAGCTGGAGCACAGCACATGGAGGGGGTGCTGCCAGAAGGACCAGGAGGTCTCCAAGAAGGAGAAAGAGCCAGGGCCTCCTTGCCATGAAATATGGCCTTTGTCCAGCTCCTAGAGAACTGGCTCCAGGTCTAAGCCTCTTCTAGCTTCTACCGTGCAATCAGCTGTTACTGTCTTGTTCGCTGGGGGGGGGGGGGCGGGGGTTGCTTCCTTTGCAAAGAAAATGTGTACTTTCCTGCAGGAAGAGACCTAAGAATATAAGAAACAACCTTAGTCGGATTGAGAGCCGTGGTCCTTCTGTCCTGGTATTCCCCGCTTTGACGGGCAGCCACGGGGTTTCCTGAAGTTCCACGCAGGATCCTTTCCTAGTCGTAGTAGCCCTGCCCTCGACGTCACCCTCGCCTTACCCTTGGCTCCCCCTGGAGATCTCTCTTAGTCACTCATCCAATTATTAACCAGGCCTGTCCTTGCTTGGCCTCTGGTTGCAGGCAACTTTGCAAGGTTTGCTGAGGGCGCGATGTCTGGGGCTCAAGGTCTGGACTTCCTGGGTCTCTGATCTCCCTTTGAGAGAAGGCAGCCTCAGTGACCGCACGGAGTCATGGGCAGCGCGTTGATCGAGATCGACCGGCAGGTTTCCGTGTGACAGGCAAAAAATGCTGGCCGAGGTGTCTCACTGCCAGTTGCCTAAAAATAGCAAGCTTTTCAAAACATGTTCTTCCTTCCAGAATGGAGAAAATAGATGCTGGAGGGCCAGGCAGGGAACCGGAAGGGGATTTTCGACTGAAAGGACATCATGAGCTTGATTCTGGTGCTGGTCCTAAAATCCTGGCCTGAGTGCAGCAGACTTCTGTTCTTGTCCTCCTCGGTTTCAGTGTCCACCCGAGACAGAATTTGGCCCCTCCGGTCAGTCGAGATTAGAGTTTTATTCAGGATTGGTGGGGAAGGGATCTTGGTCCCACAAATAACACATCTGTGCACCTCTGTCTGGAATTCGCCTGATAACAGGGTGGCCTCCGATCCCGTCGGGCTGTGAGCTCATTCCTTCACCTTTTACCTTTTGAACTCCCGGCTGCACCTGCAAACCCTTGTCGCCCATGCAGGAGGGTGGGTGGGAACCTTTCTCCTGGATGCCACGTGCCACGGTTATTCTAGGTAACTTGGAAGCAGACCGGTCCGATCTCAGGGCATACTTTCAACCCAGTTTTCGGGTTTTGGAGAAGTCTGGTGGGCACCGGGACTCCTGGCTTCCCGCTTCAGCTGCCCTGGTGTCGTCAGCCTCCGGGCCCCTGCCTTCCCCGCTGGCCCGCTCTTCCTGACCTCTTTGGGCCGGTGTCATTTTGGAGCACTTTTGTGCCACCCTTATGTAACAGGCATCCTTCCTTGGCAGAGGCACCACCTGTGGCATTGCCGGCCAGATCCAGTCCCTTTTGTCTGCCCCAATGAAGGGCGTCAAGAGAGTTATGTAAGAGCCGTCAGCCTCCTTCGCTTGGCACTGCCCGGCGTTGTTGGCACTTCCTTGGCTCCAGCTGGTTCGGAGGGAGAGAGGCAGAGAGAGCGAAAGCACCATCAGAGCAAGTGGGGTGGGGGGTGGGGGGGAGGAAAGAAACAACACATGGAGAAAAACAGGGCGAGAGAGACCCGTGCTCCTTGGAAACGCTGGGTGGTTTGCCCTGGGGCAGTCTTTTCTTTTTTACTTCCCTAAAATGAACGAGAAGAATGAGAGCTTGTAATGTGTTGTTTTTCATACCAAAACCTGGCAGGTTATAAAACCAAAGGTGCCTCAGGCGCAAGCATTCCTGGACAGGCCATGGAAAAATTGTTATGCTGGATTATAAGGAAGCACGAGGAAGACTTCTGGCAATTTGACGACTGAGCACAGATTTATTTCCCCTTAGGTCTCTGCTATTGTACCTGTTGGTTTATTTTAGCATGGGTTTTTAGGGATATCTGTGTCCTGAAGCCACTCCCCTGCATCTGGCCCTTGAAGTACCCTGGTTTTAAGCCTGGAGATTCTACATCTCCATCATGGTTTGTCTGCTGTGATGGACTTTGCCAGTCTCCTCCTTCAAAAACAGGAAAACAGAACATTCAGTCCTCCGGTTTGTGTGCAGAGGGTTCTTAGTTTTGAGGGGTGAAGATCAGAGCGTGGAATGATACAGATTCTCACAGAAGACTCTTGTAGGGATGCTAATTCCCACCCACCTGGGAAAAGGCACCTGGCCCTGGCCTGGGCATCGCCTGCCTCCTGGGAACAAAGGAACCTTGATGGACTGCATCTAACATTTGTCCACCTGAAGGCGGGGCAAGCCCATGGCCCCCACGTGGAAACGCTTAGGGAAAACACCAGCTGTTTGCTTAGGGAAAGCTCACAGGCTTTGCTTTAGGCCAGAAGAGGACCTACAGACAATCCTTTTGCGCTTAGCAGGGAGGAAGCGGCGATGGTGCAGAGCTAGGACACTGCTCCAAAGTAAATGTCCATGTAAAGAGGCACCGTGCAAGCCCCTAAAGAGTTAAGCCTGCTTGGGCCAGCTGCCGCTCAGTGCAGGATGTCCTAAGGCAATTCTCATGTGCTTGGAAGGAGGCCTAGGGTCAATGAATCATTGGATCGTGAAGTTGAAAGGGGGCTAGTAAGCCATCGAGGTGGCACCCTCCCCCACCTCCACTCAACACAGGAATATAAATCAAAGCAGATGTGACAGATGGTTGTCCAATTTCTTATTGAATGTCTCCAGTGTTGGAGCACTCACCAACTCTCAAGGTAATAGGTCCCAGTCTCGTACTGCTCTAGCAGTTAAGGAGTTTTCCTGATATAGAAGAAACCCAGTATCCTCTGGGGATTGGTTCCAGGCCTCCCCGTGGATAGCAGAAACTGTGGATAAGAGAGAACACCCCAAAAATCCCAAAACTGATGTTTTGTGGCAATAGCTTGCTTTATGGCTGCTGCTTTGTGACAGTAGCTCGCTTTGTGGCTGCTGAATTATTTATTTATTTATTTTCCTCTGTCAGCTGTGGATAACTGAATCAGTGGTTAATGGATCAGTGGATACGAAGGTCCTACTGTATTCAACCAAAGTCTGGCTTGTTGTAATTTAGAGCCATTATTGTGTGTCCTGAATTTGGGGATCATCGAAAACAGATCCTGCCCTTCCTCTGTGCCATAGTATTTGAAAAAGAGCTCTCCCCTCATTCTTCTTTTCTCAGTCTTTCCTTCTAGGGCTGGGTTTCCAGGCCCCTCATCATCCTGCTCCTTGCCAAATGGCAAAGCACCCTGCTTGCCTCCTTTTCTTGCTCCCCTCCTGCCAGAGGTCAGAGGTCATATTGTACCTAGTACAGATCTAGATGCAGCCATTCCAAGTGATGGTTTTGGGTTGCATCTGAACAGGTCTCTCTTCTTCAGCCTAATAAGTGCTCTTCTCCTACACTACCTGTACAGCTGCTAAGCCTGACGTTTTCTTCTGTGCCACCGTGTGAAGTAGGACAGAGAGAGAGAGAAAGAGAGAGAGAGAGAGAAGGACAGGCCCAAGGCCACCCGGTGGTCTTAAGACTAGAACACAAGCCAACACTCCCTAACTAACCACTACACCACACTGCCTTCACCTTCACCCTTAGCCTCTTGTCTCCTGCTTGGAAATATTACGGAGGTGGGGAACCACGCACAGCCTCTACTACATCCAAAAGATATTTAGTGAGGAGTTTATTGGATTCCAGGTTGGGGGGATTAGGATTGTAGCCTGAGGATTACCAATATTCTTTCATGAGTTGCTTTTGGTCTAATCCCAGTTCATGACTCTGTTGACCACGTGGGATCCAGACATTGTTCCTGAGGGCTGTGGTTTTCTGTTGCCAGGGCATCTTGCATTCAATGTTTGCCTTTGGGGTCCGGGAGAATGCCATTTGCTCTCCCTGCTAACCTATAGTCCCCCCTGGACACCCATCAGCCAGAGTATCCACCTCTCAGCACCATCCAAGACAAGCTGGTGGCAATGACCCCCAAGGAGCCACACCTCCTGGCTTCACCGGGCTCACAGGTACAGGGTGATGCTCAGAAAATGGGCCAACGGTAGGCTATTTTTGACCCTAGAGAGGGTCACAAGTTCTCTGGGGAAATAGGGTTTGGATTTCAAATCCACCTGGGGCCAAAGGTGCACGGCAGGGGGTGACACTACTGAAGTTTTATTCTGCGGATTCTCGGGTTGTTTTCTTTTTCTCCTGCTTCCCTAGCCCTTCACAACAGCCTTAGGAAGTAGGCTTGCTTGAAACAAAGGCAGACGGAGATTGTTCTAAAGACACAGTGTGAGTTTCATGACACCCCTCACACCATCTGGCCACTACTCCAGCTTCTCTTCAACATGCCCTTCCTTCAGAGCAGGGATGTTCACGTCATCTCCTGTGACTGATCTTACAAGAGTAGGGAGCCAGGGGTCCCCTAAAATTCATGGGCCATCAGATGCACCTCGGTGGGTTGGAGGACTGGGCTGTGGAGCCAGGGGTTGGGCGTTGCAATCCCCACGGTGCCTCCCAGGAGAAATGCCAGTCACCTGGGATTGTGCGTGGCCAACGGTGTGAGGTGCCCTGTTGCGTGTGGCCTTGGGTAAGGTGGTCCCTGGAGTGCCACCAGCAGGAGGAACTGGGAAACCACCTCTGAGTCTTTTAAACCTAGTTCGGTCCCAATGATCAATGTGGTCACCCTGAACATCCCGAGAGAGGGATGTGAGGGGTCCCATTGGCCACCTCACCTGCCTGCAACGCGCAACAGGAGGCTGCTGTTGAGAGCGAGAACTGGGTGCCATTTGGAGCGTGTCTGTTTTGAGCCGTTGCCAGGGGACAGGAAAGAGCGCAGCTTCCCTCCCACACCGGCCTGTGCCAAGTGCTGCTATTTCTGATCTGCTAGCACAGCAGCCACCGCCCCCACCTCCCCTCCTCCTCACTTTCTGGGGTGCCAGCAGCCATGGCAATCCAGAGAGAGAGAGAGAGAGAGAGAGAGAGAGGAGAGAGAGAGAGAGAGAGAGAGAGAGAGAGAGAAGAGTTGCCACTTTAACCCACTCCACACTGAAGCCCAGGCAAGCGGCAGGGAAGGAAAGGGAAGCCTGTGGACCTCACCCAGACAGCTTCCCCAAAACACTACAGCCCAGGGAGGGAGCTGGGGAAGGTGAGCTCCTGCCCAGGCTCAGAAAAGCCCTCCTAATTAGAGATGGGCACGAACTGGTTTGTCCTGGTTCGTAAAGGTGGCAGCACAGGTGCTTTTGCTCCCCTCCCCTCCTCAGCCAACCAGGCACTCATCAGCCCCAGCTTGCTAGCTTCCTCCACCTCCGCGGCTAATCTCCCGTCATGTGCAAGAGCACAAACCTCTCTGCTCTGCCCTTTGGTCCAAGTGGGAGATCAGCCAAGAGGCTGGAGCAGAGAAACCCGAGCGGTTGCTGGGAATGGAACACCAGCTAAGGAGCTGCAAGAAGCTAGCCTATGAGTGGCAGATGGGGCTGGGGGCAGGGGGGCAGGGGAGGGGGCAGCAGCACCTGTGCTGCTGCCATTACAAATTCTGACGAACTGGGGTGAACCAGTTCATGCCCCTAATCCTATTCCTCATCCTTCGTTATCCTGTGGTTGCATTTTTGGACATGGTGTACTCCCGAGGGCCGTGGTCCCCAAGAACCAGGAGGTTTCTCCGCCAGGCTGGAGTGATTCCCTCCTTGCTTGTACGGCTCCGTTGCTCCTGCCGTCCTCCTGAGGCTGGGATGACCTCTCTCCCTGTACTGGTTGCCAGCTGGATGGTGCCAGGGGTTTAGATTCCAAGCATGAGAAAGTGCCAAGGTGCAGCTGGCGACCAGAATTTGCCGGGAGCAGCCGCCAACCATGCTGCGGTTGGAGTCTGTGGCACAGACTCTCGAAATAAGACTTTGCCCAGCCCTGACTCCTTCTCAAAGGGGGTCAAAGGAAGTCCCGAGGGTGTGTGTGCACGCGCGTGCGCACACCCACACACAGAGAGAGACTGAAGGGTGAATGCAGCTTATATGGAAACTCACCCCTAAGCTACGAGATTCGTTGGGACATGTTTATTTTATTTCATCTGTTTGTCTAAAACATTCCAGCTACTGCCATTGTCCACTCAGGCCCTTGAGGCAGCTTCGAACTAGTCCATGAAAACAAACGTCTGCATAAAAAAATAACCACAACTAGGATGAAAGGAAAAGAAAAACAAGAAGCTAGGGGAAAGAAACACAGAACAAAATAAAAAAAAACAAAAATAGGTGTCATTAGTATTGGATGGCTAGTCAGAAAGAACCATTTTTATCTGGTGACTCAGTGTATTTGCTTATCTATAATGTTTTGTCTGTTGTGTTTATATCCCACTTTCCTTTCCTCTCCTCCCCACTTTATTCTTTTTTCTGAGGAAGGTTAGCATAAGAGAACCTGATTACACAAGAACCCCCCTGGTCAGTTTCTGTTGCCATGTTTTGTATTTCTGGTTAAATCCCACTAGTTGTGCAGCCAAAGTGTGGGGATTTGAACAAAATAGTTTCAGGTCCCTGAGTAGATCACTCCTTTTTCTCATCAACTGAGACTTAGAATCTCAATAACTCTCTCTGAGAATATTTGTAAGCAGAAAGTCTCATTCCTTACAACTAAACAGATCAAACAGCAAACTGACAAACATCGCTGCTTTCAGCAACAGACATCAACAGACTACTGCTTTGTAACAGACCAAAGAGAGGAAAGAGTTCTGAGCAGAAAAGTAAGGCTCTTTTTGAATTTAGAGGCAAGAGGGAATGATTGCTTAATGCTGGATAGATAGTCAGTCCAGCCTAGAAAGGTCCTTCCCAGCACCAAACCTACGAAAGGCAGCCTGCAAGGTTGTAAAGCATCCCTACAGTTCCATGGCAATGGGTACTTTTACACGACCCCTAAAATCCAAGGCAGATGTCTCCCAGATGCGGAGCTTAAAATTGTTTTCCCACCAGCTGCGCACTTTTAGAAAAATTAAGTACAACCACACCCACCTAAGCGTGCCCCAGTGCATTTTAAAAGTACCTGGTCTCCGGAAGTGAAAATTTTTCTGATGCGGATTGTAAAGCAGTGAGTGCCGGGCTGTCCTCGCCTTCTGTTTGGGTTTTTTGCCCCCTGTCCCTTTAAGATACTAGAATGCTTCCATGGCTGCTTCAGACAGCAGAAGGAGGTGAGCCTGCATTATTTTCTCCCTTTTTTTCTCCCTCCCCTCACGCAGACAGGAGCAATGGCATGCGGAGGGGTGGGAACACAACAAGAGGAGCAAACCCCCCAAGATCTCTGGTCCGAATTTAAGTTGCCAGCGGATCTTAGGGGTCGTGTAAAAGCGCCCTAAGTGGAGGTCCAAAAGGAGATGTCCTCAGTCCTAATCCAACCACTGCATCACTTAGACCTAGAAACATTATTTGGCAAATGCTTCATTGCAGGCACTATCTAGCTCCTTAAATTAGCTTTGAAATGTCTTGGCAGAGTCTGGGAGATAAGGATTTCCAAAACATCTGATAGAGAGCAAAACACCATGATAGAGTAGCTGCTGCAAGATTTAGAGACTTTCCTTTCTGGTGTTTGGGGTAGAAGACAGCTGTAACTTGGTGGTGGTGGTGGTTTTGATGGCCTCTTCATCCCCAGACCTCAGCACCAAGAGGAGTGTTGAAGCTGCAGCCATTTTGGACTCGGAATCCATGCATTTGGGGACCTGAACACCTCCTCCTCTCGCTTTGGGTCTTACGTGTCCTTCCCTTGGCCTCCCTTTGCACCCAACCCTGCATCCAGAGCTCTGCATCCTCTCACACCTGTGCTCTCCTTTCTCCACAGAATTCCAAAACAGTCCAGGGTTTGACCGGCCTCCGTAACTTGGGGAATACGGTAAGTCCACACACTCCTTGGGCGTGTCTGGTCCTGTCCACTTTTTAATGCCATTCTGGGGAGCCTGGGAATTGAAGTTCTGAGGCACGATGGGAAAAGATCCTCAATCCCTCACCTAAGTGGTAGCGACCTTTAAAAGCACAAAACAGGACACTCCCCATCCTGATTCTGGATCCTGACCCACAGCCTCAAAGTGCTCACAAAGAAATCCGGGGGGAGGGGGGATAGAAGTTTTCCATTCTAGGTTGGATCTCCTCAGAGTTGCCCCTGTTGGCTGGAGGGAATCCTTGCAGTGTAGCTGTTGTGGCCCAGGGACCATGCGCAGGGAGAGTCACCTTGCGGCAACCATTGACGTGACTGCAGCCACCTTGCAAAAGCTGGCCCGTCCGGTTCTGAGAGCTCCAGGGTGGCATCAGTGTCGCCCTTCCCTCTGGGGGGTGGGTGGGTTGTCTTCATTACACTTCCCCATATGTCTCACCCCAGCCAAAACACTTCGTCCTTGAGCCTCGTGGAGAGAGTTTGGAGGGTGTTGCCTTTTTTTGAACTGCAGCAACCAGAATCCCCCAGCTACCGTGGTCAATGGGAGTTGTAGTCCAAATAAAATATATTTCCTGCTTCAATTCCTGTTTTTTTTTTTTAAAAACATTAATATCTTGACCTGCTGTGCTTTGAAGTGTGTGCTTCCTAGCTGTTGCATGCCACCTTGAAACCATTCCCTGGTGTGGTATGACCGCCTTGAGTTGTTTTTATACAAGGAAGGCGGTCTATAAATGTCAAATAAAGCAAAGAAAAGCAGGATATAAATCAAGTCGATAAGCCAAGGATAAATAAATTGTCACAGGCTCCTGTAAGCCTGTTTGGAGAGTCTGAAGGATGCCAGCAAGGGATGATTCAACAGATCTTTCCTCAGCTGCTTACACCTCATTTCCTCTTCTCCTCGGATGACGCACAGCTGGGGATCCCCTTGCCTTCATTTCATGCAAGCATGCACAAAGAGAGAGAGAGAGAGAGAGAGAGAGCGGTGTGGTCACGGTGGTGTAACCGTCTCAGGAAGTGGCCTCCTGCTTGCCCTCCCCCCCACAATCTGACACTTACAGGCACCTTCACCTTTAACGCATGCAGCTTTTTAAAAGTAAAGGGTAGTGGTGTAGGTCCAAGCAAAAGAACATGCAACAATAGGCAATACCTTTATAGATGACTAAAACAATCATAAATAAATCATGCAATAAACAAGCATTTGTGGACTAAAAGACCACTTTCATCAGTATGTCTGTGAAGATTCATGTTGCACAATTCCCATGCAAAGGGGTTCCTAGCTGAATATCCCAGGTGAGTTTATCTGGAAGTTAAGTTGATTCATGGCAACTGGACTTCTTTTTCCTGAGAGATAGAAACATTTTGCTGCTCATCCAAACAGTTTCATCAGCCTGTTTGGATGAGCAGTGAAACGTTTCTATCTCTCAAGAAAAAGAAGTCCAGTTGCCACGACTCAACTTCCAGAACACTTCATCAGGTTTGTACCAGTGTGAAGAACTGCAAGTCCAAAATTTAAAGTCCAAATTTTCATGGGGAGATGCAACTTGAGTGGCCACACTCATTCCTCGGGTGCCTAAAGCGATCACCATGAATCACCAACCAATCCTCTGGCTTCCATCTACGAGGCAAACCTGCCAGGCCAAACCCATCATGCCAAGAACTGCTGGACTCAACATCTAAGAGCAACTTGCCTGACAATATCCATCTTGCCCATTACATTTGGACTCAAAGTTTTGGACTTAAAGTTCTTCACACTGGTACAAATCTAATGGAGTGGCGTCTAATCCACGAAAGCTCCTTTATGGTGTGATGGGTTGGTTTTAGAGGTCTGTAAAGTTATTGCCTATTTTAGCATTTGCTTTTTCCAAAAAGCCGGATTGCATAAGCAGGAGAGTGGGTGATAATCGACACAATCCAAGCAGAAAAGAAGTGGGGGCTTTAACCTTTTCCTCCCTTTGCTGCAAGGCCCACGAAAACCCCACTTCTGAGGCCGGCACTTGCAAGGGACGTGAAAACACACACACCCATCCCCAGGGACCAGTGCAAATGTTCATTGCAAGGCAAACAGGAAACCTTGGAGCAAAGGGGGGGGGTCTTCAGCAGTAGAACGAAGCAGAAAAGGGGAAGCATTGCTCCACCTACGGAAGGCAACCTTGCTGTATACCAGCCCTGTCCCCTGCATCCCAAGGGAAGATACAGTGGACCCTCGTATGACAAGCGGTTTGTTTAACAGAAAATCTGTTTAAAGGAAAACAATTCCAGAAATAGGGGGAAATCGTTTAACAGAATTACCTATGGGGCAAATCCATACAACAGAAAAATTAGGGATTACAGTGATACCTTGTATAAAGGAATTAATTCGTTCCAAATGAAATTCTGTTAAGCAAATTTTCCTTTATGCAAATTTCCCAATGCATTGAAAACAGAGCAATCCCTAATCGCAACCATTTTTATGTTGTACAGATTCTCCCCATAGGCGATTCTGTTAAGCAAATTTCCCCCGTCTCCTAGTCCGTAATATTTTATGTTGTACGGATTTTATGTTATACAAACCATTTGTTATACGAGGGTCCACTGTAATCCATTTTCAATGCATTTCCTATGGGAAATTTGTTCAAAGGAAATTTTGCTGAACAGAATTTCATTTGGAACAAATTAATTCCTTTATCCAAGGTACTACTGTACATTTAATCAGATGTGACCATTTGGTTCTTGATACATCGTCCACGTCCAGAGATGGAGATATCTGGCTTGAAGGGTTGAGAAAAGAGATTCCACAGAGTTTCTTTCTTGGGAGGTGGGGAGATAGCTCTTTTAAGGGATGGAATTTGACCCATCTGGCACTGCGACTGGTGCAGGAATGGCCCGTGATGCCACCGGGGGTGGGGATGGGGCAGGAGTCTTACAGGTATGAGGAGCAGAGTTACTGTAGAGAAGGAAAAGGTTTTCCTCATCTGATGGGGTTGTGCCAGGGGGCTCCTTTTACTAGTGCCCCTTTTTTCCCCCCTTGCCCTCCGCAGTGTTTCATGAACTCAATCCTGCAGTGTCTGAGTAACACCAAAGAGCTTCGGGATTACTGCCTGCAGAACCAGTACCTGCGTGACCTCAACAATAACAGCCGCCTGCAGATGGCTCTCATGGCCGGTAAGGGACGTGGGTTTGGGGCACCGGTGCGTCCACCGAGCCAGCGCCCAACTGCGAGCCAGGCTCCGTGTCGTGGGGGTGGTTCTAGCCACAAGCGGGGCCTCCAGCAGGAACGAGTGGGAGGCTGCAGAGCGAAATGATTTGCAGAAGGCAGCGGGAAGGAAAAGCGGCCCTTTTTCAGCAACAGAAGGGGGAAGAGTCTGAACAACTCCGAACGGAGCTAAAAAGACTTTGCAAAATCAGGTTTGGGAACTGCTGTTTTCTACCTTTGGTTCTGGGCCAGACAACAGCCAAACAAACCTGTGCTCCACAAGAGATCCACAAGTGTCTTAATAAAGGCGTTGAATCCTGGAATTATAGAGTTGAGAAGGATCTCCAGGGTCAGCTAGATTGAGCCCCTCCCATTGCAGGAAATCTACAACCAGGTCTCCAATGAGTGGCCACTGAGCCTCTCTTCAAAAAACAACACCCAGAAGGCAAGGCCACCATCATCTGGTCCACTTCTGAATAGCTCTTGCTATAAAGAACTGCTTGCTATAATTGATCCACAATCACTTTTCTCATCCGTTGTACCTGTTGGTTTATGCTCTGCCCTCTGGAGCAGAGGAACACGAATTCATGCCATCTCCCACCTAGCTGCCTTTTAGATATTGGAAGATGGTTGCCCCATCGGGTCTCTCCATCTTCTCTAGATGAAACATGGCCAACTCCATGGAAACACTGAAACAGGGACAAAACCATGTGATCGTAACCAACGCTGTCACGGTACAAAACTAGTCACGGAACAAAGAAGGATGTGAAGTAACTGCCTCAGTCTGTCTTCCTCAGTCCTACCAACCACTCCATGAAAAGCTGAATTCATTTTTTTTTTTTTTTTTTTTTTTGCATTTGCAGACATGTAGCAAAATCTGGAAGGTTACAGAAGCTTCTGTGATCCCCATCCATACCTGGGGGATGTCTCACTCCTATGATCCAGACCAGACCAGATCTTGGGTGTTTCCTTTGCTAGTGTTGTCTAGTTATATCCTAGAACAGAGGCATTTTTCTACTTTGTAGAAACTAACCTCCTGACATCTTGTAGCTAGATGGGCAGTATATAAATCTAATTAATAAATAAATAATCTCTCTCTCTCTCTCTCTCTCTCTCTCTCTCTCTCTCTCTCTGTGTGTGTGTGTGTGTGTGTGTGTGTGTGTGTGTGTGTGTGTCCATGTCCTCCCCCTCACTGACTCCCACCTCCTTCCAGAGTTTGCCAAGCTCATCCAAGCCTTGTGGACATCCTCACCGAACGAATCTGTGAGTCCTTCCGAATTCAAGACACAGATTCAGAGATACGCTCCCCGCTTTGTCGGTTACAAGTAAGGAAGGCTCTTCCTTTGCTGCTTCCTGTGCCTGCCTTCAGGGTGGTGGTGGTTGCCGTTGTTTTAAGAAGGTGGCATGGGTTTCAGCTAGCTTCAGTCATTGTTCCAAAAAGATGCATGCTACGGCTTGGCTTGCCCTGGCTGTTTCAGAATGAGGCATGTGCAGGCACACATCCTGCATGGATCACGGCCATGGGTTTCTGCTTCCAGTCTGCTTCAAATGTATACCAATCCTCAAAAAACTTGGCAAAATGAGAAAGGGTCAAGTTGTACAGGGCAGATAGCTCGGCCTTCAAAGAGGGAATCCCTCAAGTGCTAAAAGATGTCTGGTTGTCGGCTAGCTTGCTGTGTTTTGTGATTGGCCCTCTGGTGGTAAACACGGACCTGCTCAGACCCAAAGCAGCTCCCTGTGATTTCAGCTTCTTGTGATCTTCTGACTGCAAGGAACGGCTTGATCCCGAATTTGAGGAGCAAACTCTTCTTTTACTTTAGCATATGTTCCTTTGAATGTTGTAAGGATGGGTAAGAATGGAGCTGTCCCCCCCCCAACCCGGTTGATGTGAAAGTTTTGGAGATCTGTTATTTTGGAGAGCTATCATTCGTAGGGTTGCCATATGTCAAGAGGGCACTTGATGGTGGCATTTGATCACAGAAGAAACATAAGGAAGGTAATTTTCAGAATAAGTAGGAAAAATTAAGAGTTGTGTTTATTTATTTATATATTATTTTATTTATTAGATTTGTACCCCACCATCTGGCCATCTGCCCTCTTTGGGCAGTTTATTTAGTTATTTTGTTTATTTATTTTAGTGCTTATATACCGCCCGTCTTCCAGAAGGAACTCCGGGCGGTTTGCAACAAAGGTTTAAAACATTATAAAAAATGCAATCAGATATAAGTAAATTAATACAATAAAACCACAACAAAACAAAACAAAGCCAAAAAACAAGTCAAATAAATCTGTGCCTAAGATTCAAAGGCAATTTGAGATGACAAGACCATGACCATAGTGATATACAGGTAAGAGCCCAGGAAGGCCTGTTAAAGAGCCAGGTTTTCAAGGGTCTTTTAAATAAAGCCACCGAAGGGGCTCCCAGCTGAATATCAGGTGGAAGCTCCTTCCACAAAGTTGGTGTGATCACTGAAAAAGCACAAGATCTTGTTTTTAACTTACGTGCCTATTTAGGGGTGAGAAATCTTAGGCCCCCCGTCTGGGAAGAACGTGTATCATGGGCAGTTCATGCTGGAAGCAGGCATTCTGACAGATAACAGGGTCCCAAACCGTTAAGCCAGGGCTTTATAGGTGAGAGTCATCACCTTGTATCTGGTGCGGAAATGTACAGGCAGCCAATGCAACGCAGCCAGAGTGGGGGAGGTATGATTGTTACATCTCAACCCCGTTAGAATTCTAGTGGCTGCATTCTGCACCTGCTGAAGTCTCCGCACCAGTTTCAAGGGCAGCCCCACATAGAGGCCATTACAGTAGTCAAGCCTTGGGATTACTACCAGCATGGGAACCAAGGTACTGAGGCTTCTAGTGTCCAGGTATGGGCGCAGTTGGGCAATATGCCTAAAAGGGAAAAAGGCAGACCAGACCACAGACGCCACCTGGAAATCCATGGGTAGTGCTGGGTCCAGGACAACACCCAAACCTGCTCCCCTGCAGAGAGGGTTACCCCCCCGCCGCCAAAGTAGAGAGATGTTCCCAACCTACAGACTGCTGGGGGCCCCATGTGAAGAATCTCTGTCTTGGCCTGGGTCAGCCTCAGCCTGTTTTCCCTCATCCACTCCATCACGGCCCCAAGACAGCCCTCAGGGCACAGGACAGCTTCATCTGCAGTTGGAGTTCCTCTAAAAACAGGATTGTTTTTCTCCCTGAACCTGTTATCAGAAGCAAACATATGAAAATTCACGGATTAAACCAGGCCATCTTTACAGCCATGCCTTTCTATTATTAGTAGCGTTATTTCTTACACTCGGATAAGTGCAGTAGAACAAGCCAAGATTTGGACCATGGCTAAGTGTAGAGTGCTACAGTGTTACACTGACACTGAAGAACTCTCTCATGATCAAATGGCCTGTTCTTCTTTCTAGAAGCAGCTGCTAGTTGTATTGTCTAATTTGACCACAAGGACCAACCTGTACATTACAAAGCAGCAGACGTTGTCAGAGGCTGTTGCTCAGGTGCTGAAAATCATGGGATTGTCACAGCAGGAGCTTTGACATCTTCCATATTTTGCAAATTAGTTTGATTTGATTGGTTATTTGCTTTTCTAGACATAAAGACGGGGATCTTGAGCAAGTAGGAAAGCTGAGTCATAGAGGTCTATAAGGACTGCATCTCTAGAGCACACATGGGTTCCGGCTTCCAGTGACGGGCAGCCTATAATGTATGGTTGCAAGACGAAAGCAAAGCAGTTGAAGTGCCCAGAGTAGGGAGTTCCCAGTTCCTGAGGCATGGGGTAAATGCACTGCATCCCTGTTAATGCCTGCTTCTCTCTCCCTCTCCTGTGTAGCCAGCAGGATGCTCAAGAGTTCTTACGGTTCCTCCTTGACGGCCTTCACAGCGAGGTCAACCGCGTTCTGGTGCGCCCCAAAGGCGGAGGCAGCAGCGACAACCTGGACCATCTCCCGTGAGTCACAGTCCAATGCAAGACTGCAGAAGAGGGGGAGGGAGGCAGGGAGGCAGGGAGCAAGGCACAAGAGGCAAAGCCATTGGACTCGTCTGGGGCAGGAACTCTGCATTTACAGCCTCCTTCCCCAACTCTTGAGTCTGTAGGGTACATTTGATTTCTGACCCTCCCAGGGTTTTCCCAGGATCAATCAGTAGTTTCCCCAGACCTTCCTTTTGGGGGAGGGGGGACTTTGTGAGTGTATGGCTTGCCTGAAGCTGCCCAGGTGGCAGAATGCAGAACGACAGAGCCCTAGGCACAGACAGTGCAAACATAAATCACAGAGTGGGGCATTCCCTCCTTCCGGGACAGGAACGGCAGGGGCCCTCCTGTTGGACAGGGTGAGGTATGTGCCCCTAATGGAGAACAGGGTGGAAGCTTGCCACGGCACTTCATCCTGTGCTTCTCCTTACTCTGCATGGTTAAGGAGTTGGGGGCGCAGGTCATTCCTGCTGGGTAGATGTAGCCAGAGAAGGCTCAGAGAAACATGCAAAAACGCACAGGACATACTGCCGATTTATGGCCAATATTGACGCCTGCCTAGTTTTGTTGAGTTTGGGGCAGCCTAGTCTTCAGCCTTCCAGCTTAGCAGGGTGCACTGCTTCTCCTGGTCTAACACAACACTCTCCTTTAAACGAACTCTGTGCGTGTTCTGGGACGCTGTGCACATTGGCCTGGCAGTAGGATGTGATTTGCAGCATACCACTTTTCTCAGGGTGGGCCATTTCCACTGACCCAGGGAGCGTGACCTGTGCCCCCTTACCCCATCCTGACCTCGCACTCCCCATTGTTAAAGCCTGGATTGACCTGTCACAGCCTCTAGGGGGCACATCTGGCCATTTCAGGCCCCACACACCTTCCTGCATTGACAGAAATCGAGAAAGCCTGCTGGGAGGCACGAGCAGCTTATCGAGGGGAGTCTCCGGGTGGCTTTTGATCTAGGTGGTGTTTTTGTGCTCATTTTTCTCTTGGTCACAGAAAATCCTGCCATCCGTTGGAAGAACTAATTTCACTCTCTCTGCTTCTCCCATCTCTTGCAGTGATGAAGAAAAAGGCAGGCAGATGTGGATGAAATACCTGGCCAGGGAAGACAGCCGGATCGGGGGTAAGCATTTGGCACAGGATCTGTTTTTTAGAAAAATTGTGTGCGGGGGGGGGGGGGGAGCCATCCTATATCAAAACTAGAGATGGGCACAAACTGCCTTGTCCCAATTCATGCCGCTTCATAAAATTGGTAGGCTCAAAACACAGGAAAAGAGATTCCATTTGAACATTAGGAAGAACTTCATGACATTTAGAGCTGTTCGGCAGTGGAATATGCTGTCACAGAGGGTGGTGGAGTCCCCTTCTTTGGAGGTTTTTAAGCAGAGGCTGGATGGCCATCTGTCGGGAGTCCTGTGATGGCGGTTCCTGCATGGCAGGGGGTTGGACTGGGTGGCCCTTGAGGTCTCTTCCAACTCTACAATTCTATGCTTCTATGAGTCCAGCCCCTCTCAAGGATGCCCAGTGGGGGAAACGAACTCTTAACCTTTAGCTCTGCAGTCAGATGCCCCTAAACCACAGAGCCAGTCAGCAGTTCTTGTTAGTTACCAAACTGACTTTTGACCAAATGTGACTCATTATTTCACATAGCCACATTCTTCATCAGCCCAGTGAATGGAGCTTTGGACTCTTTCATGAAGCCCCTTCCATCGGCTGATTGATTTACAAAATGCTACTATGACGTTGCTTTATGTCATTTTGCGCCCTTTTAGAAATTGTGCAACTCCGATCTGATCCATTTGTTCCAGGACAAAAAAAGCAAAGTGGAAAACTGTTTACTGAATCATTAATGTTATATTAATGATTAAGAAGGGTAGGTGCACAAAAAGTGTAAAGTGAAAAAGAAAAATAGATAATAGAAATTAGATAAAATTTAAAAAACCTCCAATATACAAATACTGTACACGATAACATTTGGATATAAAAATATGAAATGTGAAAAAACATGTATAGGAAAGCAGTGCTGTCATCAATGGTGAAACAGGGTATGTTTGTCATAGCGTACCCCTTTCCTCATCTTTGTGCCTCGGATTTAGCACACTTGGATCAAGGTGACTGGTCCTTGGAAGGTAAATTTGGGCTTTATTTGCCATTCTGTTCAGTGGGTCACATATCTCTAAAGAGGGGGCAACATAGTGTGTGTGGGGGGGGAGTCTCAGGTCATGACTCATGAGCCCATTTTGTGAATGGCTGAAACCAACCAAGAAGGACTAACCAGAGTTGCAACAGGAGATGGCTCCAAAGGCAACATCTGAGGTTCGAGATGAAATCTGAAAGATTTGGTCCCCGCCGGAATAGGAAACCAGAAGCCAGCAGGTTCCAAGTCATGCGAATACCAATCCCTTGTGGTCAGAAGGAGCAGCCGAGTGTCAAGCAACACAGCAAGGGCTAGATAAAACTGCCTCCTTGGGCAGATCTCACGTCAGGGCTCTCTGCAGCTGCCTGCCTTTTCTCGTTGTGCCAGGCTGGATGGATGGGTGTCCCCCTTCTTGTCGGAAAATGGGTCCAGATCTTTAAACTTGTCCTAGCAAAGGCCTTTCTGGGATGCGTGGCAGCTGGAAGCAGCTTCCCCCTTTGGCCCTGGGGTGGCCCCTCATGCATTCCCCCAACCCTTCTGTCTCTTCAGATCTTTTTGTTGGGCAGCTGAAAAGTTCCCTGACATGCAGCGCTTGCGGACACTGCTCTACGGCCTTCGATCCTTTCTGGGACCTCTCCCTTCCCATCGCCAAGGTATGCACTCGCACGTGGCGGCGCTCCCCCATGACTCCCTCGCCTCCCTTGAGCTTCCCCTCTCACCCACTGCCGCACGGCAAGCCCTCCCCCTTGGCAGCTGGACTTCTTCAACCCTCTTGACCGTGCCTCTCCTCATCTCCCTCCCCCCCCTCTTTTCCCCCTCCTTAGAAATGCTACGGGGAGGTGAACTTGATTGATTGCATGAGGCTCTTCACCAAAGAAGACATCCTGGATGGAGATGAGAAACCGGTGAGGGCCCCAGTCCCGCCTGAGGCGAAAATCCCCAAGGCAACTATGGATGGTGTGACACCGAGAAGGCAGTGGTGACGACTTGATTAAAAAAAAAAAATGAGGACCATAGCAGTAAATTATCCTTTAAAATAGGGATGGGCAGGAAACAAAAAAACAAAATGCTATTTTGTCATTTCGTTAAGTAACGAAACAAAACAAAGAAGCAGCATTTCATTATAGATGAAACGAAATGGTCGTTTTCCCAATGAAACGAAACGTTTCATTCCATCATTTTCGGGCTCCTGCTGAGCTGTCAATGGCTGGAGCCCTTTAAACCTGGCCCAGTCGGTACCAGGGGGACCCTATGGTGCCGACTGGGCCACGATTAAAGGCCACCTTTGACAGCTCGGCAGGAGCCCTGAAAATGTGGTGCGGATGGCAGTTCCGGCAATCGCACAGCCCTCTGCACTATTTTCTGAGGGCTCCTGCCACTTTATCAATGGCTGGAGCCCTTTAAACCTGGCCCACTCGGTACCATGGGGACCCCCTGGTGCCAACTGCCCCCGCCATTGACAGCTCGGCAGGAGTCCTGGGCACCAAATCTGGTGCCTCTTGGACCCAGGGGAGCAGTTTCGTTTTGTTTCATTTTGTTTCATACAATTTTTTTAAAAAAAATCATAAGAAACACTGAACAAAACAAAACGGGGGTGAGCACAAAACGAAACATTGTTTTTCCGTTTCGTGCCCATCCCTACTTAAAAATATCCAACCAGGCCTGCTTCTCCTGCAGGTAGGCTCCTCCTTGGCCTGGCATCTGGTATTCCATTCTCAGGAGTTGGGGTTTGTTTATTTGTTTATTTAAAGCATTGGAACCGGGGTGGCTTACTTGCTCCAGGAGCATCCACCTGCCCTGCAGTCTCTGGTTTTGCTCCAGGTCCTTTTTTGTAAAAAAAAAAAAAAGAAGATGCTGGAAATTAGTTCATCACCTCTGGGGAAATTTTTATAAGAGGTCCAGAAATGTGGGAAGGAGGCATTCAGTACATAACCTCTCCAGAGAGCACTGCAGGAGTTTTTTTATGCAACCTTTGTGTGCTAAGTTTTTGCTTCTCCTCAGCCCCAAGGCAGCAGAGAAACTGTCTTTATGTTTAGTTCTACAGCCGGAGCCAGACTTGGGTGTGTCTGTGTGTTCTTTTGACTCCAGGAAGTGTTCTGTTTTTATTATAGTTACAAGAGACCCCCTGCTACTACAACCGCTAGTCATGGCAGCCCCAAACCCTAAATCTGATGGCCGTGTTTCCCAATGCAGCTGCTGTCAGTATATGCCTGCAGACACCTGTGTAATAAAGTGTTCTGCTTATATACCACCTCATACCACTTCAAGTAGTCTCTGGGAGGTTTACCGTTTAATTATGCAGGCTACACATTGCCCCTCCCCCCACAGCAAGCTGGGTACTCATTTTACTGACCTCGGAAGGATGGAAGGGTGAGTCAACCATGAGCCGTCTACCGGGGATTGAATCCCAGGTCGTGAGCGCAGTTTTACCTGCAGGACAGGCATTGAACCACGGCGCCACAAGGCTCTTAATGCTAGAAAGAGGCCCAGTGGAAGTGATTCCCAAGAAGCAGATGCCTTTGTTATATATCGCTCAAGGCCAGCCCTTCCATAGGGAAGAATGAGGAAGAAGACATCATGGGGTGGAAGGAGCAGCAGGGTTTTCAGCTTTCCCCCTCCTTTAGGAAGGCAGTGACATAACCTATTCCTGCCCTCCTAAAATATCCCCGCTGCTTCCGGTGCAATGACAGATTCCCATGTTGCATTTCCTGGGGAAATTAGGTTTGGGAGCCAAATCACCTCGAATCGCTCATCCAAAGGGATCAGTGGGAAGTGCTAGCTAGGAGGGTCAGAAACGATGCTCCGCTTCTAAATACCATTTCCAGACTCTGCCAATCGCCAGTGTGAACGTAGGGTTCTGCTGCCAGACCAGCCAGCTTCCATGCATGAAATGGAAGACAGCACCGTTTTATCTGCTAGGTGTTTTTTTTTTTTCCTATCTCTGCTAATTGGGCTTCCCTTTTGTCCCCCATAGACCTGCTGCCACTGCAAGGCCAGGACGAAATGTACAAAGAAGTTCAGCATCCAGCGATTCCCAAAGATTTTGGTGTTACGTATCCTTGACTGCCTTCTTGGATGTGGCCTCCTTCA